>JAJHJA010000589.1:0-133658 GCA_021202915.1 Heliconius himera
TGTTTTTTAAAGCTCTGTTAAATGTGCTGATGTCACTTAATAATTGTACTGCTTCAGAAACAGTCTTAAATGTAAAATTATTAATTTGGTTAAGGATTCATAATATTCTTTGTAAAATAACTGTTATGTTTGCATATTAACTCCTGTTTGCATATTATTAGATAAATGAATAATTGGTAAATATGTAGTTATTACAGAGTACACCGAGAAAGGATGTTTTTAGGCATTTTTATATAGATTTATTTCAAACGAACGAACGAACCAAAAAATCTATGTATTTACTTGATATTTCTTTGAAGATCAAATCGTTCTTTATCTCTGTGTTGAATTAATTACGATTTAAACTTTACTGTTACAATTTATGAAGGTAATCTCTACTAACAATTCAATTTTGTTTACTCAAAATAAATAAATCAGCTTCACGCTGTATCCCGCACATAGCAGGGTAGGCAGAGGGAACCTAGTGTTAAGATACTCCGTTCCCCACTTTCTGCCGAATTCTGGAGGCATTGCTTGTTGAGTGGCAGAACTCAACGCCGCGCTTAACCTCGCCACCAGAACGAAGAAATGGAAATATAAATTTAAGTTCATATTTCATCTCCTCGAGTGGGGATCGAACCCACAACCAGTTGGTTTTACAGTCACACTTCTTGCCGCTGCGCCACGACTGGCATTGTTTACTTTATTGTATAAAATATTGTATAATAGTGCTTCAAAAATATATATTTTTATCAACAGTCATATAATCAAGACGTTTCGAATGTCATTCTTTAGCCAGGGTCATACCAGCGCGATTTCTATATAACATTCGCTGGCAAGCTAATGCCTTGAGTTCATTAAAATGACGATAACTTTTTTTTTAATGAACCGATTTTGATGAACCAAACTTTAGAACCTCAATTGAGTTAAAACAAAGCAATTAGTGAAATTTTCAAGTAAATCGGTTCAGTAGTTTCAGAGAAAAATGCGGACAACAATATGTCGACAGCCAGACAGACAGACAGACAGACAGACAGACAGACAGACAGACAGACAGACAGACAGACAGACAGACAGACAGACAGACAGACAAGAAATTCAAAAAAAATCTTTTTGCTTTCTATTAGTCTTTTTAAGTGTCCCTCTATCCATTTCAGTCAAAATTACTAAATGTACAGACAAAATATTTTTACTGTCTTATTATATATAGAGATTATGTAATACGAGCTATATGTAGCCCGCAGTTTCGATTAAATAATTTAACATTCCAATAAAAAAAATAATTAGGTTTCAATGGGAATTTCAGAAATACGTCTGATAACTCGACTACAAACCTTAAGGACTTTATATACATAGTTTAGTGTATGCGTTGTCTGTACGTCCATCAGAAGATTTTTATATGCATGCGCGTAAAAATAAGGGAGTGGGGGGTGGTAGGTGTTGGTAAAAAAAAACTGTTTACCCAAAAAGATCAGTTCAAAACTATTTATAATCAAGCCCCCCTTGAAAATATCTCTAGGCACGCCCAGTACACTACCATATATAGAAGTGTACTGGCATTTGCTTTGTCTATAATACTAGCTAAACTTTTTGTTACTTCCGCCAACTAACAATTGTGGAAAAAAGAGTATTTTTTTAAATTAAACTATTTAACTGGATTAATCGTGTATATTTAATATAATTCATTTTAGCCATTTAGGCCGTCGTGGCCCAGGGGTACATGGGTGTGACTGTAACGCAACGGTTGTTGATTCGATCCCTACTCGAGGAAATGAAATATTTATATTTCCATTTCTTCACTCTGGTGTCAAGGCAAAGACATTTTCACAGGACTATCTTTGTTATGGAAATCTTAAATATTTATTATAAAATATTCTATTCATATAGGCAATTTTTCTAGTCGTAGAAGCCGTAAGATAACAATGTTAATATTAACCGTAATAAGCAAAGCAGCGAGCAGTGGCTTGTAAAATATTGTAATAACAATAATTAATTAAGATAATTTACATCTACAGTGACCCAACTTGAACTTAAATAAAGAAGAAGCAGGAACTCCGTGCGTGTGCTAAGAGTTGTAAATTATTTTATCTACCTTTGGTTCTGTAGTATCAAAAAAGTGTATTATATTTATTTTCAGAACTTCTATCACGTGGGAAAACTTTATGCATTTTAAATTAAAAAAAATAAAAATGTATCACTTCCTCGAGTGGGAATCGAACCCAAAACCTGTCGCATTTACAGTCATATGCTTGTGCATCTGGGCCATGACTGGCCTCAGATTTATAATAATGAAAAATATCAGATTTTTTTAAATTACAATAACCGCTATGTTAAATATTTTCTGAACCATGTAATAATAATAATGTGGATATAAGTCATAGTTTCTTAATGATTAAACGAGTACCCTAACAAAAATGTTTTTATAAGATAACAAACAACAGTATAACTAGAGTAATAAGCGTATTAAATCGCATATTGTATTTGTATCCTCAGATTAACAGTCACGATGTATAGAAAAATATTAATATTTTTTGCTATTTGTTTTGTTAATTGTGAATCAGAAAGAATTTTAGCCATATATCCAACTCCATCTGTAAGTCATCAAGTAGTGTTTCGTCCTCTTATGATTGAATTGGCAAAGCGTGGTCATGAAGTTACAGTAATTACACCCGATCCGGCTTTTCCCAAGGGTCAAGCTCCACCGAATCTCATAGAAATAGATCTTCATGATGTATCTTATCGTTTATGGAAGAAATATATGGAAAATAGAGCAGGAAGGACAGACTATGTCATAGAACATACACAAGCAACTTATGAAGTGTTTGGAGTAATTTTTGAAGAACAAATGAAATCTCCTGAAGTTCAAGCTATCCTTGGGAACACCAGTATCCAATTTGATCTACTCTTTACAGAGTCTATATATAGACCCTCGTTAGGTTTTTCACATGTATATAAGGTTCCAGTGATTGAATTTAGTTCGTTTGGGGGACAACATGGAAGTTATGAAAGTATAGGGGCGGTAACACATCCGCTTTTGTATCCCATTTCAGCACAGCAAAGAGTTTACAATTTAACTTTTTGGGAAAGAGTATCAGAACTATTTAAGAAGTTCTATATGGATTACCAGTTTTATGAATTAGAAGAATCAGAAAATAAAATGTTGAGAAGAGTATTTGGATCATCTATGCCAGATTTAAATGAATTAAGAAGAAATGTCAAAATGCTATTTTTAAATGTACATCCGCTTTGGGATTTAAATCGCCCTACACCTCCAAGCGTTATATATTTAGGTGGACTTCACAAAAAACCACAAGCAGAATTACCCCAAGTAAGTCTTTTCCCGTACGAAAAAAAAATAGGTTTATGTAATTTAAAAATTATTTATAAATACTACATATATAATTTTATTTATTATTAATATTTATTTCAGGATATAAAATCTTATCTAGATACATCTCAAAATGGCGTCATCTACGTGAGTTTCGGTACAAATATGAGGCCATCATTGTTTCCTAAGGATAAGTTAAAAGTATTCACTAAAGTATTTTCTGAACTACCATTTGATATTTTATGGAAATGGGATGTATTAGATTATCCAGATTGTCCGAAAAACGTCAAAATATCAACTTGGTTCCCACAGTCTGATCTACTTAGTAAGTATTGCTTATTAAATATTATTTATTTATATCTTTAGAATCAAAAATACGATAAAGATGAAAACAAAATGATATATCACTTTGTGTTTATACAGGGCATCCAAAAATTAAGCTGTTCATAACTCAAGCTGGCTTGCAGTCAACGGACGAAGCTATAACGGCTGGTGTACCACTAATCGGTTTGCCTATGCTGTGGGACCAATGGTTCAATGTAGAACTTTACGAGATACATGATATAGGAATAAAAATTAATTTCGAAACACTTACAGAAGACAAACTGAAGAATGCCATTTATAATATCCTTGGAGATCAAAGGTATATTTTTTTAATTTCCTATATATTTATATCAGCTTCACACTTTACCCCGCTCTGCTAACAGCAGACTAGGCAGAGCTTAACACTATATTCCCTTTGTTTACCACAAAGGGAACATAGTGTTAAAACACTCCATTTGCCATTTTCTGCCGAATTCTCAAAACATTGCACTTTCAGCTTTCATTTTGCCTCGACACCAGAGGGAGAAAATGGAAATATGAAATATTTTATTTCCTCGAATGGCAAACAAACCCACAACATATCGCGCTTACAATAACACGATGTGCCCTGACTGACTGGCCTCAATGACCTTAAACTTATAATAATATGTTTTATATAATTTTAGGTATAAGAACAACATAGAGAAATTAAGAAACATAATAAATGATCAACCACAATCACCAATGGAACGAGCGGTGTGGTGGACAGAACACGTGCTGCGTACAGGCGGCGATCACTTAAGAACTCCAGCAGCTAACATGCGATTGACCGAGTATTATCAACTCGACATAATTCTATTTTGCGCAGGAGTGGCCTTCTTTTCTTCTATGCTATTAGTATTAATAGTACGTTATATAAATTCAAAAATTAGCAGAGTTCATATAAAAATAAAAACAAAGTAAGATAGTTAATTAAGTAGTAATTAAGTACATGTATTATCGAATAATTTTAAGTAATTTCTCAATTAAGTAAATGTATTAATAAATTTCTGCAATCACAAAAATGTTTATACCTGGTATAGTCCTTATCGGATCTTTAAATAATTTAATATTTAATGACGCGGATTGAAATCCACAATAGCATTCAATCAGAACTTAATTTCAGTTAATATTGATTTAGAAATTTGTATCTAAGAAGGACAAGAGACATTGTTTCAATACAGCATAGCAAGTGGCTTTCGTAACTTGAGGTCATGTCTATCTAACATTAAACATTGGATCACCTTGGGGTCACCAAAAGTGATATCAGCGAATGATAAATCCACAAGATATGAGATTTCATTTATCTTTATGTTGTTATGAATCTCATAAAAAAGGGCAAAATATAATTGTAAATGTAAAAAAAAAATGAAAACATTTGCATGAAAGGTGAAATATTATAAATATATTAAAAAAGACTTTTCGTTAACATTGCTTGTACTAGAAGCTATATAAGAAACTCATTTGAAATCATATGGGAATGGCGAACACGTAAAAAATTAACTAGAACCATGCAAACGAATACACACAGACTCAGCATACTCATATCGCACCAGTACTAGTGCACACACACTCAAAGTACTCAGGGTCGCCCGCACTCTCAGAGTACTCCAAGATGAACAGGACTACTGCAAACATACTCAAAACCGAACCAGTTCACCCTGGCTCTGGTGCTCCTCCTCCTCCTTGATGGCTCTGAGTGTGTGTGTGCCTTGATGGCTCTGAGTGTGTGTAATCCTTAAAGTAATTAACTTTGAGGCTATTTTTACTGGTACTGGTGCGTTTTTGAGTTCTGAGTGTAATAGCCATGCCGCAGTTTTGACTACTCTGAGTGCGTTCTCATCTGTACTGGTGTGACCGTGAGTATTTTGAAAGTGTATTTATCAAAATGGTATGTTCTAGTACTCTAAGTGCGTGTATGCTACTGGTGCATTCTAGAGTACTTTAAAATGTGTGTGTTTTTCAGTACTCCGAATTTATAGTGTGTGACTATTACTGGTGCGTTTGGAAATGGAAGGTGCACATGCACATCCTCAACTCCTAACTAATGTAATTGTAGCTATCGATAAATTAAAATATTACTTTTTATATTTTAGTCCTTTTCTTAAAAGTTTAGTCTTTTTGTTTAGATGTAGGTTTTTATTTAAGTTCAAAAAAAGTATATTTATATTTCTATAACACATTTTATATCTCTATAACACATTTGCACATATCTACAAAACATTTGATTAAACGAAGAAATATATTAAAACCTCAATAATAAATTTTAATTTATGAGAACACAATCGGATTACGATAAAACAACGTCTTACTGCTAACTAAATTGCGAGAGCTGCAATGGCGTGCTCAACCAACCGCCTTTACGACGCCAAGTTAACTTACCTGAAAACCTATTTGCATTGCAACAAGCGTAATCAGCTTGCCGATTTGAGGTTCATTTTAAATCTTTGTCTTTTTGAATTTATCACAAGTTAGTGTAAAGCGATTTATCTGTATTCAATCATTAAATAGATATATGTATACGGTGGCGTGCAAAAATTTTGGGCCACTTTTATTTTTTCATCTAAATAAAAATAAATAATTTATCAATTTGTTTAAAAAATTAAAAGAGTGGGGATAGAGAAAATTACATCGAATATTATATCTTTCTATAGCTTATTTTAAGTGTATAACGTTTTTTTTCGGTATGCAACAATATTGGGCGGCTATTTGCTGGGTGTGTACATTTATTTGTCAATTCAACCAAAATAAAATACTGATCTGTTTGTTCTTCACATGAAAATGAGTCTTATTTGTGAAACAAAGCGTAAAAACGTATCGTATTTTTTAAATATATATCAATTAACATACCTTAAGTAAAAAAAAATAATAGTAGGCGACAAAACACTTGGAATCGAGTCTACAAAATTATAAGAAGAAAGAGCGTCATAGATCTCCAAAAACCCGCAGCCGATATTACACAAGAATTGAGAAGTTATTTTTTTCATATGTTAATCAAAGTACAATGGTTCGGTGTCTAAAGATTGTGGGGCTAATCGGACGTATTGATATGAAACCTCTAATTAACCAAAGAAGAAGAATGCTATGTTGATCTTTGCGAAAAAGTACTGAATGGCATCTGATTGGCGAAATTTTATGATAAACTGAAATTTCTATTGTTTAAAAACGGTAGTCGGCGGTACGTTAGGGGACCATCAGGTACCAAATACAACAGTAAAACACGTTCCTAGAAATATAAAGTTTTCTATTTTCTTCAAAAGCCGATCTGTTTGTAGAAATTAATTGTGCGAGATCTATCTTTCTAATGGCAAAGAAAAATTTACCTCATGACTGGGTTTTCATCGGGATAACGGTTCAAAAAATGCCTCGCGTTTTGTAAAAAAAAATTTCACAGAGAATGAAAATTTACCTCCATGACTGAACATTGCACATTGCAATCATCGGATTCGAACTCCATTGAACATCTGTAGCAAGACTCGTTTTGGAACTAAAATCATAAATTTCAATAATCATTTCACGTCATCTCCGACAATCCATTATTATTAACAAGAATAGCCTTTATTGATTTCTTCCTAATTAAACACAAAATATGATTTTAATTTAACATAAAAAAACATAAATGAAATATATATAAACATAAAAAATATATGCAAAGGCGGTCTTATTACTTCAAGCATGTCTAACAGACAACCTTTGATAAATAATGGACTAGTTGTAAAGAAGAAAAGGGGACTCTTATTACGAGTTTGTGCTTCCATTGCTATTTTTTAATTTAAATAAATGTACTATCGCGTTTACAGTCACTCTTTATGTCTCTGTAGACACACAAAAAGAGAGTATAAACGCTACAAGTTGTGGGTTCAACTTCCACTCGAGGGAACGAAATATTTAATATTTAATTTTTTTCGTTCTGGTGTCGAGACAAAGCACGGCGTTGAGTTCGGCCTCTTAACACGCAATACCTCCAGAATTCAACAGAAAATGGGGAACGGAGTATCTTAACAGTAGGTTCCCTCTCTCTACCCTGCTGTGTGTGGGTGTAGTTCTTCCGCGTGACGCTAAATAAAAATAAAAAAACAAATATATATATGACTGCTGTACATTTTCGTAAATGTGAAATTTTCGACGGTAGACTTAAATCTCATATTAGACGCTATTAGTCCACAGCGTCTTTCAAAAGAAGGATTTTAATGTTATATCTAAGCACTCTTTACTTAACGTACAAAATTATAAGAAGCTTAGTACTGGTTTAATCGTTTAAATTGTTTTGAAGGAGACTGCTTTAATTTTGATACTTCGAGCGTCCCTCGGAATATGAGCTTTGTAAATTATCTCGAACATAATTAGTATCATATAAATGATCTCGGCAGGGTTTTAAAGCAAGTCCTCGTTCTTTGTTAGGATGATAATGGAGTTTGCTCATTTGTTAAATATGCTCTAAGAATAATATACATTTTGACGTACATTTAATTTCTACATTTGATGTCTAATCTACTTGTATGCATAAGTTTATATTTATTAAGGTAATCTTTTTTTATTAAGGTAAAAGTAATTACATAAGTTATTATATATATATTTTTTTAATTTTTCTATTATTTGTACTGACTGCAAGGTAAGTAGGTGAGGTGATACTTACCTCTTGTCAAATTTCATAATTTTAGATAAACAGCTAGATAAACCAGAGGCAAGTCGTGGCGCAGGGCTACTAAGTGTGACTGTAAGATCGACTGGTTGTGCATTCGATCCCCACTCGAGGAAATGAAATATTTATGTCCACTTATATTTTCATTTCTTCGCTCTGGTCTCGAAGCCAAGCGCGGCGTTGGGTTCTGCCGTGGGAAACGGAGTGTCTTAACACTAGGTTCCCTCTGCCTACCCTGCTGTGTGGATACAGCTTGAAGCTGAGCTAAATAAACAGATTACGCTACGAACGAAACACACTAAAATATACTACCTATTAATTGTGCATTATCATGATAAATATATACGTATAGAATCTTATTTGTACATAATAATTTTAAGCAAAAATATTTCGTCGTTTCGTCGTATGCATGAATGGAAATTCAAACATAATCGAATAGAATTTAAAATATAATTTTCATGTTTTTGTATAAATATAAGTTTTAATTTTAGTTTTTTTTCTTTATTCGTGAGATCCATTCGTTCCATTTCATAATTGTACATTCACGGGAAGCAGACTAGATTTGATTTCACATAAAATGCTTCAAAAACGATGCATTTATACGTATCTTTTGTGTTGACTTAGAAGCTTGATTTTTTCTGTGCTCCAAAGGACAGTAGACTTGCAAATTTTATATTAATTTTCATTTAATAAATATTATTAAAATAATGCACACTGCAGGGTAGCCAGAGGGAACCTAGTGTTAACACACTCCGTTCCCCGCTTTCTGCCGAATTCTGGAGGCACTGCGTGTTGAGTGGCAGAACTCAACGCCGCGCTTATCCTCGACACCAGAGCGAAGCAATGGAAATATACATTTAAGTAAATATTTCATCTCCTCGAGTGTTTTACAGTCACACTTTGTGCCCCTACGCCACGACTGGCCTCGAATAAATATTATTAACTTATAAATAATCTCGACAGACGTACAGACGGACACCATAGTGATCCTATCCTATATATAGGATTCCGTTCCGCTCAATTATAACTCAACATTCCTATGGGAATCCCATAGATATACCACTAAAATAATTTCATGACAGCCGTTCCCGGGGGCATCGCCAGTCGCTCAATGTGTTCATTGGTGGCTTTTAATGTAAAAGCAATTTTGTGTTACCGCCAGCTACTTCGACAGAAGGGATTTTTTCTCATTCTTATCCGATCAATCATCGTCGCCGTTACGTTTTCATTAACTGAAATGTTCGCGTTGCAAATTTTTTTATCAAAAAATACTCTAATAAGCAATATTTTGAAGGGAAAAATATTTTTGTCATTTTAATTTGTTTTTTTTTTTAGCTTCAAGCCGTATCACAGTGCAGGGTGTGTATGTGGAGTAGCGGAACTCAACGCCGCGCTTTGTCTTGACACCAGAACGAAGGAATGAAAATATTAACAAAATATGTTGAGGTCAGTCATATCTGCGCCACGACTGACCTCAACATATTTTGTTGATATTTCAATTTATTAAAAATCTATAGAGGCCAGTCGTGGCGCAGCGACACAAGGTGTGACTGTAAAACCGACTGGTTGTGGGTTCGATCCCCACTCGAGAAGATGAAATATTTACTTAAATTTATATTTCCATTTCTTCGCTCTGGTGTCGAGGTAAAAGTATGAAAATGGTATGATTTAATAGATTTAGGTACATCATTCCCTCCCTGAAAACTATATAAATTTTGGCAATCTGAGAGCCGAGTTATTAGAGATTTGATAAAAGTGAGGTTAAGTTCGAAGCACAATTTCTTGAATATCAACTTCTATAAAATATGTGATTACTGAGTTGTTTAAGCATTAATGTTTATTATTTATAAATAAAACACATTTTAATGAATATTTTATTCTTCTTCTATTATCTATTATTAAAATGTCATCTAAGAAGAGTGCAGGTGGAACTAAATTATTTTGGTATCTAGCCCAACTAAGGTATGGTACCTTATATATATAATACTCATAACATGAGCACAGCAGCCTACCATTCGTCTTCCTACAACACAATTGCAGTATTTCATAGCAATAGCTTCCCTTCCTCTACGAAAGCTGTCAAGTAAAATGTAACAGAAATATATTTTCCTGCTTATATGTCGGGATTATATCACACCTCTAAGTAACCAGGTTGTGGTGGTTTTCATCGTTTAAAGGTCGTCGGATTAGGGTATTGCAGTGTCCATTGGCTATCCCACAATTCATACAGCGATTCATATCCATAGCGTGGCGGTCGTAAGATCCAAAATATTTCAGAGTCCGGTGGGGAAGCGAGGGTCGTACAAAGTAGGCAGAGTCAAAATCCGAGAAAAACAAAACAGTAGTCGTTGAAAATATCAAACAAACGGGAAAACATTCAAAATGTCGATGCGTTATGACACGAACGTAATGACAGAAGCAAACGTTTTTTTTAATGTTTTTTATTTAATGGCCTGATCCCGCCACGTATTATATTTAATATGGGTATACATTCTATATAAAATACAATGAAGCCAATGGCGACGCAGGGACATAGGGGTGCGATTGTAAACGTGATAGAGTATCGGTTCGATTACTACTCGAAGAAATTAAATATGTATTTTTTCATTTCCGCGAATCAAGGCCCATTGCCACCAGAAATCGAACAACGCCAAAAACGAAAATCAATCAAAAATCTACGCCATTCAATTCTAACTTCGCCACATCCGTATCTATTCATCAAAAATTTTTACTAACTAATTAATTCAACTTAACACTTTAAAAGTAAGTAAACCTTTACAGTCAGAAGTGTAAATATGTATAACATTATTAACAGAGGCCAGTCGTGGCGAAGGGTCACAAAATGTGACTGGTTGTGGGTTCAAACCCCACTCGAGGAAATAAAATATTTATTTACATTTGTATTTTTATTTCCTCGTTCTGGTGTCGAGCCAAAGCTCGGCGTTGAGCTCCGCCACTCAAAACGCAATGCCTCCATAAGTCGGCGGAAAGTGGGGAACGGAGTGTCGTAACAGGTAGGCCTGCCTGGCTATGCCTACCCTGCTGTGTGCGGGATACAGCGTGAAGCTAATTTGTTTTTTATTCATTATTAACAAATAGTAAAACAGACAGAACAGTTAGAAAATAATATAACAAAATCCAGTTACAATAATATTTTCTATCCTATAATCACCAAAATGATCGCGTACTAAAACCTGTAAATTAAATTTGCATAGAGATTCGCTAAGCGAAAAGCGTCACGGTCCATGCGCAACTATTACGCTGCAGATGCAGTAGATTACTTTTAGAACAGTAATTTCCTTTGGGAGCCGAATGGCGGTCACGCATTCAAATACATTATCAGAATAGCCTTTAAATGGAGTAAGTGGTTACAACAGATAATACCAACTTTTATATTTGTATTTAAATTGTTTTTTTTTTATTTATATTTTTTTTATATGTGTATTGTATATGTTTGGAATTTATAAAATATGTCTGAGTTTTATATTATAATCTATGCTTTTTAGTTAGATATATTATGTTATCGTACCTATAATGTAATATATTATAATTCAAAATTGAAATATATTTAAATTGTACTTAACTTTTTTTGGCTTCATGCTGTGTGTCGCACACAGCAGGGTAGGCAGAGGGAACCTTGTGTTAAGTCACTCTGTTTTCCCATTTTCCGCCGAATTCTTGAGACATTGCTAGTTGAGTGGCGGATGTCAAAGTCTCACCAGAGCGAAGAAATGAATATATTTAATTTTCTTGAGTGGGAATAGAACCCACAATCTGTTAAGTTAACAGTCAGAAGCTTTTGCCCCTGCGCCACTGGCCGCTTGCCTCATATTATAATTATATATTGTATTTTAAGTAATGCAGGTAAATCCTAATCTCACTTGCCATGTTATATTTTAGTTGAAAACGATGTATGAATGGCTTTATGTAAAATTCACATTAGGAAAAATTTAGCTGTAGACTAATAGTAATGCCTCATTCAAATTTTTATACGTGTCTAAAAAAGTAACTTTTTCTATAATAGAAACCTCATTGATATTGTCCCGTTTACCATAACTAGACCTGTGTAACGAAAAGTATATAATGATTTAGCAAAAGAAAATTCAAAAAATGTAAGTGGACGTTAGTTTTTTAGTCTTTTGTATGAACGTAGCTAGCGAAGTAGAACGTAGCAGATTTGAACCTGCGCCTCTTGGAAACCATTCAAGCGTTCTGACAGCTAAGCCATACTGTCTCATCAAGCTACGTCGAAATTTTTATACACTTTTTACGACTCATTTATATTGTTAGCATCAGAATATCACTTTAAAGATGTTAAAAATATTTAATAAATAACATTCTCTCTTGCTGAATGATAATTCTAAGTATTTATCTTTGGGAGCGGAAATTTGTAGAAATCTCCCTACAAAAATGCATTTATTAATAGTTTTACTACTAAATCTTTCGTAGTTCTCAGATTAACGTTAAATAACGTTTAATTTTTTTTATTATTACATTATTATATGCGGGACAATGTGATGCTACAGAAAAATTAAAACCCGTTAAGTGAAGGTCCGACTAACACACTAAGGCTTCCGTTCCAATTTCAGGATTGTAGGTCAAAGACAACCTTAAATTTGCGAGCATATGCACTCATTTTGTATTAAATAAACTACAACTAAAAGCTTGTAATTACAAGTTTTTATTTTCTGTGAATTATCAATAATTTTTCACTTTTCGGACATTTTTTTATTGTAAGTTCTCACTTTGTGCCAAATTTCATAACTATACGTCCACGGAAAGTAGTACTCTATAGGTTTTGATAACGCGGCTAATTTCATAGAAAATGCATTGTAAGGGTTTCGTTTTTAGCTTTTGCGGTACGGAACTCTAACTAGCTAAAACTAAGTCACTAAAAACTAACTTTAAATATTCGTTCGTATTCAAAAGAACTCATTGATATTTCAGTTTAGAAAATATTTTATATTAAAAAACAATTTATATATATAGAATCTAAAGTAAAATAAACATGTTTATTCTATATTTTTTTAAGTTTTAAAGATAAAAAGTAAAAAAGAAACGTCTGTCGAAAAATAGATACAAATAAATATCGCGAATCCGTAAACGAGGTTGACGTCGAGATCGAAAATACTGAATTTCGCTGAGATTTTCAAAGAATTTTATTTGTCAATATTTTATTTCCTGCTACCTATTTCATAACGTAATCGTTTCTGAGAGGCTAGGTATTTGTTGAGGATTTATAGGAAAAGCCTATGTATGTACAAAATATATAAAATATGTATTTTCTAAGGTATCGGTACAATAATTTGCTATTTGCATTTATTGGCTGTGGTTTTTTAACTATAAATATTCATTTTTAGGGTTCCGCACCAAAAAAGGTAATTTTATAAGCATTCAATAAAGCAATTTTGTCGAGCAATATTTTTTAAACTGGTATAACTTTTTTATTTATAAACCGATTGAAATAAAACAAACATTTAAATAACATTCATCAATAACATTTTTTCTTATATATGGTCCATGTACAGAGTCCGATCGGTTACGATTTTAATATAAGTGTAGATAACCACTATTACAAACTTATAATTATAGCTTATTTCATACAAATATGTTTACACTTGCACTCATAAGTTGTACTTCCCTTTAACCTACAATACTGAAATTGTTACGCAGGGCTCGATGGTCCAGGCCCTCGAGTCCAACTTGTACTGGCCTGGGTTTCTATACTTATATGGTAAACCAACTTAAATATTTACGTATAATAATGATACTAAAGCAACTCTGTTGAGATACGCCTCACTAAATGCTATAAAGAGCTGAAATCCCAATTAGAGTTTGTATTTAACGTTCGCCCTACATTGCATACGAGTATAACGAATCGTGTATTTCCCTAAACACATTTTGTTCTATTTTCCTAACGTTAGTAATTAGTAGTAGTGGTAATTAGTTAAACATGACGTTTTGAAGTTTGTCTATATACGGATTTTTTAAATCTTATTTCATCTGTCAATATCCAGGCCCTATCAACATCTATTAAATTTATTAAAAACCTAGCCTACCTTTTAGTGATTTTTTTTATTTTACAGAGTTTTACCGTAGAAAATTGCCTGCCTCTTTCATGTAACACGTAAAATTTCTTTTAAATTCAAGTTAAAAAGTTATTTATACAATTATTAATATCAACTAATACACTTAAAAGAAACTAAAACTCATTCTCACCTAAAAGCCTTACATACTAAAATATATTCTATAAACAAACTTACTACTTTATAAAGCAAATGAATACAGCTCTGAGGAAACTAAAATTTTAATAAATATTATCCAGATTTCTGAGAGCAAAGCTTATTCACACGTAAGTTTTATCGTTCATTTGGCTACAGGGTCGCCTTCAAGTTGGAACATAAGTAATGCAATCATGGCAAAGTTCACCACGTACTTAGTCTTTTCCCATTTCTCTTGGTGTAACCATTCTTTTTCATTGATTTATAGTTAAACTTAAAAGTTTAAAGTGAACCTATTTTTTATTTTTATATCAACTTTTCTTTAATAAAATGATTTAAAAAAAAAGGAATCGTAAATTTCTTGACATTTGAAGCTGTCGTCGTAGCACAATTTGGACGCGCCTGATTGAATGCAATAGCTATATTCATATTTATGACGATATGATTTTATGTCTATGGATCCTCAGTGTAGTTAATATAATGTGATAACATTTAATAACATAAATACAAGCAAGCTTAGTAGGGTAGGCAGAGGGAACCTGGGAAGCTAATGTTAAGATACTCAGTTCCTATTAAGATAATTCCGTTCTCCACATTTGGCCGAATTCTTGAAGTATTGCGTATCAACGCCGCGCTTTGCCTCGTTACCAAAGCGGTTAGGAAATGAAAATATTAAACATTTCATTTCCTCAAATGGGAATCAAACTTATAACTGTCGCGCTTACGCTTGCACGTTTGAGCATTTGCACTGCGACGGCTTCATACGTAAAATAAAAATACTATTATACAATACTCTTTAACATAACCCTATTAATCATAAACTAAATTAAAATTCATTGATCGCGTAAAGTTATAATTAAATCTGTTATTACCAGCTTCACTCACAAATTTAATTCTTTTACCGCACCGGACATACTAAATTATTTTTTCTTACCAAGTTAAATTAGATCGCGGTCATGGCAATATAGATCACTGGTTCCCAACCAGTGGTCCGCAGAAGCCTAAATATGGTCCGCGAACGAGTTTAATTTTATGACTGGGGATGGTGAGGTGAAGTTTCTGTTTGATTATCACAGTTAATTTTTACTATACCTACATTCATAGTGGTCTCTGCAAACAAGAATGATATAAAAGTGGTCATTGATCAAGAAATGGTTGGGAACCCCTGCTATAGAGGCATATTAATACCTCACCACCTCTAAACTCTAATAAATTACAAGATCTTATGAATTTAATATACTAGAGTGTAAAAAATATTATTTGCTCCTAATATGTTCGTAGGCGCTTATGGCTTATAGGATTTGGGTGTGTCTGGCAGGGAGTCATAACCAAGTGTCTGGCAATGGACAATGTAATTTTTAATATTATTCCCAAGAATTAAAAAATCTAATTAAATCAGCTTCACACTGTGTCCCGCATACAGCACTGTAGTTTTCATCTTTGTTATTTTATAAAGCACTATTAGGGAACATGAATCTTGAGTGGCGGTTACTTGGCAACTAATCTAGTAAAAAAGTACCTAACTTTCGTTAAATCATAAAGTTCAATTTTTTATATTTTCTTGGGAATAGGAAAGTGTGAAACGGAGTGTCTTAAAACTTGGTCCCCTTTGCCTACTCTGCTGTGTGCGGGATACAGCGTGAAGCTGATTTCATTTAATAAGCGGTTTGTATATAGTGCGTACTGCTAGCTTCATGCTATTTTATTTATAATAGTTTTAAGTGGACCAGCTGCACAGATAAGGAGGATGAACAATGTTGACAACTGTCACGCTAGCTTAAAACTTATATAGTGGAACACCTGTGCGTTAACTAAGCTGCAGAACTTAAATATATATATATATATATATATATATATATATATATATATATATATATATATATATATATATATATATATATATATATAAACTGCTACTATTCTTTGGAATACGTAGTAGTATTCAAGCTTATTATATATAGTACTATATAGTAATATTTAAGCTTATATATTTTTATAAATATAAAATTTCATATTCTCTCCTATAATAATTTCATCGTACAGTTGACATACACTCAGAAGATGGGTCGTGATTCAATTCAAGAATGAAGTTTATTATATTATATTATAAAGGCGTGCAGATGTTAGGAGTACAAGTAGTAAAATCGATTTCTTTAATTTTACATATTTTTATTTAATGTGTGCACATAAGATAAGATAATACTTACATTTGTATGGATCATCACGAAATATTTAATATTTCCAATTCTTTGAGCTGGTAGCGAGGCAAAGCGCGGCGTTGAGTTCCACTCACTCAATACGTAATGCTCCGATTCAGGAGAAGGTGGTCAACGAAGTGTCTTGACACTAGGTTTCCCCTGCGTCTGCTATATGCGAAATGCAGCGTGAAGCTGGTAAAAAAATTATAATAAAAAAAAATGCAATAATTTGTTCTTTTGTTTTGTATATAATTGTAAGGTAATAAAGTACGGTTACACTATTTACATATTTGAATAAGTTCAATCCTAAACCGGAGTTTAATTACATAAATGTGAGTAATTATAAATAATAAATACAAAAGTATCACGTTTCTATTTGGATAATTTTCATTTCTGTATAACCAAAATAATTAAATATGCTATACAGTAGCTAGTAATATATAGCACTACGAATACGCTCATTTATTTATGTTTGTGAAATATATTTTATATTTTACATAAATATTCTTATGAATGCAGCGTTTCGATTAAATCACTTGTATTCATATAGACTTGTTAGTTAGTTACTTAATATAGCGTTTTTTTTCTTTTTTCACCTTCACTCTGTATCCCGCACTTAGTAGGGTAGTAAGAGGGAACCTAGTTTTAAGACACTCTGTTTCCCACCCTCCGTTGGATGAGGCAATGCGTGTTCGGTTTAGGAAGTCGACGATACGTGTTTTGCGAAGGAATTAGAATATTAATAAATAATAATTAATTCCCCCAAGTGGGAACCGAACTCACAACCATCGAGTTACAGTCACACACATGCGCGCCTCTGTCACGACACCCTCTCATATCAACTTGTAGTACTCTATTAATACATAGCGTTAAAAGCGAAAAAAAGTTTAATCTGCTTAAGCCCAATTGCGCCAACATTGCAAATGGAATGGAAAACCAGATAATATGGGGCAAGCCTTCAGGCAGGAAAACAATTTGCCCTCCGAGGGTTCACCACGCTCCAACCCTTATGTAATTGCGGGTAAACGCCGTAAGCGTCTAACGTTTCCCTTAAATACTATATATATACTGTTTTGTGTTTTTATTACCTGTCTCGGATTTTACTTGTACTGTGTACACCTTTTTAAGTTTGTACGTGTTAATAGGATATCTTTAGCTGTGGATATCAGTTTGTTTCGTTTTGAGTTGATATTTATCTTGATTTTTTGGTATTCAATATGATATATTATTGTTGAGTTAATTGAAGTTTTTCGACAAAAATAATAAAAGATAATTATTAATTTAAAATGTGACTAATAATATTTTAGTAGCAAATTAGAATTTAAGTGATATTATGAAGGTTGTTAGAACTAGCTACATAGTTTTCTAATTGGCTTTTAGGGACAAACAGAATAAATTTTGTTTAATAATAAACCTAATTCCCTAGATGCCAGTTGTGGCGTAGTGGCACAAACGTGTGACTGTAAATACGACACGCTGCAAGTTCGATTTCCACTCAATAAAATGAAATATTTAATATTTTAATTTATTCACTCTGGTGTCAAAAACCGCCATCCAATACGCAATCCTCCACAATTCTCTTAAAACAAGGCTCCCCCTATCTACTCTGCTAATGAAATCAAACCAAAATTTTAGGCAGGATTAAAACCCACATCCATCGTTAGCAGTTTTGCACGTCCCAATTGATCCACCTTACTTATCACTTAAGAACTAAGAATACAGCAATTGGCACCATCTGTGCAGCGGTTGAATTGATGTGGACATTATGAAACATAGCCCGCCGGACCTCCTAACTTTATTATTAAACTTGTAAGGGATCGTCTATCGTTTTGCTGTAGACGTTGTATCCGTTTTAGAGAAATTCATGTTTTTGCCATTTGTAATTATAAGATAGATTTCTGTTATGGAAATAAGTAAAAATTAAATTAAGGTAGGTTACCTTTGTATTAATATTTACATAATATATGACATTTTTGAGATATTTTAATAGTTTATGTAGGAAGAAGATAGATAATGCTAAGACGGTCTTGTTCAGCACCTTCCGATGGATTACCGAGGCTGTTGAGTGGAAAACTTTACTTTTGCATTCTTTTTCCTGTATTTCTATTGTAAATTCTCATTTAGTGCCAAATTAGGTCCACGGAAAGTACCCTATAGGTTTTGATTACGCTGCGAATTTCACACAAAACGCAGGAAAAGCAATATATAAATGCTTATCTTTTGATACATTGACTTAGAAGCTTTACTTTTTCTGTGCTCCATGTCGTCGATCTTAATATTTCATATTAATTTCAGCTTACACTTCTTTTTTTTATGGAAAAGACAAGGCAAACGAGCATTACGGTCACCTGATGGTAACTTCTCTAGGTAAACGCATTCTCTAGGTAAATGGTCTTGACAGACGGACAGATGGACAACAAAGTGATTCCATAAAGGTTCCGTTTTTATGTTTCGAGGTACGGAATCCTAAAAAAACGGCATGTCACTCTAGTCGCTTTTGAATAAAAAATGACATGTTTCATTGTTCCATGTTACGGATATGTAGGTATTATAAATAAAATAAAAGGGAGTAAACAGTTTCGTTTGTTTTCGACGTCTAATGGTACATTCATCGCTAATCGGATTTGTTCGTGGGAGTATTGGTTGTGTTCTATTTACTATAATGTTTTAGTTCAGTATAAAAGGATTTTAAAAGCTTGTTCAATCATATTAGTTCAATCATATTAGTCCCAAAATTTACAAAGCAGAAAGTAAAATCATAGTTGCAAATATCACTTTATATTAATTCAAAAATTAATTCAAAGTGGCCGTCGAGGCACAGTGGCATAAACGAGTAAGTCCGACGGTTGTAGGTTCGATTTTTACTTGGGAAAATGAGTTTATTTATTAATATGTTTATTTCTTCGCTCTGGTAATAAGGCAACACCGTTGAATTCCATTACTCAACATGCAAAATCTCAAAAAATCAGTGGAAAGTGGGGGACCTAGTGTCTTAACACTAGGTTTAAGACTAGGTTCCCTCCGTATGCCTGCCAGCGAAAAGCTGAAAAAAAATCAAAATCTATATATTGTATTCTTTTTTAAAAATTTTCAAAATTTTGTCAGTCTGAAAGCATCCACATATTATTTATTATATTTCAAATATAATAAACTTCATTCTTGAATTGAATCACGACCCATCTTCTGAGTGTATGTCAACTGTACGATGAAATTATTATAGCAGAGAATATGAAATTTTATATTTATAAAAATATATAAGCTTAAATATTACTATATAGTACTATATATAATAAGCTTAAATACTACTACGTATTCCAAAGAATAGTAGCAGTTTATATATATATATATATATATATATATATATATATATATATATATATATATATATATATATATATATATATATATATATATATATATAAAATTTCATATTCTCTGCTATAATAATTTCATCGTACAGTTGACATATACTCAGAAGATGGGTCGTGATTCAATTCAAGAATGAAGTTTATTATATTTGAAATATAATAAATAATATGTGGATGCTTTCAGACTGACAAAATTTTGAAAATTTTTAAAAAAGAATACAATATATAGATTTTGATTTTTTTTCAGCTTTTCGCTGGCAGGCATACGGAGGGAACCTAGTCTTAAACCTAGTGTTAAGACACTAGGTCCCCCACTTTCCACTGATTTTTTGAGATTTTGCATGTTGAGTAATGGAATTCAACGGTGTTGCCTTATTACCAGAGCGAAGAAATAAAAATATTAATAAATAAACTCATTTTCCCAAGTAAAAATCGAACCTACAACCGTCGGACTTACTCGTTTATGCCACTGTGCCTCGACGGCCACTTTGAATTAATTTTTGAATTAATATAAAGTGATATTTGCAACTATGATTTTACTTTCTGCTTTGTAAATTTTGGGACTAATATGATTGAACTAATATGATTGAACAAGCTTTTAAAATCCTTTTATACTGAACTAAAACATTATAGTAAATAGAACACAACCAATACTCCCACGAACAAATCCGATTAGCGATGAATGTACCATTAGACGTCGAAAACAAACGAAACTGTTTACTCCCTTTTATTTTATTTATAATACCTACATATCCGTAACATGGAACAATGAAACATGTCATTTTTTATTCAAAAGCGACTAGAGTGACATGCCGTTTTTTTAGGATTCCGTACCTCGAAACATAAAAACGGAACCTTTATGGAATCACTTTGTTGTCCATCTGTCCGTCTGTCAAGACCATTTACCTAGAGAATGCGTTTACCTAGAGAAGTTACCATCAGGTGACCGTAATGCTCGTTTGCCTTGTCTTTTCCATAAAAAAAAAGAAGTGTAAGCTGAAATTAATATGAAATATTAAGATCGACGACATGGAGCACAGAAAAAGTAAAGCTTCTAAGTCAATGTATCAAAAGATAAGCATTTATATATTGCTTTTCCTGCGTTTTGTGTGAAATTCGCAGCGTAATCAAAACCTATAGGGTACTTTCCGTGGACCTAATTTGGCACTAAATGAGAATTTACAATAGAAATACAGGAAAAAGAATGCAAAAGTAAAGTTTTCCACTCAACAGCCTCGGTAATCCATCGGAAGGTGCTGAACAAGACCGTCTTAGCATTATCTATCTTCTTCCTACATAAACTATTAAAATATCTCAAAAATGTCATATATTATGTAAATATTAATACAAAGGTAACCTACCTTAATTTAATTTTTACTTATTTCCATAACAGAAATCTATCTTATAATTACAAATGGCAAAAACATGAATTTCTCTAAAACGGATACAACGTCTACAGCAAAACGATAGACGATCCCTTACAAGTTTAATAATAAAGTTAGGAGGTCCGGCGGGCTATGTTTCATAATGTCCACATCAATTCAACCGCTGCACAGATGGTGCCAATTGCTGTATTCTTAGTTCTTAAGTGATAAGTAAGGTGGATCAATTGGGACGTGCAAAACTGCTAACGATGGATGTGGGTTTTAATCCTGCCTAAAATTTTGGTTTGATTTCATTAGCAGAGTAGATAGGGGGAGCCTTGTTTTAAGAGAATTGTGGAGGATTGCGTATTGGATGGCGGTTTTTGACACCAGAGTGAATAAATTAAAATATTAAATATTTCATTTTATTGAGTGGAAATCGAACTTGCAGCGTGTCGTATTTACAGTCACACGTTTGTGCCACTACGCCACAACTGGCATCTAGGGAATTAGGTTTATTATTAAACAAAATTTATTCTGTTTGTCCCTAAAAGCCAATTAGAAAACTATGTAGCTAGTTCTAACAACCTTCATAATATCACTTAAATTCTAATTTGCTACTAAAATATTATTAGTCACATTTTAAAATTAATAATTATCTTTTATTATTTTTGTCGAAAAACTTCAATTAACTCAACAATAATATATCATATTGAATACCAAAAAATCAAGATAAATATCAACTCAAAACGAAACAAACTGATATCCACAGCTAAAGATACCCAATTAACACATACAAACTTGAAAAGGTGTACACAGTACAAGTAAAATCCGAGACAGGTAATAAAAAAAACAAAATAGTATATATATAGTATTTAAGGGAAACGTTAGACGCTTACGGCGCTTACCCGCAATTACATAAGGGTTGGAGCGTGGTGAACCCTCGGAGGGCAAATTGTTTTCCTGCCTGAAGGCTTGCCCCATATTATCTGGTTTTCCATTCCATTTGCAATGTTGGCGCAATTGGGCTTAAGCAGATTAAACTTTTTTTCGCTTTTAACGCTATGTATTAATAGAGTACTACAAGTTGATATGAGAGGGTGTCGTGACAGAGGCGCGCATGTGTGTGACTGTAACTCGATGGTTGTGAGTTCGGTTCCCACTTGGGGGAATTAATTATTATTTATTAATATTCTAATTCCTTCGCAAAACACGTATCGTCGACTTCCTAAACCGAACACGCATTGCCTCATCCAACGGAGGGTGGGAAACAGAGTGTCTTAAAACTAGGTTCCCTCTTACTACCCTACTAAGTGCGGGATACAGAGTGAAGGTGAAAAAAGAAAAAAAACGCTATATTAAGTAACTAACTAACAAGTCTATATGAATACAAGTGATTTAATCGAAACGCTGCATTCATAAGAATATTTATGTAAAATATAAAATATATTTCACAAACATAAATAAATGAGCGTATTCGTAGTGCTATATATTACTAGCTACTGTATAGCATATTTAATTATTTTGGTTATACAGAAATGAAAATTATCCAAATAGAAACGTGATACTTTTGTATTTATTATTTATAATTACTCACATTTATGTAATTAAACTCCGGTTTAGGATTGAACTTATTCAAATATGTAAATAGTGTAACCGTACTTTATTACCTTACAATTATATACAAAACAAAAGAACAAATTATTGCATTTTTTTTAATTATAATTTTTTTACCAGCTTCACGCTGCATTTCGCATATAGCAGACGCAGGGGAAACCTAGTGTCAAGACACTTCGTTGACCACCTTCTCCTGAATCGGAGCATTACGTATTGAGTGAGTGGAACTCAACGCCGCGCTTTGCCTCGCTACCAGCTCAAAGAATTGGAAATATTAAATATTTCGTGATGATCCATACAAATGTAAGTATTATCTTATCTTATGTGCACACATTAAATAAAAATATGTAAAATTAAAGAAATCGATTTTACTACTTGTACTCCTAACATCTGCACGCCTTTATGGTTCATTGTGCTAACTAATACAGTAAGAAGGATTAATTTTTATACCAACAATAAATACGTAACCCCATTCCATGCAGCAATTTGCGGAAGAATTCATATCCCTTTACGAGTATCATTTGGGTTACACTTAATTAAAAGCGATAACAAATGTATCGAAATGTGTGTATTTCTAAGCAAATAATATGTTAATAATATTGATAAAAAAATGCCATAGCCAAGAGTTTATTCCTATAGGTAAGTCATACAGTTGCCCACTTTTGCCTATTAATTTTGAACGAGTCGGTACATAATGATGAAACATACCTATTCTAAAATATAAAAACATAATAATTGAGTTCTGCCACTCAATACGCAGAAAATGGAAATAGAGTGTCGTAGCACTAGGTTTCCCCTACCTACCCTTCTGAGTACGGGATAAAGCGTGACGGTAAAAAAAACATAACTCATAACTATTAAACATAGTCGATAAAGGCCAATTATGCTACGATATATGTTCGTAATCTTAGCACAAAATCATCTATAAATTTCATAAGGCAATATTGAAATACAAAAAATGAGAAAAATATACAAAAAATGAGAAGGAATGTCTCAATTTTTTTTTTTTGCCTACTAAATATGTATTATATTCACTCACAAATACAAAAGAAATGTGACAAATTACGTTCATTTTAAATGTTATCTATTTTTATGTTCCGTTCCTGTAAAATAAAAGGAGTTTCGTATATATAGTCACTTCATAGGCCGTATATACAAATATACGGCCTATGAAGTGATTGTCCGTAGGGCAGTTTATAAGTTTATCTATTATAACATGTATGTGAGAAATGTCAGAAATTTCACGCATAATAATATGCGTCTAGACGCGTCGTCTCGGCAAAGAATGATCCGTTTTTGTTATTTAACTATATAAAAAATATCCAAATATATTTATAGATCTGTTTATGAACCACTAAAACAATATGTAAATACCTAAATTTTTGAAAAGACTTCTATTTTAAAACAATCTCCTTCTATAGTAGATTGAATCGTTGTGGGTATTAAGCCACATATGGAGAAATGAAGTTTTTTATGTTTTCTGCTCTATTTAGTACGTTAAATTGTTTTCCGCCACTCAACACGCAATATCCCAAATTAATAATAAATTGGAGCGATAGGAGAAACAGAGTGACTAAACACAAGATTCTCCATCTGTTAACGCGAGATGCGGGATAAGCCTGATTTGATTTATTCTATTCTATTGTAAACTAAATACTTTTTTCAAAAAAAAGTTAAATCGCAGATGGACGTGGAGGTCGCCAAGCGGTGAATATAAAAACGAAATTGATTTTATTCTTTCCAACAAACCAGGTATGGTACAAAATATTGAAGTGCTAAATGTAAACTATCCATCAGATCACAGGCCTGTTAGAGCAACTATAACCTTAAAAAAAACTCAGAAAGAGCAGAAATGGCTTCCAAACATACCAAAATTCTACATTAAAAAACGGCGAAGAAATAAATAAATACCGTAAATATATCACATCTTTTTTGCCAGATCTACTAGGTCTATCAAAAAATACTTCAGTACAAACTTATTACGATAAAATAATATATATTATCACTCAGAGCTTAAAAAAGGCTAGAACATCAAATAGCAAAACAAATAGCAATAAAAATAATATCTTATCTGAAAAAACTAGGGCCTTAATTGCAAGAAGGCAATTATTACAAAAAACTAAAAACAAAACAAGATCAATGAAGAATAAAATTTCAGCGTACTATAAGTTGATAAGTAAACGAATAAAATATGACTACGCTACACATAGAACTAGCACTATTGAAAAACATCTCGTGTTATCAGGCAGCACAAAAAGAGCTTTTAAAGAATTACGAACAAATAAAACTTGGATAGAACGTCTCGAAAATGAAGAGCAAACCACAAATAGCCGGAAAGGTATTTTAAACATAGCGACTGCTTTCTATGAAAATCTTTACAGTGAACATAACAGCACTCATTACACTAATACAAGGTGTAATGTCATTAAAACGACAGATCAAACAACACCATTTGATGTAAAAGAAGTCACTGATGCAATAAATAAATTAAAGTTAGAGAAGAGCCCGGGTTCGGATCTTGTTACAAATGAGGCATTAAAAACAGCTTCGAAATTACTAGTTACCCCCCTAACCCATTTGTTCAATCGTATTTTAGAATCAGCCACTGCACCTAAACAATGGTCTGAGTCTAATATCATTTTAATTTATAAAAAAGGAGCTCCACAAGATATATCAAATTATAGACCAATAAGTTTGCTGCCTTCTGTTTACAAATTATTTTCCTCACTTATAAATCGCAGAATTAGTGCTATATTGGAACCTGCACAACCAGTAGAACAAGCTGGTTTTAGAAAAAGCTTCTCCACAATTGACCACATTCACTCACTCGAACTATTAATTGAGAAATACAAAGAAAACCAGAAAACTCTTTACATCGCTTTCATTGACTACAAAAAGGCTTTTGACACCGTATCACACACACGCATTTGGAGCACGCTAGAAGAGTTACAGGTGAATACTAAATATATACAGGTCATCAAAAGTATATACAATAAATGTTCGGGTAGAGTGAAACTGGAAAAGCTCGGCCCAAGCTTTCCTATCAAAAGAGGAGTGAGACAGGGCGACCCGATGTCCTCAACACTGTTCATCGCAATCCTAGAATTTATAATAAGAAAGCTGGATTGGAAACATTCAGGATTAAATATCGATGGGAAATACCTAAGCCATCTCCGTTTCGCAGACGACGTGGTCATTTTTTTCGGAGTCTTGCGACCAACTTCAGCTTATGATTCAATCATTAAATGAGCATAGTAAACGTGTGGGCTTAGAGATGAATTTATCTAAAACCAAGATAATGACAAATGGTTCAAATAAAAGAAAAATCACTGTTAATGACATCACACTTCAATATACAGAAAAATATATATATCTAGGAAAGCAACTAAGTTTTGATAGGAAAAGTAATGACCAAGAAATAGAGCGACGTATTCAACTAACCTGGAATAAATATTGGAGCCTAAAAGAAATCTTTAAAAACAATCTTCCAGTAACGCTCAAGTCCAAAGTAATGAATTCGTGCCTCTTACCATGTTTAACATATGCCTGTCAAACTTGGAAATTTACTTCGAACACACGGAACAAAATAACAATATGTCAACGGGGAATGGAGCGCAGTATGCTGAATGTAAGAAAAATACAAAAAATAAGACACACTAAAATAAGAAATTTTACTAGAGCGACTGACGCCCTAAACCATTCACTGCGACTGAAGTGGAAGTGGGCCGGGCATGTAGCGCGACTGCAAGACGAGAGATGGGCGAAAAGGGTGACGTCATGGAGAGGACCTGTGGGCCAGCGACTCAGGGGAAGGCCGCTCACGAGATGGCAAGACGACAAAGTTGGGTTGGCTGGTCACTCTTGGACTAAAATTGCTCAAAGTAGAGAACGTTGGCAAGCATTGGAGGAGGCCTTCACCTAAAAAAGGGGTTCTTGCATACAAAATTATAATTGTTAATAAAAAAAATAAAAAAAACTATATATTCTTCTATGTAATCTCTTTTTTTGCAAGAAATAAAAGGCTTTTTTATTTTTTTATTTTTATTTTATTTATTTTTATTTATTTATTCTATTGTAAACATATAAATTACTAAAACTCAGTTATCATCAAATATAGCATATTCAAATTTTCCAATATACAGTATTGACATATTTATATTTGTTCAATATTAAATAAACGATACGATCTACGTAAATATTTTGAATAAATACGAAATTTTGAAAAAATACACTCCATATCTGGCGGTTAGTGCCACTCAGTGCTTTCAATACTAATGGATGTTTAATGTGAAAGCCTGCATGCTACGTACCAAATTGTAGTAATAACTTTGCGATATTTAAATTTTAATAATTATATAGTAATTTTATAAAAATAATTTAATTCAGAAATAAGTTTTATTATTTAAGGCATATATGGTACTATTAGATGTATTGCTAATATACAGAAAAATAAATATTTAAACAACGTTACAACGTTATTACGTTGTATATCTATATCACTTTTGAAAAATAAAAATGTTCAAATTATTAAACATTTCAAAAATTTCAGAGGCCGGTCGTGGCGCAGGGGCACAAAGTGTGACTGTAAAATCGACTGGTTGTGGGTTCGACCCCCAACTTCGAGGAAATGAAATATTTGTTTACATTTATTATTTTCATTTCTTCGCTCTGGTGTCGAGGCAAAACGCGGCGTTGAGTTGCGCCACTCAACACGTAATGCCTCCAGAACTCGGCAGAAAGTTGAAAACGGTACCGAAACGGTAACCGGTAAACGGTAACCTTAACGCTAGATTCCCTCTGCTTACCTGGCTGTGTGCGGGTAGCGTGAAGCTGATTTATTATTTTAATTATTTATTCAAAAATTTCAATCAAACTATTAGGCACAATACAGATAGACATTACAATTTTCTAAAAAAAAAAAACACCTATATAAAATTACAAATCTATTATTTTATAAACAAAAAGTTTGATAAAGTAGAGTATATCAAGTTTTAAATTAAAATAAGAAAAGGTTACAAGATAAACAGGAAGTGATTAATGTAGACTCTTAATTCAAACAAATGATTAAGCAACGTAGCATATTTTCCACCCTTTCGTAAAATGCTTCGCCATTCTTAATGTTATTCTTTTCAGTAAAATATGCTATTAATTTAAGTGATGAATAAAGAACGGAGATTTTTAATTGCCACCATTGTGGTTGTGGGGTTTGGAAAAGATTTAGGAAAGATGTATGATAGTATCTGCTTAGCAAAACAAAAACATTTTTGAGACCGTCGTGGCGCAGTGGAACAGCTGTTTGTAAACGGGACGTTTGTAGGATCAATGTCCACTCTAGAAAATGATTCTTTTTTTTTCTCCTACTTATAAAAAAAAGTGTTGCGTTGACTTCCGCCACCTTATAATGTATGAATGGCGGAAGTCAACGCCGCGCCCTGGTCATTCTTCATGTTTGAAAGTCTCGTAAATTGGGAGGATAAAGGGAAACAGAGTAACTTGACGTTAGTAGGTCACCGGCCTGCGTGTGTGTTTAACTTTGTCTAACCGAAAGGTCTACCTTTTTTGTGGAATACTGCGAGTAACAAAAAAAGACAGTTTTGAGTAGGTACGTATACTTTGATTGCTAAAATATTATAAAGAATAAAGTGTCTTAACACTATTTCTCTACTCCGTGAAATGAATTAATTATCACCAATAGCAATTGTATATGAAAAGTTATTTTTTTATACTTAAGTAATGTTTTTTCAAGCAAAATCCAATTAGCTAACGGAAACCGTATATTTTTTCAGAATGAAAAGTAGGCATTGCCCTGCTCTATATTAATATACCATATTATTTGTTGTGGTTTTGTATGTGTGTGTGAGTGTGTGTGACCGGTTGTGCGTTCGATCTCGAAACAAAGAAATTAAATATTTATTTATAATTCACACTTTTTGTTCTTTCACGTTGGTGTCGAGGCAAATAGCGGCGTTAAGCTCCACCACTCAAGCAATGGCTCCAGAATTAGACGGAAAATGGGAAACGGAGTGTCTTATCACTAGGCTCCCTCTGCTGTAAGCAGGATACAGTGGGAATTTCACAAAAATAACATGTTTTGGAAAAAAAAATAATCGAATTTTGATTTTTCTAATTTTAGAGATGTTAAGACGTTACACCTACCTATTTAGCTGTGGCACACTATTATTGCTCTTTGTATAAATATACTAGGGGAATAAATACTATTGGGATTAGAATCCCAACCGTAGCAAACAACATTAACAATAATAACATTGCATTGGTATAAACTAAGATACAACACAACTTTTTTATTTTAAGCTAATTAAAAAAAATATCTAGGACATCAGAAGCAATTACAAAAAAAACCTGAAATCTATTTAAACACCATGACATAGTTCTAACATTCTATTTTAAAATGGAATTTGAACTTTTAACTATCTACGAAGCTGAGCGTTTCGCTGTTAAATATGACATTCCTTTAGAAGTATACTATTATATATATTGGCTCTAAAAATAAGAGTGATGTTTACAATGCGTCCCGTTTCCGAACAGTCAACGCACACGTTCACTAACGTCAGACGCACTAAGCCTAGTCGCTCGTATGACCGAACAAATCAATTAGAGTATTACGGAACGCACGTTCCAATTTTAAAATAATTTGACATTTTGACGTATTTTGGGCGGGATTTTTTTATCTTTTTCGTTGATTTTCGGTTTTTAATGTTGGCACCAAGATGGAGTTTGGAGGATTTTTTATTTGTTTGTTGCTAAATGTGTTTTTGTCGGGTGAGTTTTTTTTTGTTGTTAATTATTTAGTTAGTTATTAGTATTGTTTTAAATTATAATTTAAGTTTTATTTATTATGTTATGTTACGTTTGGTTTTATCACAGTGCTTTCATTATTTTTGAATTCCCAAGATTAATTGTTTTCTTCTTGAAACTATTTGCGCTTTTTAAGTTCACGAGTTTAAAACTATGATCGTTAATCTAAGATCATTATAAGATGATTCATTATCTTAAAATTACTTTAAAAACATTTATGTACTTACATTACTATATTATATGTTAAATTATAAATAATAAAAAAATATAAGTAGGTATACCAGTTATTTAAACTGAAGAACTATTCATATTTTAAAATTATATTTAACTAGGATTTCCTGATATGAAGCTATAATATTTCTATTGCGGAACATGTAATAAAATAGCGAAATAACTCAACATAATGAGTGCATGTGAAATTGCTCTTTCTGGAATACTTCTGCGTACAAATACATACGTGACATGTTCTCGTAAATGCAATGTAAAATATAAGATATTGTTTAATATTATTTTAAAAGTACTATTAATTTATTACTGTAAAATAAAGCCATTGTGGCGCAGTGGATCAGTGTCTTATTGCTAACGCTATGGCTGTGGGTTTGATCTTAATCAAGGAAATTAATTAAATGAAATAATTTATCTTATTTAGAATTTTTTATACGTTATAGAAAAATACTTTTTCTTTCTTAAGTGTGGAATAACACTTTGAAAATGTTAAAAATAATTTATCTGGTAATATAAATAAAGATTGATAGACAATAAGTTTCTCTCTTCAATGTCTTAGGCAGAAAGCGCAACACGGAATGTCTTGACACTATCTTCTCTAATCAACTTGCTATATGAAAAAAAAGAGTGAGAAAAAAAATGAATTATTATAACTCTGGAAAGAAAACACGTGTTGCTACACAAATCCTCTTAAAATGACATTTTATAAGAAATATAATATAAAAAATCTGGGGTATAAATATAATTTTAGATGTATCTATATGAGAAAATCTTGTCATATTGTCATCTTATAGTATCAATCAAAGGCAAACTGAAGTCAAATAGACAAAGAGGATCAATAGTCAAGGCCGCGTCACGCTCATTCTTATGCCCGCTTTGTATTTATTTACTCGTAGCTTCTAATAATAAGTTATGTCAGGGGTTAGGTACTGAGTAAAGTCCTTTGTTGGATATGAACGTTAAACATTATCTTTAATTCGTCTTTTATTCTTCATAAAATCAAATAAATCAGCTTCACGCTGTATCCCGCACACAGCAGGTTAGGCAGAGGGAACCTAGTGTAAGACACTCCGTTCTCCACTTTCTGCTGAATTCTGGAGGCATTTCGTGTTAAGTGGCAGAACTCAATGCCTCGCTTTGCCTCGACACCAGAGCAAAGAAAATGGAAATATAAATTTAAGTAAATAATCTAACTCCTCGAGTGGGGATCGAACCCGCAACCAGTCGGTTTAACAATCACGCTGCGGCATGAATGACCTCTTTATGTTTCTTTATTAAAACGATTATGATATACAAACTATTTTTTTAGTATTATTACATGTGTTGTGAGTTTAATAGACAACAGTCAGATATAAATATTATACATTATTTCGTTAACTAACATTAGTATGGTTTTATTCAGTAATTAAATTATTTTAATGCTAAAAATATTAACTCCATAGTTTAACCATAGTAAACAAAATATAGAAACTCTCTGTTCAATTTACCTATAAAGTTCTGAGATTTTGTTGTTAGATTCTACGGGAATAATCTGGAAAGAATGAACGATGAAACAATTCGTCTTTCTTGGTAAAAGTTCCTTTTTACCAAGAAAGACGAGTATTTCGTAATTCCCTCTTGTTTTCTTATATAAGCTAAAGACTGTACCCACTTGTTAACTTATAATAGGTATTTATCACATGTTTCCTAAAAATATCAGAATTTTTAACATTCTTAAATTGGTATTCCACACATGCGAAAGAAAAATAGTTATTTAAGAAACGTTTATACGTTTCTTTTGATTTCTAGAATTTGAATTTTTAGAATTAGAATTTGAACTTGGGCCTCACATTTAAAAATATTTTATAAATAGCATTCTCTCTTGCGATAATACTTAGCAATGACTTTTGCAAATTTGTAAAAATTTCCCTACAGAGATGCTAACAAAATAATATAAAAATTGGAACAAGCGTATAAAAATTTCGATGTTCGCTTGATGAGAACGTATGGCTTAGCGGTCAGAGCGATTGGACGTTTCCCAAAAGACTCAGGTTCAAGTTCCGCTACGACCAATTTTTTATACGTTTCCTAAATAAATTTCTCAAGGTGTATTCATTTCTTCTTTATACCATACATCATTCATAATTCGCTTCCGCTAGTACTTCACTAATAATTATAAAGCTTCCTATATAACACAGCATAACATTTGAAATGCTAGTCTATTACATACATATGTATGTATGTGTCATTAAAAAGAGTAATACAACACGTATAACCATTTGATACGTTCCGTCACCAGCTAGTTGAGCTCGTTAAGCGACGGTACCAATTCCTAAAATTATGTGCGGTATTGGTGTCATGTGTGTGGTGGTGGTGTTAAAGTACTTTGGTTGGATATTTGGCTTAATAGATGGTGCGTTTGTGGTTGCCGACTTTATTCTTGGGAACGTTAATTGTAGGATTATTTTTAATGTAGCATAAAAAAATATATTTTTAAAGCCCGGCGTTGAGTTCCACCACTTAACACGCATTACCTCGAAAAATTTGGCGGAAAGTGAGAAATGGAGTCTTAACACTAGGTTTCCTCTGCCTACTCTACTATATGATATAGTAGGATACAGCGTGAAGCTGATTTAATTTTGATTTGAAAGTGATATGTAATGATATTATAACAATCACAAATTTCTTTACAATACACTACTCAGAAAAATCAAAATATCCCTAAAATAATACACAATATAACGTATAAGCGAGTTTGTTCGAGCAAAGATAAGGCAGCGAAAATTTGCACTGATTTGGAAATTTCCACCTCGTTGTGTAATTAAGAAGATCAAACCGTTTCTAACTATATAACCGGGATATAGCTGATGTAAGATCTTCCTAAACAGACATTTGCTACAAATAATAATAACACAATTATGCTATTTAAGTTATCAAGTATGAATTGTAAGGCTATAACATATGGGACTATTGACTATAACACGATGGTTGTGGGTTCGATTCCTACCTGGGGAATAAATTAATATTTAAATTTCTTCGCTCTATTATAAAGGCGAAAAGCGCTCGTCCAGTTCCACCACTCAATACACAATTACTTGAAAATTCGGCGGAAAATCTGGAATGGACTGTCGTCCTCTACCTATCCTGCGAAATGCGTAATATGAACTTGATGTATAAACAAAAAAGCTAAAAATAATTAATTAAATCAGTTTCACGTAACAATAATTAATTATATCCCGCACACAGCATGGTATGCAGAGGGAACCTAGTGTTAAGACACTCCGTTCCCCACTTTCTGCCGAATTCTGAAGGCATTGCGTGTTGAGTGGCCGAACTCAACGCCGCGCTTAGCCTCGACACCAGAGCGAAGAAATGGAAATATAAATTTAAGTAAACATTTCATCTCCTCGAGTGGGGATCGAACCCACAACCCGTCGATTTTATAGTCACACTTCGTGCCGCTGCGCCACGACTGGCCTCAATAAAAATAATACTTAAATATAAAGAGGATTCATTAATAACTGTCAGTGTCATAATAATATTTTTTTTGTACTTCACTTCCTGATCACCTGTTCCGTTTGTTCATCGACAACGTTGAAATTTTATCTCAAAATATTTTTACCAAAGTTATTCATTACTTTTTGGACTGTTCACATAAAATGCGGTATTGAGTTACGATATTATATATAAAATAAAACTTAAGTATAAGATCACATTGTGGGAAACAAACTTTTCTCTTTCTGTCTTTTATAATACAATGCAGTAGATGCGAATGCAAATATAATTCGCAAAAGTATACTACAGGAGGAAAGTTTATGTAAAATCTTCAGTGAATTACAAATGAATATAACAAACTATGTAAATATATTTAAGGAAGTTAAGTGTAAAAGATACTTCGCAGTTCCGTTTTGCTTTCCTCACTTGGAGAAATTTAGAAACAAACAAATTAAGTTGGGGCATTTAAAATTTGTAAATGTCGTGGTTTAAATAAAAATTAGCTTCTAGCTGTATTCCGTACATAGCAGGGTATGGAGGGAAAACCTAGTGTTTAGTCACTCCTGTCCCCATTTTCCGCCGAATTCTGGAGGGAGTAAGGCTCTAGAGGAGAGGAGGTTGTTTAAATAAACTTAACAGTTTGTAGTATATGTAAAGATAGTGAAATTCATTATTTTATTCAAAGGGAATCCAATACAATTCTATAATCAAAATCTTATGTTACAATAATAAACATTGTTTGTTTGATGATTTTTTTATGTTTGTAAGTAGACCTGCTGTTGACTAGATTATTTTTTCAAAATCAAAGTTGAATCAAAATGCTTAAAATTATTAAAACGACTTTATTAAGCTCGTAAAAAACTTTAATTAACTCATCAATCGAATAAGCTTTTCTTTTTTAATTAAGTTTCAATACAAAAACAACAGGTAGGAAAATTTTTAAAATTATGTCTGACATTTAAATATTATTGTCTTTACCATAACGCTGTATCCCGCACATAGCACGGTAGACAGAAGGAACCTGGCAATATAGTGTTAAGACACTCCGTTCCCACTAAGACTTTCATTTTCCACTTTCTGTCGAATTCTGTACCCATTACGTGTTAAGATGCGAAACTATACGCTGCGCTTTGCCTTGTTATCAGAGCGAGGAAATGGAAATATTAAATATTTAATTTCAATGGAACTCGAACCCGCAACCTGTCGTATTGACAGTCGCACGCTGGTGCCCCTACTCCAAGACTGGTCTTTATCAAAAATAAAATATTTTTTTAAATTTTATTAAAAACAATAATATAAATACGCAAAGAGCATAACAAGGTAATACAACATATCCTTAACGGCCGTGAACACTAGGTAATTGGAGATCAATCCTAGGTATCATTGTACCGCTTGACCGCTCTCCTCTTCCGTACATTATAACCCTAGAACCAATACATTTTAATTAAACTTGGTAAACCTTGCCAAATATTATTCTAAAATCCATCAAGAATCTATTTGCGGGTCCATTAAATGTAAGACGATGCTTCTAACCTCATCTAACCCGAGAAACTAATTACTTATTACTTGACTTATCTTCCGTTAGTAAGTTAAAATATGTTTAGATATTATATTGGTGATAAAGTGAAATAATCTATAAATATTATAAGAATATAAAATATTTAATAATATAAGAATGAACATAATAAGCTATTTCACTATACAAATTTGAGGCCATCTCCGTCAGATTGTGGTGCAGGGATATGAGAGTGCGACTGTAAATGTGATGTTTGTGGGTTCAATTCTCAATCGGGGGAATAAAATATTTAATGTTTTCATTTTCTCGCTCTGGTTGTCTTTTTAGACCCCGATGACGCCATTACGTTAGCAAACGCCCCGTATATAGGTAGGAAATACACTACACATACACGACACAAACACCGTCGTCGACGGAATCGACGACGAAGTCCAGCTTTTTCCACGGCTCGGCCGCGTCTCGGCGCGGTCGGGCCCAGCGGTTAGGGACCGTTAGCTCCCTTAGATTAGTCTAATATTTTGTCCCCAGTCGCGGCTTCACGTCGCGGCTGGCTTTGTTTAGCATAGGGAAATTCCCAGCCCGCTCGATGACTGTAAGCCGAGGTTCGAGCCCCGCAGGGGGCGCCCTTACAGTCGTCGACTCCTCTCAAGCAGCCAGGTAGTGCTTGCTTTTCTTTTGGGACAGAGTACCCTCTTCCCTACCCACCCGGTGTCGCTGTAAAGGCCAATAGGGCTAACAGCAATTACCTCAAGTTCGAGAAAAAAAAAAATCGCTCTGGTCACGAGGCAAACTCTGGCGTTGAGTTAAACTCAACAGGCAATACCTCAAGAGCTTGATGGAAAGTGGGCGACGGAAGTATCTTAGTGAGGATGGGAGTGTCTTACAACACTAGGTCCCCAGGTTCCCCGTACCAGCCCTGGAGCACTATGTGCGGGATAAAGCATGAAGACAAAACAATACTTCAATTTTATGGTGATGATTACGTCAACATTTATTGTTAACCTGTTTGAGATTGGGATTTCAACAAAAAGATTATCGGGTACAATAATTATTTAACAAGAACATAAGGCTACTTAATATTAAATTGTTGTGGTATAGCGTTTAATTAGTTACAATCCTATTTTTTGATAATACATTAGTACAATAGTAAAACAAATTATGTATGACATTTAATAAATAAAGTATTCGTTGAAAAAAAAAACAATGTTCTAAATGCTGTATTTGTAATCGACCATTTTGTTTTAATAAAAAAAATATTTGTAAAAACAAAAACCCCGACTGCATAAAACTAAAAAGAAAATAAAGAAACCCAGTAGTTTATTAAGATTAACAGTCGGGACCTCTTTCAATTATACAGGGTTCCTGGTAAAAAATTGATTGATTAAATAATCACTTATAGGTCCCGACTGTTAATCCTAATAAATTATTGGGTTTCTTTATTTTCTTTTTAGTTTTATGCAGTCGGGGTTTTTGTTTTTACAAATATTTTTTTTATTTTTCACTTTTTTGTTAGGATTTATTAAAGTAATGATATACCTTTTTGTAATTCCCGTATTAAGCTCTTGAATTTGATACCCATATTGTGGTAATCGAAACGAAAAAAAAAATATTCACTAAGTCCAATGGTATCCCACAGCTGCCATGATTGTTTTTTTTTAACGTCACCTATCTAAGAACACTTGGGCTGCTAATACAAATCTAACGATTCCTCAATTGTGTAAATCCGTTCAGAGGTTGTGGAGATATGAGGTAATAAAGAATATTACATACATACAAGATACGCGCGAAAAACATAACCCTTCCTTAGCAGTCGGGAAAAAGAAGTCTTAATACAAATTTCAACTCAATCAGACGCTGGATTTTACATACACTTACGGCAAGTCAATTACTTGCAAAAACTTATAATAACAAGCAAAAATCATAGCCAATCATTAACCATAATATATAAAATTCAATTATTTTTAAGATTCAATAGAATTGATATTAAAGTTTTAATATAAGTCGGTCTAAAGAGCGCCACCATCGCAATTTCCTTTTCCGTCGCCATCTATCTATATTTGGTATGTATAAGCTTTAATCTGGAGCAATTGGTTATTCTATTTGTGTTAAACGCTGTTAATATACGTCAATCTCAATAAATTTGTCTAATAGCTTTATATAAAATCCAAAGCAATGGACCTTCTTTAAAAATATAGTATATACGAGTTATGAAAATAAATTTGTTCGTGTGTATAGATGACTTATTTCTTTTTAGTACTATTTTTTTTATCTTCATATCGATAATATCATAATAAAGTTTATGCGAAAATATAATAATCTGGGATTTATATGAAATCAAAACAAAAGTAAATAATATTGGGAATATTATGAAAAACAGAATTACACGATTTGAAATTAGAACTTAATGTATCAATACAATTATCCTTTAATTTCTGTTTACAATTTCCATTTGTGTTTTATTAAAAAGTATTTGTGTTATAAAAATGACGTCAGTCGCGGTGGAGAGACACAAGCGTGTAAGTGTGACTGAACGCGATAGGTTATGAGTTCGATTCAAATTTAAAGAAATGAAATTTTTAATATTTTTATTTCTTCGCTCCGGTGTTGAGGCAAAGAGCGGCGTTGATTTCCGCTACTCAACACGCAATGGCTTCAGAATTCGGCAGAAAATTGGTAATAGAGCGTCTTAACACTATGTTCCCTGTGATTTCTCTGCTGTATGCCGCATACAGCATAAAGCTAAAAAAAACAAAATATAAACGTACTTCAGCGTAATCAATATATACATAAAGAAAAACGGAAATTCGAACTTTCACAACCAATACGCCTAATAGGAAACACATCCGGTAATACAAGGGCTAATATATATATATATGCTATCGCCAAACCAAAACTAGAACATTCAACAGGAAACTGTTATTCCGTTGCAACGGCTATTTTAGTTAAGCCACCACAATTCGGCTTGTTATCATATAATACATATTTCATTGTTGATTTCTACTATGTAATTAGTTAGTACATTTTATACAAACATACGTTGTTAGCTGTTAGCTATTCCTGTTTTATTTAGATCGACGCTGATTAGACTGACACAGCCAATGTCACATGTTGTCTAAACTATAAAAAGTGGATATAATAGTGTGGTGTGAAGGCCGCTGATATACTGTTCATGTTTTTTGTAAATCTTTGGTATGTAAATTCATAATTACAATTGCAATCTAAATTATGTTTGTAATTTAAAAGAAATCCGATATATAACTACATTAATGTTTAAATATTACGTTCTTTTTTCAGCTTCACGTTGTATGCCGCACACAGAAAGGTAGGCAGAGGGAGTGTTAAGACACTCCGTTCCACACTTTCCGCCGAATTCTGGAGGCATTGTGTGCTGAGTGGCGGAACTCAACGCCGCGCTTTGCCTCGACACCAGAGCGAAATAATGAAAATATAAATGTAAAGAAATATTTCACTTCCTTGAGTGGGGATCGAAACCACAACCAGTCGATTTTACAGCGACACTATATGCCTCTGCGCCACGGCCGGCCTCAATATTATATTGATATAGTGAAATATTTATTGGTAATATTGCCTTTTTAGTTTATTTTTATTTTATTACGTTTGAATTTATTACATTTCATTACTTGTTAAGTAAAAATAAACAACAATATTTCTTTTCTATTATACTAATGGTACTTCAACATATTTTATCATCCAATAAGAATGGAAAAAAAAAGATTCTTTTATTAATAAAAAAAATGTTTTCCAAAAATATACTTAAATTATATTTAATTATTAATTCATTTCTATTACGATAGCCTGTATTATTATAATTATGTCCATATTATATCTAATTACATTATATTATGGTATTGATACTTTACGGTCTAATTCAGTCAATACCAATGAATTAGTTCATATTAAATTAATTAAAATATGGACTAATTCACAATAGGCCGTCGTGGTGCAGAGGCACAAGGATGTGACTGTAACGCGATGGGTATGGATTCGATGCCCACTCGGAAAAAATAATTATTATTTATTAATATTTTCACTATTTTTCTTACTTAAGTGAAAGTCTTAAGCTTCCGCCACTCAACAAGTAATGTCTTGAAAACTCTGTGGAAAGTGGAGAACCAAGTTTCTTAACATTAGGTTCCCTCTGTAGAAGCTGATATTAATTATAACGATGTATAGTATCTACCTATTTCACATCAAACACGATAGTTTCTTTATTTCCAGCTTCACGCTGGATCGAAAAGCTGGGTATCCCGCACACAGCAGGGTAGGCAGAGGGAACCTAGTGTTAAGACATTCCGTTCCTCACTTTCCGCCAATTTTTGGAGGCATTGTGTAATGAATGGCGGAACTCAACGCCGCGCTTTCCCCTCGACACCGGAGCGAAGAAATGAAAATATAAATGTAAATAGATTTCATCTCCTCGAATTGGGATCGAACCCACAACCAGTCGATTTACAGGCACACTTTGTGCCTGTAAATCGACTACGATATACGATAGTTATATCAAAATAAACACGAATTGTTATAAAATATCACTTAGGGTTCTACCCTCTAGATTCTGTCTGTACCTTATTAATTCCCTCGCAAGGGAAAAATAACATTTTATGGAACATTTTGCACTATGCACTAACAAGATGATTGTTAAGGGTAGAAAAAAATGTAGGAATGAAAGAAATTATTTTATATAGCGGCCCGCCCACGGCTTCGCCCGCTTAAAATACATGATTATTTAATAAGCAGAATTGATTGACAACTATAATAAAATAAATAAATAAATCAGCTTCACGCTGTATTCCGCACACAGCAGAGTAGGCAGAGGGAACCTAGTGTTAAGACACTCCGTTCCCCACTTTCTGCCGAATTCTCGAGGCATTGCGTGTTGAGTGGCAGAACTAACGCCGCGCTTAACCTTGACACCAGAGCGAAGAAATGGAAATATAAATTTAAGTAAATATTTCATCTCCTCGAGTGGGGATCGAACCCACAACCAGTCGGTTTTGCAGTCACACCTCGTGCCGCTGCGCCACGACTGGCCTCACACCCTATAATAGAATGACAAACAAATATAAAGACAACATACAACAATATATATAATATAAAGACAACTATAATGACTTCTAATATGATTTTTTGTTACTTTAATCTGTAATATTCTATTATTATTTTTTTTCGACATTATCGTAACTTCTGTAAGAATTTTTGATTGTTTCGAACTAAAAAATATGACCAATGTCGATATTTGATATTCATAAAATATACATAAAGCTAATTATTTATTATATAATTTTTGTAACATTACGTTCTTTTTACCTATGTTATGTTTTTTAAAGCTCTGTTAAATGTGCTGACGTCACTTAATAATTTAATGTACTGCTTCAGAAACAGCCTTAAATGTAAAATTATTGATTTGGTTAAGGATTCATAATATTCTTTGTAAAATAACTGTAATGTTTGCATATTAACTCCTGTTTGCATATTATTAGATAAATGAATAATTGGTAAATATGTAGTTATTACACAGTACACGTAGAAAGGATGTTTTTAGGCATTTTTATATAGATTTATTTCAAACGAACGAACGAACCAAAAAATCTATGTATTTACTTGATATTTCTTTGAAGATCAAATCGTTCTTTATCTCTGTGTTGAATTAATTACGATTTAAACTTCACTGTTATGATTTATGAAGGTAATCTCTACTAACAATTCAATTTTGTTTACTTAAAATAAATAAATCAGCTTCACGCTGTATCCCGCACATAGCAGGGTAGGCAGAGGGAACCTAGTGTTAAGACACTCCGTTCCCCACTTTCTGCCGAATTCTGGAGGCATTGCTTGTTGAGTGGCAGAACTCAACGCCGCGCTTAACCTCGACACCAGAGCGAAGAAATGGAAATATAAATTAAAGTAAATATTTCATCTCCTCGAGTGGGGATCGAACCCACAACCAGTCGGTTTTGCAGTCACACCTCGTGCCGCTGCGCCACGACTGGCCTCACACCCTATAATAGAATGACAAACAAATATAAAGTTTAAATTAACGTTTCGAACGTCATTCTTTAGCCAGGGTCATACCAGCGCGATTTCTATATAACATTCGCTGGCAAGCTAATGCCTTGAGTTCATTCAAATGACGATAACTTTTTTTTTAATGAACCGATTTTGATGAACCAAACTTTAGAACCTAAATTGAGTTAAAACAAAGCAATTGGTGAAATTTTCAAGTAAATCGGTTCAGTAGTTTCAGAGAAAAATGCGGACAACAATATGTCGACAGACAGACAGACAGACAGACAGACAGACAGACAGACAGACAGACAGACAGACAGACAAGAAATTCAAAAAAAATCTTTTTGCCTTCTATTAGTCTTTTTAAGTATCCCTCTATCCATTTCAGTCAAAATTACTAAATGTACAGACAAAATATTTTTACTGTCTTATTATATATAGAGATATTATATATTTTTTGTGTTTCCCTTATCTGTTGCATTTCGTAGGGGTGGGTGAAGAGTGTACTTCTAAAAATCTATAGATAAATCTCCGATATAGTTATAAAGTCCTCCCTAATTCTGGTTATACATATTGTAAAAAATATCTTTAGATTTTTTTTCTTCATTAATAGCTCCAAATACTTAAACTATTTTATTATATATTGAAATATATTATTTTTATACTGAAAAATGAAAAGGGTTTCATTTTCATATAACAAGACTCTCCTCCCTATTAGTTTGCTTCGCATCCTTTACTCGCTTCGCTCACTTTAATAATAATAATTAAAAACTCTGATAGTATGTTTATGCATCATAATTTTTAGAGTAGAGTTCGAGTGGTTTCTGATACATGAAAATTTCAATTTCTTACCGCAATGTTAATTTTTAAAAATAATTATATTTTTTTATATAATGCAAAAAATTGTATACTTAGTACTTTAAAAATTATATACTTAAAAATTGGTAAATTAAACCAAAAGGAATGTCATAAATTTCAAAGTTTCTGTTTTACAAACATTATTATAGCATTTGTAGTTACAATCCTTCATCAATGTGACCTTGCACGCTAATAAACTTGTTGTTTACTATAGAATTAATTTATTTTATTAAACACAATACGCTATATGTTCTGTAATATCATCTAAGCATTTTTTTAGCTTCACGCTGTATCCCGCATATCGCAGGATATATAGAGGGAAGCTAGTGTTAAGACACTCCGTTCACCATTTTTTGTGAATTTTCGAGGCAATTGTTTTAGCAAAATTATTTTTATAGATATTTTTGTCATTGAGTTTATTGACGATATTATTATTAATTGATTATTACTTATTATTAAAAAATAATTGAAATTGAAAAAAAAATGTCATAGAAAAATCTTAATAACTTGTTTAACAACAACAAATATTTTACAGACTACAAAAAATAATGTTCATAAATAATATTTTTTTATTTATACAACTTATAATTTGGCTATAATTACAAACAAAGAGGCCGGTCGTGACGCAGAGGCACAAAGTGTGATTGTAAAATCGACTGGTTGAGGGTTCGATCCCCACTCAAGGAAGTGAAATATTTATTTATATTTATATTTTCATTTCTTCGCTCTGGTGTCGAGGCAAAGCGCGGCGTTGAGTTCCGCCACTCAGCACGCAATGCCTTCAGAAATCGGTGAAAAGTGGGGAACGGAGTGTCTTAAAACTAAATTCCCTCTGCCTACCCTGCTGTGTTTGGGACACAGCGTGAAGCTGATATATTTTTTTTACAGACAAAAAATTAAACCTCTAGCGTTAGCACAAGCGGTAAACAACAAAATGTAATCTACAAGAAAATAAGACAAAAAAAATAAGACAGTAAACAAACTTAAACGTTCATCAAATTATTCACTTAAACATGACTGTAAAATGAAGTAAGCGTGATATCACTGGCATGTTTGTGTCAATCCCTTACTGTGGTATAAGGTTACATACCATTTACTCAATAGTGCAACGGTGAGTCAAGTTTAATGTCGACTCCGTCATGAATCCCACACTGCCCACGAAACTATTTGAAATTATACAATTGCTGTATGTTATTTAGTAATAAAAGTTTGTGTCGTGTAGGGAAATTCCGAAAATTCCTCATAAAGAAATATTTATATTATATGTAGATGACAGTCGTGGCGCAGGGGCACAAAGTGTGACTGTAAAATCGACTGGTTGTGGGTTCGATCCTCACGTAAGGAAGTGAAATTCTGGTGTCGACACGCAATGCCTCCAGAACTCGGCGGAAAGCGGGAAAAAGAGTGTCTTAACACTAGGTTCCCACTACCGTGCTATGTGCAGGATATAACGAGAAGCTGAAAAAAATGCATATTTTTAGTTTGATACTGTTCAAGTGGAATCTAGCCAGTAAGAACCTAGTCCTAAGACACTCCGATCCCCAATTTCCGCTTCATTTTCGAGATGTTGTGTTGTCGGGGGCGGAATTAATCGGCGGTCTTGCTACCAGCAAAAAGAAACGAAAATGATTCGTTTTCAAATCAATCATTTTAATCATTCCTCCGAGAGTCGAATCCACAACCGTCACTCTTACAATCAGACGCTGTGTCGCTTATTCCATTATTTTTAATTATTAATAGTTTTGAGGTCAGCCAGGCGCAGTAGCACAAGTTGTAGGTTCGATCCCCACTTGAGGAATTTAATATTTTCATTTCCTCGTTCTGACGAGACAAAAGCGCGGCGTTAAGTTCCGCCACTTAACACGTAATTCCTCCAGAATTGAGTGGAAAGTAGGGGGAAGTTTTTAAACGTATTAAAATATCACGCTAGCTAGCACTGCGAAGTTCTGCTATCATAAAGTTATAATAGATGTTATAATAACTGTAGGTACCTAACTGTATATAAAAACGAAAAAAAATATATTTTTTTATATTCACACTTAGAGCCTGTTCATAAGTAGGTTTTCTGAATAGCTGGAACTATATGTAGTTCCAATAGACATCTTTAAAGCGATTTCCTAAATAATCTAATAGATTTCTCATCGATGGCCCAGATTTACATCAATTATCCAGGTGTTCCTACAGGACCAGGTATTCCTGTAGGAATAACCACCTGGAAAATATTTACATTGAGGTAAATATTTGTCCATAAGAAATGTTTTACAATACATTTATTGTTTTAACGCGATAGCGTTTTATAAATCAATGAACGCCGGTTGCACTCACATAAAAGTATGACTCACTGTCACGTTCCGCATAAGCCGAGTGTGCAAGCGAGAGCGCAAACGATTGAGAGGCACGCCCGGCCTAAACGTTCAGCTTGTGACGCATTTAGTCGTTTATTGTTTAGAGCGGAGAAATGGAAATATAAATTTAAGTAAATATTTCACCTCCTCGAGTTGGGATCGAACCCACAACCAGTCGGTTTTACAGTCACACTTTGTTCCCACTTTTGTGGCGCAGCCACGACTGGCCTCATTAATCAATCATAATTAATCTGCATAGTTTAAGAAAAAACATTATTTTAATTAACAAAATTTATTTGAAAGGAACTCCTTTATATTATACAAAATAATGATAATGCAGTGATAGTAATCCATTCAATTCATAAAAGTATGCAATTTTTCATCAATGTTTTTTTACGACGTTATCACGTAAAATTATAATCCGTAAACCGACAATACAGAGAACCAGTATTTTTTTTAAAGATTTTTAAGGTACATTCCTATTCTTTATGGTGAAAATTAAAAAAAAATCTTTATATAATTTAATAATACCCGCGTGGGACTAGGAAGACTAGAAATGTACTTCAATTTTTTTTTTCTTCTTGTCTCTTTATACTCAAGTGATGCCAGTGTGTCGTAATTGAATCTACGACCGTCAAGCACTATGCACGAGCCTTCTGCATCACAATTAAATTAGCATAATAATTTAAATTGTGCATTTATTTAATATATTTTATATCTTATAATCTTGCTAAACCAATTATTAGAAACTTGTTGACGTTGTGAGTATCTCCTTAGTTTTTTAGGGTTCTTATAGGAATAGTTTGTTGTCTGTCTGTATATTTGTTTGTCAAGAGCCTTTATCTCAGGAACGCTTGGTGATATAGAGTTGAAATTCAAATCATATACTCAAAACCACGGATCCATGATTTCCTCAAAAAATTGTATTTCTACGTTTACTTCAAAAAAAGATATGGCTGTTTATGTCGCAAAAAACGCGTATTTCTATACTATAAAGGTAATCAAAATTAAGGTACTTCCGGTTGACAATTCCGGTTCCGGTTGAAAATTTTGCAGCTAGTATCTTCAAGTAGTATTAGTTCAGGAAAAAAAATAAAAACTATAGATTTGTGGAAAATCCTAAAAATAATAGCCTTAAAAGAGGAGCAAAATTTTATATCAAAGCCGCTAGTTCAAGTAAAGTATCAGATGAAAGGGTACTGGCTAAAACGTCGAATTCTCGATGGCGAAAATCAACACCGCGCTTTACCTCAACACCAGAGCGAAAAAATTAAAACTAATCTAATGTAGCTTCAGGCCGTATCCCTAACGGGGTAGTCAGAGAGAACCGAGCGGTAAACGCTACGATTTCACCCAGTTAGTTTAGTTAGTTAGTTAGTTTACAGTTCAAGAAATGAAAATATGAAATATTTAATTTCCTCGAGTTGGAATCGAACCCACAAACTATCGCTTTTGCAGTCACACGCTTGTGCCACTGCGCCACGACTGGCCTCTCTTTAGTGTGATAAATTTTGTTAAAATTATTAATTCACTGCACATTACACTGTAATAAAACAGCTGACCTACTTACTTATATATTGTTTAGAACAAAACATGAACATTAATGGCCATGATAGTAATAAAATGGGTGGCGTATGGGCGTGAACAGCTGGCTCGCAATTTGGTAAAATTATTTTAGCATGAGTATTACTGAACTTCATATTATTTTATGTAATACTAGTAAAGATTTTTAGGTTCCCTTGAGTTAAGTAGTTTAGAAATAGATGTTTATTTAAAAAGTGCAAAATACTAACACTGAACTGCAGAGTATAAAGGAACCAATTAATACAAATTTATAAACAATTTTGATCATAACAATTGTTTTTTAATAATTCGACATTTTGCGTGAAGTTACCAAAAACCTGCTTCACGCTGTATCCCGCGCACAACAGGGCAGGCAGAGGGGAATTGTGTTACGACACCACGTTTCCCATTTTCCAGAGAATTCAAAAGGCATTGCGTGTTGAATGGCGGAACTCAACGCCGAAAACATGAAAATATAAGTTTAAATAAATATTTTATTTCCCCGAGTGGGGAACCTAACCGAACCTACAACCAGTTACGTTTACAGTCACGCCCTTATACCCATATGCCACGGCTAGCTTAAAAAAATAATACATCATAATCTCTAGATATCATTACAATTTCAACTCTATTCATAATGTGACCTAAAACTGTGCCTATTTCAACATAACATTTGGCAGTCGTTGAAAGATATTAATACGTTATATGAGACCAAAATCTTAACATCGTCTCTTGTTTACGAACATCAAAGACGCTCTCATTTAACAAGACGTAATTTTAAGTGGAGATTTTTAAACATACCTTATCCTTCAGTTTTACCTGATGTTTTAATGATTTAGTATGAATTATTATTATAACAGTAATGATTGATTCATAAAAATGGGGGAACTTTATTTTTCTTTATATCATCTAGACGAAAAGAGAGATATATTTTCTCAGTTTCGCACTTTGTCTAGTTTATAGCAAGCTGAGTTTGCAAAGATAACTTAGTGTGTATATAAGCAACTGAATTCGAGACTGTGTGTGTAGTGTGGATGAGTTCAACGCCGCGCTTTGTCTTATCACAGTAGGAGAGAGAGAGTCAAATCCAAATCTTAACTCCATCTTGCACTTTCCACCCAAATGTCTCTGACATTGCACGTTCGTTGATTTCTCCCGACGCCGTTTTCTATCTGACTATCCACGATATGAAAATATTCAGTATGTTAATCTTTTCAAAGAGAATTTCAAACACAAAACCATAAGGCACATAAAATACATTATCAATTGTGTATATCGTTTTTATATTTAACTATTGTACCTACTTCTATATACTAAATATTTACAACAAAAAAGTAATAAAAAATAGAATCGAAGAATAGAATAAAAGATCCCATATTATCGTAATTAACAGGGAAGTACTTCAAGAATTCCTTAGAATTAGCGAAAAGGACTATATAAAACCTTACTGCGTATTTCAATTTTAGCTTCTTCAATTATTTAGGTCGTCTAGATCGGATTTAGAATACTACATGAGGTGCATCTGTAAGTCGAGTTCAGTATTAATATTAATATTTATTCTTGTCATCGTTACATATAAATTCTTCCTTCGAAAATTATAGATATATACTCCTTCACTATAACGCTCTTGCTTTTCTATGTTTAAACTATATAAAATAAGTCATAGTCACAATGTATTTTGTATACGACTACACACAGCAAAGGAATATTATTTTTCACTGGTTTCAAGAATTGACTCACTCGTTTTGTTAGGCTTAAATGACTTTTTTAGAAGTTTCTTAAGAACCCAACCTTGTCAGTAAATCCCTTTCCATATGCTAGAAATGGCGGCTGCCTCTCTCTCTCTTGTGGGAGACTTGTTGGTGTTCCGATGACATTGGTGCGAACTGGTTGTGATAAAAGGCATTCTTCATTTGTCGAAACATGTTTATGAAATTAGTAGAGCATTGTCCAGCAAATCAAAAAATATACGTAGTTCTCTTCGCATCCACCTGAGTTATATAGTTCCTAATAGATTTTAAAAATAATTCTGGCGTTTCTATCCCAAAAAAAGATTTAAAAAAAAAATACAAAATGCATGCGAAGAGAACTCCATTTTATTTTTGATCTGCTGAATAATACTCCGCTAAGTTCACAGACATTGTCGAAACTAGTCTCTTTCGTATTCAACATCGAAGATTTGGATGGACTCTTCGATGTTGCGTACGGTAGATAACTGTGTAGAGTAAACCTATTGTCTATTTTACACTCCTTTTGTCCACTTTCTGTCCAATCGAGACCTACCATAATTTTCCGTAGTGACGATCAAATTCAACTATAATGTGAAACATTAAAATACGAAATCTGGAAGCATTGCGCGCTGAGTGACGGAACTCAACGTAGCGGTTTGCCTCGACACCAGAGCGAAAAAATGAAAATATAAATGTACATAAACTAACTTCACGCTTTATTCCTAGCGGGGTAGTCAGAGAGAACGGAGCGCAAAACGCTACGGTCTCTACATACCTCTTTCGCCTCGTACACTGTCATGAACCTCTTCATACATAACCAGATAATTTAAGTCAGATGATGTCCCACTGCACCACGAGAAACGATGAACTAAATAGTTTAACAAATAAAATTTTGAAATAGAAACAGGTACATATTAAATAACAGATTACGCTATCAATCTTGCTCTCTAAGTAACCAGATAAATTACTTAGTCAACGTCTCGAATACCGTTCAGTACGGGACTTGTATTGTGAATCCCAACTTTTATCCAACTTAAATAAGATTTCCGGAAAAACTCCACTCAATCATCGATATTTGATATTAGCGGTGATGTAATTTCGAATATTTTTCCATTTACAGCTTCTTATTTTTACGTGTATTATACGAAATATTAAAGAAATGTTTCATTTGGAATAGATAAGATTGAAATATCTTTTTGTTATGTAAAATATGAACAAAACCATTTTTGTGTTTCTGATTTAAATGTATATTTCTTAGTTTCCCTTTTTTTATGCATAGCAAGGTTGTGTCAAAACATTCCAATGTCTCTTCTTTCCGCCCGAATTTGAGATATTACGTAAAGGTTAGCGGAGCACAGTGTCAGGCTTTCTCTTATCAGGGCAAAGAAATGAAAATATTTTTAAATATAATCTTCTCTCATCTTTTATTATTGTCTGGAGAGAGATAATCTTTATATTTGAGTGGAGATCGAATCCACAACCATCACAATTACAGTCAAATACGACTGCGACGATACACTACGTATAGCATTTTGACTGCTCTCCCTTGAACATTTATTAATAAATTTTATATTACTATTGTAATATATATTTCTATACATACTTCTTAGAACCAATGAAAGAAATTTTACGACTTCATCCAATTTAGACGTTCCATATAGAATTACGAGTACAGGGATATCATGGCAACAAAGTAGCCCTAAATGATGGATGGGTGTGCGTGGGTGATAACAATATGTTTTTTTCTTACAGACAGTCACGCCTGTTTTACAAGCAATCAAGTCGAGTCTATTAACGTTAAAACAGGAAGCACGTTCTACCAAGGATGTAAATGTGAACATCCTGGTCAAAATGGCGTCTTTCTTAAGTGGCTCAATCCACATAATGAAGAAATAAAAGAAGTGGGGTATGTAACGATTTATATGTTATCATATAAGTATATTTATACTTTACTTACATACTTTATAGTTTACTTCATTAAAGTTTTTTTTAAGAAATTCAGAAATATATAAGAAAAACTTGGAGTTAAGTTATTATATCTAAAAAAAATCAGCTTCACACTGTCCCCCATAGCAGGTTAGGCAGAGAAAACCTAGTGTTAAGACACTAAGTTCACCACTTTCTGCCGAATTATGGAAGCACTGCGCGTTGAATGGCAGAACTCAACGCCGCGCTTTGCCTCAACACCAGAGCGAAGAAATGGAAATATAAAATTAAGTAAATATTTAAGATAAGATTTTAGCTAATATAAATGCTTTAAATTACATAAATTGTTTTTATATAGAAATATACTGCACCTTAATATATTATATTATTTTTGTAACATTTATTAATTTAACTATAAAAGTTTTCATTCCTAAAGTAAATGACTGTTTTCACAAGACCAGGTACAGAACTGAATGTATATTCGGAATGGTCAGATTCAAAGACCAACGGTTTGTACATATCGAATGTGGTAAAATCCATATCAGGAGCTTACAAATGTATCACCTTCCGTGATGGCCTAATGTATACGTTGACGTACAACGTGGAAGCCTATGGTATGTATAAAGTTACTTGTATTATCTATATAATTGTACTTTTTTTGTTTTCAGCTTCACGCTTTATCCCGCATATAGCAGGGTAGGCAGAGAGAATCTAGTACTAACACTCCGTTCTCCACTTTTTGCTGAATTTTTGAGGCATTGCGTGTTGATTGGCGGTATTCGACGCCACGCTTTGTCTTGATACTAGAGCGAAGTAATAAAAATATTAACAAATAATAATTCATAATTAAATAGTTGGATTCAATCCCCCAAACGTCGCGCTTATATCACATATTTGTGGCCCTGCGTCACGACGGCTTCATTGTGTTTTTAACTTCTATTTTTATGAAGATCTCAGTAGTTTCTTCCTAATAGTATGAAAAAAATTGTTCATATTTAAATAGTCAATGAGTGGAAATCGAACCGGCAGTCATCGCGTCTATATTTAGACACTTGCAAACTTCGTTCTCTTTTTTTATATTGTAAAAGTAGATTTCTCTCTCTTATTTCATGAACATTTTACAGTATCACTTTTTATATTGATATTATATCACTTTTTATATTGATATTTTTAATTATATGTCTTTAACAAACATTTTGTGAAAAAAAAAATCATTATATCATTTCGCAATTATAGTAAAATTGCTATCAAAGGAGGAATAATTTTAATGAAGCTGTCTTTTAAATATGAAAATAAACATTATTTTAATTAAAAGACTCATATTACATTCCCGTTTACGTTTTAAATTAAACCGTACCGATATTTTATAAAAATATTAAATTATTTCAACTTATATTTTATTCAAGTATTGTATGTTTCGGTAACAAAGTTTATTCATTTTAGCTTGTTATATAAAAATTGTATATATAGATATGTGTCTTTAAAGATATGTATTATATCTTTATATTTATTTTTCTTATTATTTCCTACTAAATATTAAATAATTGAAATTTAATAGATCCACCATACTTCATAAATACTGAAGATGTGCAGTACGCGGTGAATGGCAAAGATTCTCTAATAAAATGTGAGGCACGAGGCGACTCAGATCTGTCGATACGGTGGCACAAAGGAGGAGATGAATACGTCGAGGTGCGTACCGGTAACTTATATATTATCATATAAATAGTTAATTTTATGTTATGTTTATTACTTCTGAGAAGTAACTACGTGGGCCCAGTCGTGGCGCAGGGACATAGGCGTGTATTTGTAAGTACGACAGTCTGTGGGTTCGAATCCCACTCGACTAAATATTAAATATTTTTATTTCTTCGCTCTGGTATGGATGCAAAGCGCGGCGTTGGATTCTGTCTCTCAGCATACAATGCCTCCAGATTTCGTTCTTAAGGGCGCAGCGGAGTGTCTTAACACTAGGCTCCCTCTGCCTACCCTGCTACATGCAGGATACAGCGTAAAGCTGAAAAAAAAACTCCTGAATAAAATATTCTTAGAAGTAACTGACATACTATAAAATTTAAGTCGTATATTGTTTTTAATTAATAGGTTCATTACACCGCTTGGTTCAAATATACTATCTATATTAAAAATTACCTATACCATCAATCCAAAATCATCGTGAGAAAAATAACTTTAAGAAATTATAGAGTTAAAAATAGTACTATTAATATTTATATAATTTTTAATTTTCTTTTAGATAAATGATGATGAAAAATACAAAATAACACCGGAAGGACTACTCATAACAGCCGCTACGGAACAGGACAAAGGTGTTTACAAATGTATTGCTTTTGAACTGGCAACAGTCGAGGCGATAGACAAAGATATAACTGTTGAGGTGATTTTTTTAAATGTGTTTTCATTTATATTTCATTTCCCTATTGTGTAATATTATCTCTTTTCACCGTACATCCTCTTTTGTCTGTTCTCCTTGCAAGGTGACTTTGGCGAAGTGATTACTGCTTAACAGGCACGCTCGGAACGCCATAGATAAAGAACAACAACTACATTTATATTTATCTGAAATTCGTGACCATATTATTTAAATAATTGTTTCAAACTTCAATATGCATCAATTAGATTTCTTAAATACTCGTGTAAAATGTTTTTTTTTAATTATAATAATTTATGTCTTTCGTTGTTGCAATTCTACTGCATTTGTTCTTGATTCCATTCCCACTTAATATAAATCAAAGGTTCAATATATAGATAGTGACAAATATTCTATTTTAAGTATGTTATTTAAAGATACCTGTCATATTTCTTCAAACCATAAAGCACATCGTTTTGCCGCCATATTACCCAGATAATACCGATCCTATTATTCGAGATATCGTTTAGGAAACTTGAATTTTTCCCTTACTAAGAGGCTTTTCAGACCGTCCCCCTTATATTTCTAACGACGTTTACATGAATATTTAAAAGATGCTCGAGCACTGATCAACATTTGACCTACTTTTTTTTTGTTATTTATAAAAAAGTGAAAACTGACTATTTCTAAATAATATAGAAGCTTAAGATTATTTTAAATTAAAAAGTAAAGAATAATTATGAATTAACCCATAGCCCATTAACATTAAATAAATTCAATTGAAATCACTATAATGTTTTATCACAATAATAATCAACTTCACGCTGTACACACAGCAGGGTAGGCAAAGGGAACCTGGTATTAAAACACTTTCGTCCAAATTCTGGAGGCATTCTGTGTTGAGTGGCGGAACTCAACGCCGCGCTTTGCCTCAACACCAGAGCGAAGAAATGAAAATATAAATTTAAATAAATATTTCATTTCCTCGAATGGAAATCAAACCCACAGCCAGTCAATTTTGCAGTCACACTTTGTGCCTCTGCGCCACGACTGGCCTCAATAATAATAACAATAATGTTTGCTGTTATTATAACAAATGTTATAAAATTATAACAAATTTAAGATTAAAAATCTTTTGGCGCATAATTATTTTTTTAAATATTAAAAGAATAGTTGATTACTAAATTAAATGACATCATACAAAGATTGTATAGTATATAAATATTCAATTAAATCTAGTTGCTGTCAAGTTTAATTATTGTAAATTTACTTTATTTGAGAAGCTGTTACCGTCGTAGGTCAGATATAATGTATACATCAACTTCACATTAATCATTATTATCATGTCGTTGAACTCAGCCCTATATCTGATGATGATTAGAGAAGAAGTACATAATTTTTTTATATTAGTAATTTAGAACATATTATTATTATATTGAATAGTACTGGAATATATAATTCAGTTGAATATATAAGGTTAAATACAATTCCTATTTCGAAAATATTTTTAGATAATCTTCTTTCTTTGCTATTTTCTTTCAAAAATAATATAATGTATAATATCTTTTTACAGCAGATGGATTTAGTAACATAAAAAATCTGAATTCATTTTATTTAAAAGATTTTAAACAATCGAAGTAACATACAAAAGCCTATTCAAATCGCTGATACCATTGAGAGAGTAATTCTTTTGAAATTGACCACGTATTGGTTTTATTAAAGAATTTCTTTTCGCAATCAAAAAATTTGTGTTTGTAACAGAATTTCTTTTTCATTATTTTTATTTAACTTAACGCTATATAGATATAGCGTTAAGCTACTCTTTTTTTCATTTTCGCCCATTTTTCCCGACTGCTAAGGAAGGGTTATGTTTTTCGCGCGTATCTTGTATGTATGTAATATTCTTTATTACCTCATATCTCCAGAACCGCTGAACGGATTTACTTAATTGAGGTATCGTTAGAATCGTATTAGTCGCCCAAGTGTTCTTAGATAGGTGACGTTAAAAAAAAAAATCATGGCGGCTGTGGGACGCCATTAGACTTAGTGAAAAAAAAATTTTTCGTTTCGAATACCACAATATGGGTATCAAATTCAAGAGCTTAATACGAGGATTTCAAAAAGTTATACCATGATTATCATTACTATAGTGAATTCTAACAAAAAAGTGAAAAATAAAAAAATATTTGTTAAATCAAAAACCCCGATTGCATAAAACTAAAACGAAAATAAACAAGCCCAATAGTTTATTAGGATTAACAGTCCGGACCTATAAGTAATTCTTCAATCAATAAAATCTTTATCAGGAACCCCGCATAATTTAAAGAGGTCCCGACTGTTAATCCTAATAAACTATTGGGCTTGTTTATTTTCGTTTTAGTTTTATGCAGTCGGGGTTTTTGATTTAACAAATATTTTTTTGTAGAATGGAAACGCGTTGTCCTTCAGTTTTTTTTTGGAATTTCTAATATTTTTGTAATTATTTGAACTAGGCTAGTCGTGGCGCAGTGGCACAAAGTGTGACTGTAAAACCAACTGGTTGTGGGTTCGATCCCCACTCGAGGAGATGATATATTTACTCAAATTTATATTTCCATTTCTTCGCTCGCCATTCAACACGCAATGCCTCCAGAATTCGGCAGAAATTGGGGAACGGAGTGTCTTAACACTAGGTTCCCTCTGCCTACCCTGCTGTATGTAGGATACAGCGTGAAGCTAATTTAATTTTATTTTATTTTATTTGAACTAGGTAATATCAGCACCTACCATAGTGGAGCTCGTAGCGACTCCAGACAAAGCTGTAGCTCTCGGCGGCGACTTGTCTATCGAATGCTTAGTCGCTGGTGTTCCACATCCAGACTATTTGTGGAGAAAAGTTCCTCCGGAAGTAAGTACGGAATAACATATTTATTTTTATATTTTAAACTCGTTGCGATGAAGTATATTATGCTTTTATTGCCGATATAATCATATATTTGAAGATATTCTATTTTATTTTCCGTTCCCGTCCATAGCTGATCATAAAACGAGAGGATTGTGAAATAATTCAGAGATACAATGCTTGATACACGTGTTTTAATTAAGTTTTAATGAAATTAATCAACTTCAAACTTTGTTACTTCATAAAATATACTCTAAAGTCTTGCGTATATTTTGTCATAAGACAGAAAAACAATTTTCAACATGACAAAATGTAGCCTTTATTAAGAAACTTTTTAGGTTCTGGCTCTTTAACATATAATATTATTTTAATGTCATTTATCATATTTATATTTGATATTATCAAAGAATTTATTACCTTTGAATCTTAATTTAAAGTTTATTTTTAAAATCACTTTTTTATTCATAAAAATACTTTATTTAAAATACTTTTTATTACAATGAATTAAAGAGTTGCTAATATAATCTCAAAAGTGGTACTGTGTTACATTTGGGAAACGTCTTAAAAAAGGCAGTGGTCGCTGGTTCAGGATCTATTCAACGTAATATTTTATATATATAAGAAAATAATGTTATAAATATATCGTAATATATAAATTATTTAATTTTAGGATACTCAAAATATAAATGTGACATACTATCAAGATGGCAATAAATTAATTTTCGAAAATATTACATATGAAAATCGCGGTCCATACGAATGTGTAGCAACTAACAACGCTGGGACTTCCAACAAAACTATTGAAATAGAGGTAATTTATATATTTTTAATATGCTCATACAACATATATAAAATAAGTCACATTATGAATAAATACTCATAGAATAATAACTATATTAACGTATAAGATTATATATTTTTCAACATATTTGGATTTGTGTGTAAAATAATAAAATATGAGGCCAGTCGTGGCGTAGAGTATAAAGTGTGACTGTGAAATCGACTGGTTGTGGGTTCGATCCCCATTTGAGGAGATGAAATATTTATTTAAATTTAAATTTTCATTTTTTCACTCTGGTGTCGAGGCAAAGTGCGGCGCCTAGTTCCGCCACTCAACACGGAATGCCTCCAGAACTCGGCGGAAAGTGGGGAATGGAATGTCTTAACACTAGGTTCCGTGTGCGTGCCTGTCGTGTACGGAACACAGCGTGAAGCTGATTAAATTTTTTTTTTTTAACAATAAAATATATTATCGCCATTTTAAATAAAACTTATAACATATATTTAGGTAATGCTTCCTCCAAAAATAATTGAATTCAATAACGTAACTGCAATCGAGGGCTCGATAGCGCAGATAGTTTGTAAGACATCGGGGAGTCCAATACCGCAAGTGAGCTTGGACTTTTTAGGCGAAGAATCTGATGATCAAAGGTATTTCATATTTTTTATTATTTCAATTGGAGTCATTTTTCCTTATAGCAAAGTAGGCATATGGAATATAGTGTCAAGACATTCTACTATTCTCTACTCTCCGTCGGAATCTGATATATTGTGTGGTGAGTGGCTGAATTAAACACCGTTATTTGCCTTATCTAGAGTGGGGAAATGAATGTTATTGAAATATAAATGTTCTCTTGATTAAAATTGAATCCATAGCTCTGTGCGTTGTGCGTTGATGACCATAAAATATTTTTATTTTAGTAAACATCATTTAATTTAATAATAGAAGTACAGTGTCTGGATCGTGGACTCTGTGGAATATAATTTTCATGTCCCCGTTATGGTAAGAAGACTAAGCGCGGTGTTGAGTTCCACCAAAACATAATTTTTTTATGGAAAAGACAAGGAACACTCACGTTGGGGTCACCTGATGGTAAGTGATCACCGCCGCCCACGACCCCGTGCAACACCAGAGGAGCTGCCGGTGCGTTGCCGGCCGACAAGGTGTGTTGGGCGCCGGAGCCCGGCGTTACCTGATGCGACACGCAGTGGCATAAGCCCACTACTTCACGCCGGTTTTAAATGCCGGAGGTGGTAATGATCCGGTCGAGTCTGCCCTGTCTGTCTGCGTGCTGCCATTGCTGGCGACGTGACTCTATAGCGGTTTTTGTGAAATACGCTATTTAATAATATTTTATATTTTTAATTATGGAATGAAATTAAAGTTCCAGAATATTGTGGAAAAATAGTCCAAATTTATTTAACACTTAATAAGATATACAAAGAGAATAATTTTACACACTCACAGAAGGAAAGAAAGAATTTTAAAGAAATAGTAAAAGAAACAGATAAGCAAAACAGATACGTATTAGCAAGAAGATAAGGCTTAAAATTGAATACAAGCAACGAGTACAATATTAAAACAAGTGAACGTCGCAAGCGATAGTAGCCGACTCTTTACTCGTAGCTAGCAAGCAGGCTACGTCACGCACAGCAAAAAAACTCGAAACAAGTTTGTCATGCGAATGCGCTGCGTGCGGATGAATTATAATAAATATAAATATTAACAATTTAGTTTTAAGTAAATTTGAAAATAGAATGTAGTGTAAGAATATAATATTAATATCGAATGAAATAGGAATTTACATGTATTATTATTATTATTATTATTAATTAATTTTGTTAAAAGATAATATTCACTACAGTACTCCCCCCCAGAGACCTGGTTAAGGGCGATAGTAGTCTGGAAATCTAACTCTTCTTCCGCTTCGTGTCCGCTTTTCAAGTTTCTGCTCCACATCAGACTGAGACTGAGAGATTGCCTTTGGTGCAGTAACTGGCCTGTTTGATACAGGAACGGCCTCTCGCGTAACATATGCGGGCTTGAGCCTGTCCACACTCACGTTGTTAGGCTTACCACATATGTTTATCTTAAAATATTTAGGCGTCCTTTTAAGAACCTTGTACGGGCCTGCATATGGTGGTTCCAGTGGTTTGCGGACGTGGTCCTGCCGTAAAAAAAACATGTGTTGAGTCTGCAAGGTCGGCCGGCATATGAAAAGGACCTGTCCTATGCCATGACGTGGGCTTCGGCGAGAGTCGTGCCATACCAGCACGAAGACGAGTAACCAGATTTGTGATATCACCTGTCTTGTAATCTTCAGAGGGTGCGAGAAATTGCCCTGGAAGACGAAGGGGCTCCCCGTAAACCAGCTCAGCTGCTGAAGCCTGAATGTCGTCCTTCCAGGCGCTACGGATGCCCAGCAGCACTAACGGCAGTGCTTCCGTCCAGGTTGAAGAGGGATGGCACATGATAGCTGCTTTTAGCTGCCGATGGAGTCTCTCGATCAAGCCGTTGGAAGCTGGGTGATATGAAGTGGTTCTAAAATGATGTGCACCAATCATGGCTGATAGTGCCCTGAAGAGATGCGACTCGAATTGACGTCCCCTATCGGTTGTAATTCGAAGAGGGCAACCAAATCTTGCTATCCAACCAGAGAGAAGGGCGGCAGCACAGGAATCAGCTGTGATGTCTTTGAGTGGGTATGCCTCAGGCCATCGTGTGAAACGATCGATGACTGTAAGGCAATACCTGAAATCAGACGAAATTGTTAAAGGTCCGACGATGTCGAGGTGGATGTGTGCAAACCTCGACGTAGGAGTTGGGATTGAGGATAAGGGAGCAAGGGTATGACGGTGAACTTTGCTCTTTTGACAAAGTATACACTCTTGTGTCCACTCTCTACAGTCCTTGCGAATCCCTGGCCATACGAATCTCTGTGTTACCAGTCGCACTGTAGCTGTCCTACCAGGATGGCTCAAGCTGTGTAACGCTTCAAAAACTTGTCGGCGAAATTTCTCAGTAATGAACGGGCGTGGAGAAGACATTGATACGTCACAGTAGATCTTATGGTTAGAGTCTGGCAAATCTACCTTAACCAGTTTTAACGATGAGCCTTTTTGAAGCAGACCTAGCAGTTCAGGATCAGTATCTTGAGCAAGTGCCAGAGCCTGGTAATCAATAGAACGACTCACCTCTTCCAGTCGTGACAGTGTATCAGCCACTACGTTCAAACGTCCTGGTAAGTATTGAATACTGGTTGTGAACTGTGAAATATAGTCAAAGTACCGATATTGGCGCGGTGAGCATTTCTCCCTATTAATGTTGAATGCATAGGTGAGAGGTTTATGATCAGTGTGAATCACAAAGTTTCTAGCCTCAACCATGTGTCGAAAATATTTAATGGCTTCATAAATGGCTAAAAGCTCTCGGTCGTAAGGACTATATTTCTTTTGTCCAGATGTTAGTTTTTTAGAAAAGAAACCAAGAGGTTGCCATACGTTGTTGACACGTTGTTGAAGTACTGCTCCAATACCGACATCAGATGCATCAGTGGCAATAGCTAGCTCTGCAGATGAATCTGGATGAGCTAATAACGTGGCTTGAGATAAACAAGTCTTACATTTATCAAAAGCTTCCATCATCTCAGGTGTCATTGTGATCGGCCTAGCTCCTTTCATCTTGGGTCCTAAAAGCGCAGAGTCTAATGGTGCTTGAATGTTTGCGGCGCCGGGAATAAAACGACGATAAAAGTTAAACATACCAAGGAAACGTCTTAATTCCTTAGCAGTTTTAGGCACGCTGCACTCCTGTATGCTTTTTACGTTCGTTTCTAAAGGTTGAGTCCCAGAACCTGACACTAGGTAACCAAGAAATTTTACCTGTCGCTGCCCGAAGACACATTTGGATGTGTTTATCAAAACACCATACTCCTTGAGCCTGGTGAAGAGTAGTCTGAGATGGCGCTGATGTTGCTCTTCAGAACTGGAAAATACCAAAATGTCGTCTAAGTAACCAAAACAAAACTCATCAAAGTCACGTAGTACTTCGTCCATGAACCTCTGAAATGTTTGTGCTGCATTGCGCAGTCCGAAGGTCATGTACGGGAACTCAAAAAGTCCAAAAGGAGTTGTAATGGCTGTTTTGTGGATATCATCGACGTGTACCGGTATCTGATTGTACGCCTTAACCAAGTCGATCGTTGAAAATACTGAACAACCAGAGAGTTGGTAGGAAAAATCTTGAATATGGCGAATAGGATACCTGTCAGGAACTGTGCGAGCATTGAGTGCTCTATAATCACCACATGGTCTCCATCCGTCGTCCTTCTTCTTAACTAAGTGCAGAGCAGAAGACCACGAACTGTTAGACGAGCGGGCAGTTCCCTGTGAGAGCATATCATCAAATTCTTTTTTGGCCGCTTTCAGTCTAACTGGGTCTAAACGACGAGGTCTACTGGTAACTGGTGGTCCGGGTATGGTTTTGATGTAATGTACAGTATTATGCTTAGGTAGGGAAGACGTACCTGATGGTCTCGTTACCTCTGGGAACTCATGAAGCAGCTGATGGTATTTTGATTCTCCCGAGATGGCTTTGACCGACGCAAGGTAATCGGAGATATTTTCTTTTAGTGCTTGCACTGATAGAGTAGTAGTTCCGTCGACGAGGCGCTGATATCTGCAATCTACAAGAAGATTGTAAAATATCAGAAAATCTACGCCGATAATCGGTTTCGAAACATCAGCGATGGTAAATTTCCAGGTGAAAGTACGTCGCAGTCCTAGGTCCAAGTGCAATAATGTAGGACCATAAGTGTGAATGACTGTACCGTTGGCTGCCATAAGTTCATACTTCGTCTTGGTACAGGGCGCCTTGGTAGCCAACCGTGGAAAAACGCAGAGATCAGAACCAGTATCTATGAGGAAAAGCATTTTTGAAATACGGTCGGTAATGAAAAGACGGCCTGTAGGTAAAGGGCAGACGTTGGCCGCTACTTCCGGCTGCCCAGAGAGTTTTCCGACTCTCCGTAAGTACATGGCAGTACACATTTTTTTGCGTTGGAACCAAATTTAAAATGGTACCAACATTTTTGATGGGAAGTTAACTTCCGACGATGCCTGGAATGGCTCCGGGAACGCTCTCTGAACTTGAATGGTACCGAATTGTGACGTACCTGGGTCGAGAGTTCAGATACCTGCTTGGCCAGGAGTTGGATCTGCTTGGCCATTTCTTCCAACACGGATGATGCAGGGGATGTGGCTATCGCAGACGTGCTTGCGACTTGTGGTGATGAGGGTGCTATTTCGTGCACCTTGTCTGCCAGGTCAGCTAATTTTTCTATAGGTAGATCAGGCTGCGAAGCTATAACAGTTTGAATATTTTGCGGTAATCTACTAGACCATAATGTTTTTAAAAAATCTTTGGGGACAGACAAACCCGCAAGATCTTGTATGTATCGCAGAAACTGCGATGGCTTGCGATCACCTAGTTGCTCATGCCTCAGCAACTGCATCACCTTCTTTTCTTGAGACGCAGATAGTCTTTTAATCAGCTGCGTTTTAAGAGTGACGTATTTATCCGTCTCGGGAGGAGAAATTATAATATCCTTCACCTCGACAGCAAATTGATTGTCCAACTGAGCGGCAACGTAATAAAATTTTGTAGCATCACTTGTTATATTAGATAAAGCAAACTGACCTTCAATTTGTGAAAACCAAAGGGCTGGTTCTTCCGGCCAGAATGGTGGAATACGCACGCCAATCCTACAGACGTTGGATGTAGTCGCGTCCTTCATCGTGTACTAGAGGTCACCTTGCAAAGGTCGTCAAAATGGCCTTTTGCCGTTTTTAATCTTCTCGCCAGCAGAAAACGTAGATATTTAATGTAGTGTTCACTAATTTCGGGTTCACCAATATAGCGGTTTTTGTGAAATACGCTATTTAATAATATTTTATATTTTTAATTATGGAATGAAATTAAAGTTCCAGAATATTGTGGAAAAATAGTCCAAATTTATTTAACACTTAATAAGATATACAAAGAGAATAATTTTACACACTCACAGAAGGAAAGAAAGAATTTTAAAGAAATAGTAAAAGAAACAGATAATCAAAACAGATACGTATTAGCAAGAAGATAAGGCTTAAAATTGAATACAAGCAACGAGTACAATATTAAAACAAGTGAACGTCGCAAGCGATAGTAGCCGACTCTTTACTCGTAGCTAGCAAGCAGGCTACGTCACGCACAGCAAAAAAACTCGAAACAAGTTTGTCATGCGAATGCGCTGCGTGCGGATGAATTATAATAAATATAAATATTAACAATTTAGTTTTAAGTAAATTTGAAAATAGAATGTAGTGTAAGAATATAATATTAATATCGAATGAAATAGGAATTTACATGTATTATTATTATTATTATTATTAATTAATTTTGTTAAAAGATAATATTCACTACAACTCTACCACACGTACTTTAGTCGCCTCTTACGACACCACCAGTACCAGGATGATCCTATTCTAGGCCGGGATCACACGGCAAAATACGACATGCAACATTTCGAAAATTGGGTGGTGTGGGCGACACGGAGTGTTTTAACACTAGATTTTTTCTACCTAATCTGCAACTACGTGAGGTTACATTATATAATATTAATTTAATATAATATTTCAGCATAGTGTGGGATACAAAGAACACGAATTCAACTGAAGTGGAATTCTACTTGAGTTTTCTTAGAGTCAACCGCACTCACGGCGGAGTCTACGTTTGTAACGCCTCTAACGAAGGTATTTTTATAATAATTACATTTTTTTCATAGTATATGTCTATTGCTTATTGTCTAACTTTGGAACTTTCATATTTTTTTAATTAAAATGCCAAAAACAAGATAATCTTTTAAATTAAATATTCATATTCAATTAAAAATTTCTTTGTCTGTTTTTTTTTATATTTATAAGTTATGATATTACTTATCTTTTTTATTGTTTCGATTTAAAAATACGATATTCTTTATTTTTTTAACATTTTTAAAATGTTATTCCACATTTAAGAAAGAAAAATATTTATTTAGAAAGGTATAAGAATTTGAACGTAACAGGATTCAAACCCGCGCCTCCTGATCGGTTTGCAGGAATCAATGTTCAAATTTTTATACCTTTTCTAAAAAAGTACGATGTTCTTTATTTGAACTTATAACAAAAAAAAAATAAAAAATAACAATATTATAAGCAACAATTTGAATATTTCTTAGCGGAGACTGTTTCATCAGAAATGTATTTGACGGTCGAATACGCGCCGTACTTCGACGTCAGCTTCGAAAGGGTGTGGATATGGAACCATCGAAATATCAATTTGAGTTGTGAACATCACGGACAGCCCTCCGGTGTGGTGACTTGGAATTATAGGTATTTTTCATATTTTTTATTTGTTATTCTACACTTAGAAAAGAAAAATAATTACTTAGAAAACGTATAAAAGTTTGATTTGATAGCCATATGTTCGTATGACTTAGTGGTCAGAGCGTCTGGTCGGTTTCCAGGAGGCGCGGGTTTGAGTCCCGCTACGTTCAAATTTTTATACATTTTCTAAATAAGTAATTTTAAGTATGTTTTAATTATAATGTATGAAAATATATTTTTTTATAATATATAGATTTTTCTTTTTGCTTCAATTGCTTTTTGCTTTGTATCATGCACATAACAGGATAAGCAGAGAGGACCTAGGATTAAGACGCATCGCTCAATTTTCGAGACATTTCTTGTTGATTGGCGAAAACTAAAATGTATAATTCTCCCAAATAGGTATCGCATTCGCAACCCTCGCCTTTATTGTTATACACTGAGGCGCTGCGCTACGACGGTCAATGTCAAAACACTCTCTTCTACACTTTCCGCGCCATATCGAAATATTGTATTTTCGAAAGCGGAATTTAGACGTTTTGTTTCAATATGCTAAAAAAAATACAATTTAAATTTAAATAGCACTCTATTTAAGTATCGTAACCTCAATTATAGTGGATGAGATTGATTAGAAACTAAAAATTTTTTTATAGACTAACAGACAGAAAATTATCAAGAGAAGAAGAAGTGGAAATAAACAAAATAATGGCAAACACTTTTCACAACGACCCGCTTGTAATCGTAAATAAAACTATGTATGGAATATTCGAGTGCTTAGTGAAAAATGAATTTGGTCAAGCGAATAAAACCATACTAGTACAAGAAGGATTTGCACCGCCAGCTATTAATACTGTAAGTTATTAATTATATTTAAGTACCTATATATTTAAATCTAAACCATAGTTTATAACATTTTTATTTTAATTTTTTTTAGTTGATAAACAGGACGGAAGTGTCAGTACCACTTTAAAAGAAACAAGTTTTAATTATTCTATAAAAACGTAATATAATTAAAGAAATTTTCCCAAAAATGACAAAAATTATATAGAGTAGAGAGAGGGAGTTCACTTGTGATTTTTATGTATAAATATTAGAATTTTGGAATGAACATGAGGCCAGTCGCGGCGTAGCGGCACGAAGTGTGACTGTAAAATCGACTGGTTGTGGGGTCGATCCCCATTCGAAGAGATGAAATATTTACTTAAATTTGTATTTCCATTTCTTCGTTCTGGTGTCGAGGTTAAGCGCGGCGTTGAGTTCTGCCACTTAACACGCAATGTCTCCAAAATATGGCAGAAAGTGGGGAACGGAGTGTTTTAACACTAGGTTCCCTCTGCCTACCCTGCTGTGTATGGGATATAGCGTGAAGCTGAAGCTGAATGAACATACGTACTTTTTATCTAAAATATAATATTTAGTTTAATGCTACGCTGTTACCAAAGCAGGACAATTATAATAGTTTTAACATAATCTTTACCCTTGTTTTTTTAAACGTGAGGAAATCCTGTTACGAATACCGGCCCTCTGGCGGAGGTAGTGTGCCCTCCGGCGCCGCGCTCCCTTGCGGCCTCCTTCTCTCGCACACTGCGAGCAGGAGGAGGTGTCGCTGCCGGCCCCGGCCGACACCACGCCGGCAGGGAAAGATCGCCCCTCATGACGTTGAGACACCCAGGCCGAGCACACCTCCCACGTGTGCTGATAATCTTTACCCCTAGTGGAAATCGAACCAACAACCATAGTCAAATTGCTTATAGTCTAAATATATCCGACTTTATTCTCTCACGGCGCCACGATAGCCTTCATTTATTTTTTTAATATTATTTAGAGAAAACAACGTTAACTTAATTATTATTGATTTATTTTAGGTATCAATATTAAACATAACATCAAATTCCGTTATATTTTCAATAGAAGGTCCATACGAAGTGATGGGACCTAACGTCATCGGATACAAATCTGAATACGACGAGTCTGCAAATTACAATATAACTGATATCCATATGAACAGGACCTGGTCCATAGATAGACCGTTTAAGTTGGACCGGCTGAAGGCAAACACCAGTTATTATATAAGATTTGCGGCCATTAACCTTGTAGGTGACGGAGAGTGGAGTGAAATTTTCGATTTTGAGACACTGGAAAAGTAAGTACATGTTTTTGTTAGTTTATGTAATCTATATATGTTCTATTATGTATCAGAGTATCTTTATATTACTGTACAACTATATTACTATTTTTTCTTACTTCTTGACTTGTTTTCAAAATTGATATGTCTCTCATACAATCTACTAGAAAGCAAATAAAGAACTTAGTTTTAAGTATGTTTTATTAATTTTAAAAACTATTTATTATTTATCTTAGTTTTCATTTTTTTTCTGAGCATTAATTAAACTCAATGCTTACAACCAAAATTTTTAATTTTTATTAATATTTTTTTTAATGATTTAAATGTGAATAAGAAACGTACATTTACTTTTGTTTTTTTTCTTCTGAAGAACAGACATTTTATTACATCCTTAATTTAATTATAACGTGATTTTAAAATTTCTTTTCATTTTCATATTCACATAGCTAGCTAGGGTCGCCGGGAACTATGCTGACTGTTTAAGATCGCGCTGAACTACATTTTAAATTACATTATAAATCAACTTCACACTGTACCCGAGCACAGCAGGATAGGCAGAGGGAACCTATTGTTAAGACACTCCGTTCCCCCCATTACACAAATTCTATAAATAATAAATTTATTTACTGTAAAAAACTTTAAAATTTAATATTTCTCTAAAAAAAAATATGAAAAGTTATAAATAAACATATTTTATATCGTCTGAAGTAGGCTCTGATAGAGTTTTGGTTCTCACAAGAGTTACTTGTGTATTAAATATTAACACACTCGCCATTACCGATTTGGTAGTTTTAAGTGCAAGTAAGATTAGGTTAATTTTAAAGTTCCTAAACTGATCTGCACTTAAATCGCCAAAACTAATAATTGTTCAACAAAACTAAACTGCAAAATTTATCAAAGTATTAAATAATGTATCAATTATATATCATAATCATAGATTAAAATATTAATTTCACGCTATATAATAATCCTGTTCTTGACTAATAATCTAATCTTTTGACTCATAGGAATTAAAGAAATGTATTGAACGTAAGATCTCTCATATTTGAAGTGAAATAGTTCATAGTGTAAAAATTAAGCCGTCATGGCGCAGGCTACAAGTGTGCGACGTAATTCGACAATTGTGGTTTCGATTTCCGCTTGGGGCAATAAAATATTTTCATTTCCTCGCTGCTGGTGATGAGATGATGACAAAACGCGGCATTGAGTTCCTCCGCTCGAATTCGGCGAAAAGCAGAGAATGAGGTATTTAACTCTCGGTACCCAGTTTATATCTAGCAACCCTACTATGTACGAGAGAGCATGAAGATAAAACTATATAATTATAAAATAAATAAATCCTAATAAAACAGAGCGACATTTTTTTATATTTTTTTTCTTTTTTCACCAATAATATAAAATATTTGGGTACAAAACAAAAAAAAAACTTATTAAATTTTTTTACATTTCACTTTAACATTCAAATGGATGGAGAATTTATAGAAGGATAAACAACTCAACTAATTGATTTCATTGAAAATACTCATTGATTTCTAAACTTATACTATCTCCAAATTTATTTTACACAAAATACGGCTGTTTAATTTCTATACAGCGAATATCTAATACCGTTTTAGAGCTAACAGCCTTAAAGCTTATTCAGGTTCATGAAGCGAAAATTCGAGAGTTTGCTTTGATCCCATTTAGGTACCTACGTGTAAATTCAGAGAAGATTCGGGAATCTGTTTATTTATTTATTTTTAAGTTTGGAAAATATACTGCTTCGTACATTTGATGATAAACTTATGAATTAATTACCAACATACCATTGTAAGTGAACTCAGTATCAAAAATAAAATAACAAAGAAACAGAATTTTAAGATTTTTTTTTCAATGAACAAATTTAAAAAATAAATTCATTTATATCATACCTATCATGAAATATGTCAATGTTCTCTATTATATTTGTTGCAACTTTCTACTATGAATCTATTTTGACAACAATTTATTTTCAATTGCTATTATAGCATAAATTATCCCTAAACAACCAAAGGTTTCCTTTTTTCCATTTTTTGAGAAATAATATGAGAAATTATACCAATTCCTGGTAGAATTATAATATAAACTTCTGGATGTCCGCAAAATCTAAATAAATGTTAGTATAAAATAGGATGTTGAAAATGACCATTAAATAATATATATTTTTTTAATGATATCTAAACATAAAATTTGATATAACAAAACTAAGTACTGGTAGTAGTTAAATATTATTTCAATATTCACCTTTTAACAAACAATATGTATATATAATATATTACATATTTACATATAATAAGAAAACGAAAATAAATGTGTTGTTGATTTCATATTGGAATAATATAGTGAAATTATTGACTTAAATTTTTTAATCATCTGTGGGATTTGCTAGTCTATTATTATAATGGTTGGATAGTACAAGATTACGATGTACCTTGCATTTCTGTGAGCAAACGACAAAACCAGAGCCAGATATAGAATAAACTTTTTAAAATAATATATTTTTTTAAATTATTTATCATTACACTCCTTTACTGTGAACTTTTCATAATAATAATCACTATCGTCTATGTGTCGTTTATGTTAATAATGAAACATTCCGTTAAACCGTCAAGAACAGCGTTTTGACCACGTTGGTGCCAATTTTGTCATTCACTTTTAAAAAATCAAATAAAATTAACTTCACGCTGTATCCTTAACACAGCAGGGTATGCAGAGAGAACCTTGTTTTCGGTCGAATTATGGAGGCATTGCGTGTTGAGTGGCGGAACTCATCGCTGCGCTTTGTCTCGACACCAGACCTAAAAAAATATAAATTTAAATGTTTATTTCATAACCTCTAGTGTGGATCGAACCCACAACCAGTCGCGCTTACAGTCACATCCATATGCCGCTGCGCCACGACTGTCCTCAAATAAAACGTAGTTAAATATTAACATCAATTCCGCTTCTTTGTAAAAAAAATATTATTCTATAATAAATTTATAAATATATACAAACTTATAATTTATCTAACAACAGAATCGTTAGTATCGAACATAACATAGAGCTAAATTAAACCTTCACAACATAGTTGCATTGCATGTTGCTTTCGTGTACCCGAGTTCCTATATCAAAGTTAATTGGGTTTCAACGTCAAATAAAACTGAAATTCAATTTGGTAAATGTTTATTATTGATTCGAGCAGCGTCGTACAGTATTTACCAGAATAGTATGTTATATATAAGTTTTTTATATTTTTAAAGTGTTATTCCATAGTTAAGAAAGAAAAATGCTTTAGAAAACGTATAAAAATTTGGACTTAGCGGTATTTATCTTTGGGTAGCGGAAATTTGTAAAAAACTCCCTATAGAGATACTAACAAAATAAATAAATTGTAACAAGATAGGAAGTCGATGGGAACGTATGACTTAGTGGTTAGAACGCTCGGAATGTTTCCAAGACGCGAGTTCTAATCCCGCTACGGTAATGTTTCTACGTTTTCTAAATAAGCATTATATGTGTGTAGTTTTTTATAGAAAGTAAGTAATAGATCGGGCCAAAGTATTTTCATATTTTGAATTTATTATTAGTAATCAAACCTCTTTGGCTTTACTAAATGGAACTGGCTGGTTTTATAACAACTAAATGTGACATTCTAAACATGCAATACATAAAAAAAACTAACTAAGCAATGAACTAGGTGACGAAGAAATTCTCTATATTTTAAAGTTTTATTATTACAAAAAGGTAAAAATGTGACGAACGCTGCGAATAAAAATTGTACGGTTTACGGCTTGTAGTAGCACAAATAGGTTCAAGCGTTTCAAGTCTGGAAATTTTAGTGTGAAACATGAGGTTCACTCTGTACGCCCTGTCACTGATAAAATGAGTGCCATCTTTGAGAAAGTGGATCAAGATCGACATATTAGTTGCTACGACATTGCTGAAGAACTATCTAGTTCTTCTTCAACATCCATTGATCATAAAACAGTTTTACGTCATTTACAAAAGTCTGGGTACAAGAAAAAACTTGACAATTGGGTACCATTAATGATCTCACTGAGATAAACCTAATGCAACGTGTTTCCATTTACGACTCATTGTTGAAAATTAAAAATTCCGAACCTTTTCTTAAACAGTTGATTACGGGTGATGAGAAATGGGTGACTTACGGGACGGGGGAATGTGCTAAAAAGATCATGGTCGCAGCATGGACAAGCCCCACAGACCTAACTCAGAACAAAGTGATGCTATGTGTATGGTGGGATAGGAAAAGAATAGTCCACTATGAGCTTTTGCCACCGGGTAAAACTATCGATTCTGACCTTTACTGTCAGCAACTGATGAGGTTAAGCTAAGAAAGGGTATTGAGAAAAACCGGCCGGAACTGCTGAATAGGCAGGACGTGGTGTTCCACCATGTCAACACCAGACCGCACTCCTATAGCCACGCAGCAAAAATTGATGATACAGATGTGTTGATGCATCCTCCGTATAGCCCTGACATAACTCCATCAGATTTCCATCTGATTTGGTCATTGCAGAACTCTTTAAGAAGCACAAAGCTAACCTCAAAAGAACACTGAACAGTACCTGTCACATTTTTAAATCAAAAATCTCAAAAAACGGCGCATACATATTATACATAAATAAAAAATTATACCTAAAAAAAATATTTTCCTTTGTATGAACAATACGAAAATACTTTTGCCCCGACCTTATATACGATATATTCAAGTCTTTTAGGCAAATAAAAAAACTTTCAAGGTTCTTTTTTTTTTAGAAATAAAAAAATTGTGGGAGAGGAGATCTATTACTATCAAAGATTCATCTATTAATCATTTTAGATTAAATCATGTTACGTTTATTTTTTTATTGTTACTTTATATTAGAAAATGTTCAAATCTAAATTAGACAAGATTACAAATTTAAAAATTAACTCAAGAATTTCCCCTCATTTGTAATATAAATAATTTGTTTTATATTTATAAAGTTGTACAAGAAGTATTTTAATATAATCAGTAGTAGTTAGCTATAATATGCACGTTCTATTCAGAATTGATTCCAGATCGACACCCGACGAGCCAGTGTTCGAAGATAACATACAAGAACTAGTGGAAACTTCTAATATATTAAAATGGAAGACTCTTCCTAATGAAGAAATCGATTTCTATTCAGTGCGATATTGTCCAGTAAGTATAAGTTTTATAAAAATCATACCGTATACCGCACACAGCAGGATGGGGGCAGATTGGCAGAGAGAACTTCGTGCTAAGACACTCCATTCCTTATTTTCCGCCTGGAGGCATTGCGTGTTGTGTGGCGGAACTTAACGCCGGGATTTGCCTCGACGCCAGAGCGAAGTTATGAAAATATTGCATATTTAATTTCCTCGAGTGGCCATCGGATCCACAATCTGTAGGGTTTACAGTCACACTTAGTGGCCCTAAATAAGTATGAATCGACGCCGCGACTGGCCTCTAAGCAATTATTTAGTTTTATTTGTAGTTATGCGCTCTATATATTTTTTAGATTTTTTTTATAAAATATTATATTCAATAAACATGCACTATTGTTACATGATACGGATTACATTAAAAAAATATTATTATTTTCACTTACTTTAAGCTTGTATGAACAATATCCGTATAAAGCAATATAGTAATAACATTTTCGTTATTATATATAATGATCAGTAATAACATTATAATTGTTATTTAACTATATATACATACATAGGTATATCTAGTGGGTTGCTTTAGTTTCGCCAGACGCTTATTTTCGGGAAATATTAATAAAAACTTTACAAAAACAATAATTGCGGAGAAGGTAAATTTCTATAATTACTTTTTAATATATTTTTCCTTATAATTTATCTCTAGGCGTCAAAGTTTTGTTCCTGCCTTAAAAAGATATTCACGATTTTGCTAAATTCCCAAAAAATACAAAGTTACTTACAAATTTATTCTTAATTTATTTATAATTGTTGATAATAAATATAGATGAAAAAAGTTTTATATTTAGAATTGGTTATTTATAAAAAATATTTCAGATGAATAATGGATTAATAGAGGACAGTAAATGTGAAGAAAAAACTGTAGAAAAAAGCGATGAGTTTCATTTAAATGAAATAGAGTCCAACACTACATATTATTTTCAACTCGTCGCTCATAATTCGTTGGGAAATTCTAGCGCAGCGCATGTTATTATTACAACTGCAGGTAAATATATTATATAAACAAAGGAGATTGAAACTATTGCACATATTCTTGGGCCTAGAATGTAAAGAGATAAAAATGCTATGATTTAATAGATTCAGGTACATCATTCCCTCGTTCAAACTCCTGTCAGTTTGAGAGCTGGGTTAGTAGAGATTTGGTAAAAGTGTGGTTAAATTCACAGTACAATCGACTTTCATAAAATAGAGGATAACTAAGAAAAAATCCATTAAAAAAGCGGTAGTCGTTGAAAATATCAAACAAACGGAAAAGCACTCAAAACGCATCGATACAAACGAAATAATTGAGGCAAAAAATGCAAGAAATATTAGACAAGGTGTCAATGTCAATCAGCTGTTACATCTGATATCAATCAATATCAATATTAATCGATTTTAATTTTGGTAGTCTTAAAGTGAAATAAATGACTAATTTTTTAGGCCATACCTCAACTCTTTACATTTGAGCCTAATATTTTCCGTCTTCTTTCATTTATTTAAATTTATGGTCCATAAAATCTTTTTCTATATAAATGAATAGAGTTGTAATATTTTTTTTTAATTAATATCTATAAATGTTTATTTAAAACGATGTTGCGTAGTAGATTATTATTTCGGACGGTGGTTATAGTTTCGTATGCCACAAGATGGAGTGTATATTTCATGTTCATTTTTCTTTTATTGGATTGGATGAAATACCATAATTGGGTTTCCAACATTTCCTTTGTTTAATAGAAAAATGATACGGCTCTAGACTAGTTTAATTCGTTGCAAAGTGAAAGAATGTGTCAGCTTCATGCTTTACCCTACACAGCAGCAGAGTAGACGTAGACAATCTCTCTATGCTCTCTCGTCAAATCTATGCGTTCTTCCCTTTTTTTGCCTTTGTCGCTATAATTCAAGAAATTGCTTGTTAAGTTGTGGAACTCAACGCTGCGTTTTGTGTTGCCAGAGCGCGGAACTAAAAATTTTTATATCCTTAAAAATATTAATATAATATTTATTCCTCCAAGCGGGGATCGAACCCATATCAACGTGCTTACATTCAGATGCCGTCATGCTCAATGGGGAAACATGTATAAATTAACTAATATTATAATATATTATTTTAATATAAATTTTTCCTATAATATTTTTGTTGAATCTTTATTGTCTTTTAAATTAGCACAAGAAGAAGTGTCACTATCGTCTGGAGAAATAATAATCATATCGATACTCACCGTTTTCATTTGTTTGATACTTTTGGACGTATTACTGCTGGTGTGGAGGAGACAGGGAGTCATAGCTAGTTGTTGTTACAAGAAAAGGAGTAAACGAGAAGCTAGTATTAATTCAAGGTTAGTTAAAGTACAACTTTTTTGTTGTTTTAATTCATTCATTAAATTAATATTCTTGGTATTTAACTATAAAACTGCCATTACTTTTTTCGCTTTTAATTTTTAAAGAAAATAATTTTAAAAAAATCAGCTTTACGCTGTATCCCGCACATAGCGGGGTAGACAGAAGGAATCTAGTGTTAAGCCACTCCATTCCACACTTTCTGCCGAATTTTGGAGAGCCCTCGGAGAGCTCGACACCGCGCTTAGCCTCGACACCAGAGCGAAAAAATGGAAATATAAATTTAAATTAATGTTTCATCTCTTCACGTGGGGTCGAACCCACAACTAATCGGTTTGTATAAATATATGTATATTCAAATTATTATTTCAAATATTTGAACTCTTTTTTTATTATTTATTGAGTAAGTTAATGATAATATACATTATTTATATATAGGGAAATTTGCCATTGTATGTAATTTGCTAAAATTATATATAAACACGCCAAAACGAATTGAAACCACTACACATACACACACATCCATATGTTTTTATATAAATAATTTCAGAGACAAAAAAGGTCTATTAAAGAACAATCAAAACACAACGGAGTCGCGTCGCAACGGCCACAGAGAATACGAGTACAACAAAACAACCGGAATCATTACCGGGAAACATTCCGCCGTATAAAAATTAATTAATATAACATGTATTTGTATCTATATACAGGTATAGTGCGATCGACGAGTCGTGGTTGCTCTAAAGTTAGTTGTAGGTAACTACGCAGATTTGATTTTACGATTGTTTTTTATTTTTGATTATTTTCTTGTAGGGTAGAGTGAACAATGCGCAAAATTTCAAAAAACCTAACTTCAAGGTAGCCACGACTCGTTGGCTGTACTGTACTTTTATACATATTATAGCGTACTATAGTTTTTTTATAAGTAACGTGTATATTGAAATAAATACTTTTGTTTTTTTGTACTATGACATTTGAATAGGACCGTAATTGAATAACAATATTCTAGTGGAGTTATTAAAGTGTTGAATGGTTTACTAAGTATTAGTTATATAGAATGTAGTGTATTTATTAAGAAGTCATTTTAATCTGTCAGTATTATAATACATATATAAACTGAAGAGAAATCATTATAAATTTTAAATTAAACTATTTTAACCAGATTAATCGCGTATATTTGGTATTATCACCGAACACTTTGCAGTAGTCCGTGGTCACGGGTAGACTTATCACGTAATAATTTCATTTAAAATGTGTAATAATCGTGAAACTCAAAAAACTTACCATTTTAAATTGTTACCTACTCTTCTTATTAACGGAGGAATAAATTTATTCTATAAATATAACTATCCGATTAGAATCCAACCCACAACTGTCTCACGTAGTAACTAATCAACCATCAAACCCTTAATTGATATAAAAAATGTTAAGCTTTAAAACAAGCATAATATTATTAACATTCCCATTTTAATAATATTTATTTCTTAGCATCACGTTGCATTCCGCATACAGCACGGTAGGCAGGGGGAACCTAGTGTTAAGAGACTCCATTCCCCATTTTCCGCCGAATTATGGAGGCAATGCGTGTGGATTGGCGAAATTTATTTGTTCCACACCACAACGAAGAAATATAAATATAAATCGAGTAGGAATCGAACTCACAACCTGTACACGTTTACAATAACACGCTTGTGTCCCTGCGCCACGAATGGCTTCTGGCGTCTATATTATAATACGTAAATTGATAATGAGATCAAATAATACAACTTAAACACAAACTTTTAAGATTAATTAAATAACTATAGTCTATATATCTTTTGATTATATAGATATTCAGATTTCATTTGTAATTAATAAGTAGTTTAGTTTTAGTAATACAGTACAAGTTATTGAAAGTGGTCTCGAGGGGGCCATTGTCGGTAAACGTGAAGGATTGTTGGAAAATTGGATGGTGTTATGCAAATTATATTTAAATAATATTAGATTTATTATGTATTATTAATATTTGATACTATATTTCTTTAATCGAATCTCTCTGCTTATCCTGCTATGCGGGATAGAGCGTAAAGCTGGAATATATATATATATATATATATATATATATATATATATATATATATATATATATATATATATATATATATATATATATATATATATATTTTAAAAGTAAATTGTTTAAAAACTAATATTTTTTAAATTTAAAGTTGTATTTTTTCACATTTCAAAAGAAAGAATGAATCCACAATTAAGAAAGAATGACACTTATTTAGAAAACGTATAAAATTTTGGACGTAACAGCATTTAAGTCTGCACCTCTTGGAATCCGTCTCAGCGTTCTGACCACTAAGCCATACGACTTATTTCTAAGTGGAGCGGGTTCAAATCCCGCTACGTAATTTTTTTAATGATTTTATTTTAAAAATATCTTAATTCGTTTTTACATAACACTATTCATTATTTTAGATACATAGCGTGTTAAGACTAGTAGCAGTAGATCCCTAGTATTAATATTTATAAGATAACAAAATCTTTCAAAGAAATGTGAGAACTTTGATTCGGGATAAAAGCTTTTGGCCTTTGTATGAGTCTTTATCATAATGTTGTTTACTTATAATACTTTCCTTTATTATAATATTTTTGTTTACCATTGTTTATATGAATATAAAAAAAATATATATTATTTATTTTATTTTAAAGGCAATATAGTTAAGTAATATTTTGACACTAATGGGCTTAAAGAATTCAGTGAATACAGCAAGCATATAATGTATTTTTTCATCATCTTCAAATGCCATCGAATTTCGAATAACAACTTATACGAGTCGAAAAACGAAACTTCCGAATAAATAAGGTTTTATTGTATGTGACATAATCATTTCAATAATTTATTTATTTTTGTTCGTTTTAAAATAATAATTTTAATGTTTTTAATAATATTTTACCTATAGTTTTATATTGTATTATTTTTTGTTTTGTAAATATTTTTATTTATAATGTTTCTTAAATTGTCAACAAAATTGCTTAGTGTTTATACTTACCAAAGATTTAATAATAAAATAAGGTAAAAAATCAAAAAAATGTTTTATTTTTCTTTATGTGTTAAACAACCCTAGTACAATATAATAATATTTAATATTTTCATCTCTTCGCTCTGGTAAAAAGGCAAAGCGCAGCGTTGACACGCAAAGACTCCAAAATTCAGCGGAAAGTGGGGTACAGAGTGTCTTAACACTACGTCCCCTTTGTCTATCCTGCTACATGCGGGATACACCGTGAAACTAAAGAAAAAAGATAGAAAAGAAAAATATCTCGTAAGAGATATGATACAACAGAGATAACAAAATGCTCTCTGCTATCTCGGCTGAGATTAAAATCCAGAAACATAATTGTGTTTACAATATGGCAAGTTAGAATTATCTTTACAATATGGCAAGTTACGACCACGTTACAATAAGGCAAACATAAAAATTAACATAAACATGAATATACTTTTTAATAGCTTGTAGATTTATAACAAACTTCAACCACGTTTCAAACTGGATTTTATGTGACGAATAAAAACTCGAGAGAAAAATTAAGTTTTTTTTCACGTTTTGTTTCACGGAACTAAAAGTTTTAATGTAATTTCAACAAAAGATGAAAATACAGGTACTGTATTGTTTTAACTTATCTCTTAGAGATTATATTGCGCTGTAAACTGGGCTACTTTTGTGCAATAGTACTTGTAGTAGTCGAGGAAGTGAAGCGATATAATCCAGCATCAGTATGGAAATCATAACTGTTCACTGGTTTAAGTTTCTCTAGTAGCTCTTTATTTCTATTGCTAAATTTATTTGTTTTTACTTATGATATAATTTTTTTTTTTATTTTCAGTAATTCACTCCGAATTGGGAACGAATCGCACACATACATCGCGTTTACCTACAGTAGTGAGAAGCTGTCTCATTACACAAGGATATCCTAATTTTTAGGGTTCTGTACCTTTTTTTTTTAAAAAAAGGAACCCTTATAAGATTAATTTGTTGTCCGTCTGCCTATTATGATTCCCTTTAGTGTCGCATATTTCGACACTAAAAGGGAATCATAATTATTCATCATAGTACTTCCGATTGACCTATCATTATGAAATTTGGCAGCTAGCATCTACTTCAGGAAAAAATCTGAAAACTATACATTTGTGGATAAATTCAAAAAAATGACAGTCTTAAAAGTGAAGTAAAATTTGGTATTAAAGCCGCTAGTTCAATGAGGTATTAGATGACAGGGCTCTGGCTAAGCTAAGCTTGAATTTGAGAAAAGGTTCGAGATTTAAAATTTTAGTATGGAACCCTTGGTGGGCGAGTCGGATTTGCGCTTGTCCGGTTTTTACAATTATAATACTTCTAAAAAAGGCTTTGTACATATATTTTTTCCTTTCAATTGTAGCAAGGTACTATGCTCCATGAGGGGTACAGCGTGAAACTGAAAAGAAACATATACTGCTACTATTCAAACCAGTAGTTAAAAAAAAAGCTTATTATTTTTTTATGAAAAATGTAAATCGTAGCAATTAAGATTTTGCAACCAATCAGTTTTTTTATTGAGTAAACAAAATAAAATGTTTGAAACGATATCTGATTGGGAAATTTAATATTTTAAAAGAATGAAACGTTGAACGTAAAAATAATATTCATTGAATTCAATAAAACATAATAACCAATTTAAAATATTGCACAAATTTCAGTAAAATGTTATACATATTTGAAAATATTCGAAACATGAAAAGTAACAAGCAACGGGAAATTGATTCTATCTGGATTCCTTTGCAATACAATATGAAATATAAGCCTCAGTTATTGCTTGTATATCAAATAAAAATTTGCAACATAAATTTTGGCTGTTTGTATTTAAATTATATGTATTTGTATGTATATTCATTAATTCACGTATACGGGAAAATTTTAAAGTTATATTTGTAAACTCGAGTTCCGAAGAAAATAGAAGAGAAGATAAATACATATCCATTGGATTTTTTCGTAATCGTTTTTGTGAATCAGCTTCACGCTGTATCCCGCACGCTGCAGGGTAGGCAGAGTGAACCTAGTGTTAAGACACTCCGTTTCCCACTTTCTGCCAAATTCTGGAGGCATTGCGTTTTTAGTGGCAGAACTCAACACGCTCGTGGCAAAAAAATATTACTGTGTAAATTCTATACCGTATTTTGTGGCAAAAAATTATTACTGTGTAAATTCTATACCGTATATTGTGAATTGTAAGCGAAGAAAATTTGTAAAAAAAATTTACAACGTGGAGATAACAACATTTCCATAATATTTAACTCATTTTTGTATTCGTATAAATTTAGAAAAGTTTTGATTAGAACGAGAGCACGTTACGTTCGGAACTAGGGAAATAAATCAGTCATTTTTAATTAAACATTGGCCGGCTGAAGTGTAAAGGATAATTTATGGGAGACGCGTTGAGTAATTAGTGCGCACTGTCCTCGCTGATGATTTACGAGAACTGATTTTTTTTCATGTTTTTTTCTATTCTATACTAGGCTGTAATTTTGTTAGTCTTTTTACCTGTGTACGTACTGTACCAATATGTAAATGAATATTACGTTTAAGCAACAAATGCTCAAAAGTAATATTCATTTAGGTCACTAAATTCCAAAATGAGAAAAAAATACATTGATGAAAATTCTATTATTTCTAAAATTCTGTATATCTATTGAAGTATATGGTATTCTATAAAATACTTATTTCTAATATTGTTTTTTGATGTATATTGAAAAGGCACAGATAACATTATGTATATGTTGAGTAGTGGACTTTCACGCCATGGTTTGTTTTAAATGAAAAAAAGCGTCTCTTAAGCAAAAGCAATCGCAATCAATTCACAACTATTGCATTTACTTTAATCACTCACCCACTGCATCACGATGTTCTCCAATATTCCAATATTGGATATGATAAAAAATATTGTTTATTAGTTACCACCAATCGATTTTCAATTTAGTTTTCCTTATAAAAACTCAATTCCTAACTCAATTTCATCTTATAAGTTGATAGAAAAAAAAGATGTACGATTTTTAACTAAAAAATTTAAATGTTATAACGTAAAAGAAATAAACTGTAGCAACCATTACCGACACCTGCAGCGCGCGGTGTTGCTGTTAAAAACATCATAAATCGAGCAAATCGGAAACGCGAGAAGTATCTCTTGCTTTTAGCCCTCGCGCAAATTGAAATTGAAACCGAGTTTTTTTTTAATGTTTTATAAAAAATATATTTATTTTTGTAATTTAATTACGTATAATCTAATCAGTCAGTCTATATCAGTCTATGTTATATCTAATGTTATTAGTAACAAAGGAGAACAATTATTAAAATATGAATCTTTGTTATTTTAAATAACGGTCAACATTTAAAAATATATATAATTTTACAATAACATTTTTTACTGAGGCCAGTCATGGCGCAGGTTCGTGTCACCGGAAACCCGACAGGTTGTGGGTTCGATTTCCACTCGAGGAAACCAAAATATTTAACATTTTCAACTTTTCCTTCTGGTGTCGACAAAAAAACGGCGTTGAGTTTCGCCACTCAACAGGCACGCAATGCCTCTAGAATTCGGCGGAAAGTGGATAACGGAGTGTCTTAACACTACGTTCCCAGGGTCCATCTGCCTACCCTGCTATGAGGGTTAAGCTGAAAAATATATGTAAGAGCAAGAAATTGCACAAGAGAGTTCCATTTAACATTAAAGCATTTATAATTTTGTTTTCTTACCATCAACTGGGGTAGTATACAGACGAAACAACGAAATAAAAAAAAGAAACTAAACTAAGACAATAATATTATATATTGAAATATATACATATCTAGGAACTCGTATATATTATAGACTCGTATATATTATAGGTTTTTATTATAGACTCTGTCAATAAAAGTTAATTTCTACAACAAAATGGAAGGAAAAGCAGACTATTATCGACACCTGCGCGGCGAACGTTGAGCGCTGTTAAAAAACCCATAAATTGAATATATCGTCTTGGAACAGCGTGAGAAGCACCACTTGGAGTGTCCATGATCCAAGTATCTATTCTATCTTCTTGACGATTATTTATTTTGTAGAATAAATTTTCCAGTGTATATAACTATATATATAGAGGATATTTATTTGTAGTGTTTGTCCAAAAGACGTTAAAACACATTTAAGAAGCCAATATTATTTATGAGAAGCCAGTCGTGGCGCAAATGCACAAGCGTGTACTGACTGTACATATATATATATATATATATATATATATATTAATTCAGGACAGTCGTAACGTAGGGGCACAAAGTGTGACTGTAAAACCGACTGGTTGTGGGTTCGATCCCCATTCGTGAAAATAAAATATTTATTTAAATTTATATTTCCATTTCTTCGCTTTTACTTTTCGCTTGGTGTCGAGGCAAATCGCGGCGTTTAGTTTTGCCATTCAACACCAAAGTGGGGATCGGAGTGTCTTAACACTAGGTTCCCTCTGCATACCCTGCTGTGTGCGGGATACAGCGTGAAGCTGTTTTTTTTATATTCATTTAAAAAAATACATTTTTATAATAAATCTATTAAAATATATTTAGGACTCAGTATTTCAAACAATTATGCCTGAATAAATAAATTTTCACCTAATATATTATATCTACAAATGGTTTGATTTAATTATACGATGTAACACGTACAACCCGCACCATTAGGGCTGCCAGTTCTGAACTAATGCTCTCTACGTGATACAGCCTATATTTGAACTACGGCTCTGGAAATTACTTCGAAGGTAGACTGTAATAATATGTGGAGACTACTTGCAAAATTTAATTGAAATTAATATTTTGAAATGAAAATGTTTTTTAAGGCCGTCGTTGGCGGAGACAAGTGTGGCTGCAAATGCGTCGGTTATGAGTTCGATGCTCATATGGGGATTGAAAAAAAGTATATTTTTATTTCCTCGCTCTGGTGACGACGCTAAGCGCGGCGTTGGGGTCCGCCAGAATTGGCAGTAAATTTGCCGAAGTGGGTGTTTGAGTGTCTTAACACTAAGTTTACTCTATCTACCCAGCTATCTATCTACCCGGCTATATATGCAGCGTGAAGCTAAAAATATTTTAAGAAAAGGGGTTGTCAAAATGTCGGGGGTCGGTTCCCATTAAGGACGTTTAGAGTTTACATGTTAGAAACATGCAAATCAAAACAACATCAAATTTAGAAAAAGAAATTTTACCATATTGTATCTATATATTATTTTCAAACGAGGAATAGTCATTATTTATTAAATAACTAGCGGCTCGCCCACGGCTTCGCCCGCTTAAAATACATGATTACTGATTTAATAAGCACAATCGATTGACAACTATAATGACTTCTAATATGATTTTTTTTACGACATTATCGTCAAAAACTTTTTGATTGTTTTAAATAAAAAAATACGACCATTGTTGATATTTGATATTTATAAAATATACATAATGCTAATTATGTATTACACGTATATATTTTTGTAACTTTATGTTCTTTTTACCTATATAATATACGTCTCATCATAATTCTAAAACCCTGTTAAATGTGCTGATGTCAGTGAATAATTTAATTTAGGTTGTAGGATTCATAATATTCTTTGTAAAATAACTGTATTAATTGCATATTAACTCCTGTACAGTTTTTAAATTAGTTACATATATTATATGAACGAACCAACCAAAAAATCTTTGTATTTACTTGATATTTCTTTCAAGATCGTTCTTCGATCTCTGTGTTGAATTAAAATAAATTAAAATTAGCTTCACGCTGTATCCCGCACATAGCAGGGTAGGCAGAGGGAACCTAGTGTTAAGACACTCCGTTCCCCACTTTCTGCCGAATTCTGGAGGCATTGCGAGTTGAGTGGCAGAACTCAACGCCGCGCTTATCCTCGACACCAGAGCGAAGAAATATAAATTTCGAAATATAAATTTAAGTAAATATTTCATCTCCTCGAGAGGGGATCGAACCCACAACCAGTCGGTTTTGCAGTCACACCTCGTGCCGCTGCGCCACGACCGGCCGGTTGAATTAATTACGACTTAAACTTAACTGTTATGATTTATGAATGTGATCTCCACTAACAATTCAACTTTGCTTACTTTATTGTATAAAATATTATATAATAGTGCTTCAAAAATATATATTTTTATCAACAATCATATAAACCAGACGTTTCGAATGTCATTCTTTAGCCAGGGTCATACCAGCGCGATTGCTATATAATATTCGCAGGCAAAATAATGCTTGAGTTCATTCAAATGACGATAACTTTTTTTTTAATGAACCGATTTTGATGAACTAAACTTTAGTACTCAAGTTGAAAATTTCACCAATTGCTTTGTTTTAACAAAGCAATTGGTGAAATTTTCAAGTAAATCGGTTCAGTACTTTCAGAGAACAATGCGGACAGAAATATGTCGACAGACAGACAGACAGACAGACAAGAAATTCAAAAAAAATCTTTTTGCTTTCTATTATCCTTTTTAAGTGTCCCTCTATCCATTTCAGTCAAAATTACTAAACGTACAGACAAAATATTTTTACTGTCTTATTATATATAGAGAAGAGATGATGATATAAGAAATACTTTAGTACATATCATGTCACTCAAAAATATCCAATATTTTCTGGGAGCCGCGCGGTGTGCTGCCTTCGACTTGGTCACGGAATGATCAATGCCAACGTTCAGACGACGCCAACGGTTGTGTATATTTTTATATATATTTAAGTATGGTTGGGTACGTTGGGGACGACTATTTGGGTAATAGATTATTTAGTTTTTTTTTTTATTTCTTGGTTAGTTAATAGTAAATTAATTCTGGTATTCAGAAATGTAGAGACTATAAAAGCGACATGTTGCGGGTTCGATTCCCACTCGTGGAAATGAAATATTCAATATTTTCACTTCCGCGATCCGTTAACAACGCAACTCAACACGCAATGCTTTCAGAGTTCTACCTAATTCTTTTTTCCAGAAAGTGGGGAATGGAAGTGTTTTAATGTAAAGGGTCTCAAGTTGTACTTTTTTATTTCCAAAACAAGCAAAAACTTTTATGAAAGTTACGATATATAACCCAAGGTACTAATACTTTCATATTCATAAGTACCTACACTACAGACACACGTATATAAAAATACCAATACTTTAGTAATTTTTCGGGCAAAGCCGCATGCGGGACGCTAGTAGTTATTATATATAAAATATGTATTGTTTATGATAATTAAATATGTTTTACAAACAATTATGTACAATACGCTATTTTTCTAATAGATAACTATTAAAAGACGTGTATTTATGTTATATTTATTGTTTATACAAACACAAATTTCATAATATATTTAAAAAAAAAAAACAATATAAATATTAACCTGAAATACACACACAAAAAGTAAAAGAAATGTTACAATATAAAAAAATACTCTTACAATACATACTTTAACGCAAGTACGTAAAAAGGTTTATAGAGACCAAACCGAGTCTAGGGGTTGCAAGCTCATGCATAAGATATGTGGTGAAATAATATTTATTTAAATTACCACTCCCCAGAGCAAACCTGCTTGAATATTTGATATATATCGCTGACTGCGTTACGTGCGCAAGGAGTTTGGATAATTAATCGAGAGGCCATTCTAGTACTAAAACCGCGTTGTTAATTGTTTACTATTTACACGTTGTAAACAGATATTATGCTTGTTTGTTTATCTTATTGCTTATTATAGAATAATTGGGAAAGGTCTGAGTTTATATTGTAGCTTTTTTTATAGTTTCACGCTTTATCACGCATATAGCAAAGAACTAACCTAGTGTTACACTCCACTCACAATTTTTTAGCACTTTCCGCTGAATTTTCAAGCATTGCGAGTTGAGTGAGGGAACTCAACACCGCGCTTTTGCCAGAGCGCAGAGAAATAAAAATGTTAATAAATAATAATTCATTCCTCCGAGTAGGAATTGAACCCACAATCTGTCGCAATTGCAGTTTGTGCTCCTGCATTGCGGCTGGCCTTCTGTAAAATAAATAGAAAGAAAAGGACAGAGTCTTAAATGAATGTTATTTTACATACTTTACATACATATTTTTTATGCATGAAGAAGGCATTCGAAGAGGGCGTTCGAGACGCCTTTTATTATCTAAACTACTTCATTATTGGAAGGAAAGTAAACAATCTACTAATAATAATACTTATTAATATATACTTAATCTATTTTACGTTATTTTGACCTTACAGCCAATTATTAAGAAGACGGAAGCTGCCCAATAAAAGTCTATACGCCGAGAAAATAAACAAAACCTCGTAATTTAAGTAACTATTGTTATCCAGTTTATTTTGGGGTTCCTTATCAAATTTAGCAAAAGACTTTGGAACATTGATTGATCACCATGAAAGCGATCCTGACGCACCCCTGACAAGTTTCAAGGATACCAAAGAAATAACGCTAAACAATCCTGGAGCCAATTCAACTGAAATCATATAAATTTTTCACAATTTTGGGAAGAGTATCTAATATTAGAATTTTTAATATTTTTTTTAATGGTGCAATTTTTTTGAGGACAGTCGTAGCGCACAAGCGTGTGACTGTAAACGTGGCAGGTTCGATTCCCACTCGAGGAAATGAGCAAAATTTCTTTGCTCTGGTGTCGAGGCAATGTGGTGCATTGAGTTCCACCACTCAACACGCAATGCCTCCAAAATCTGGTGGAAAGTGGGGAGCGGAGTGTCTTAACACTAGGTTTACTCTGCCTACATTGCTGTGTGCGGGATACAACAAAAAAGTTATCCATTGGTTTTCCAACCAGAGCGACCTCAGTAATTACGTGACAATGTTTCACGATGAGAATGGTATAAAAAGTACACATAGAATGTACGTATGTGACAAGCATTGGAATACAATGCGTGTGGGTAAGGGGAATAAAAAGAAATTTCGTTCTAAACTAATATAATTTTTTCTGTAAAGATATTATTATTAATAAACAGTAATATAAATATGTTATTTTTTAAATCACTTTATTTTCCTACGTTTCTTGATATACTTGACTTTCATACTTAACCTTTGTTTCTTTCTTCACAATAATTTCAGTCACAAAAACGCCAATTTTTAAATAAATTTTCGCGTTAAATTGCTGAAATTCTATATACATCACAAGCTAGAGAGTTTAAACAAATATCATGAAGGGCTCAAACGTAGCTGAAAATCTGCGTTTCCAGTTTTTTAACTTGGCTGTAAACGCTGGCGAGTGTCTCGATACATATATATACAGACACATAGAAACAGGAAATAAAACAGAACCTATTATTATGTAGACCACATTATAGATTTTACTAACGAATGAATTGTGCAATTATTGGCGGGACAAGAGCGATGATTGTACCCTACGAGCCCCCACGATCGATTCTACCACGTGACTCGCAAACTGATACAGGAATACTCAATTTGAAAAAAAAAAACAAATCAAATCACCTTCACGCTGTATACCGCACACAGCAGGGTAGGCAGAGGGAACCTAGTTCTAAGACACTCCGTTCCCCACTTTCCGCCGAGTTCTGGACGCATTGCGTGCTGACTGGCAGTGCTCAACGCCGCGCTTTTCCTAGACACCAGTACGAAGAAATGAAAATAAAAATGTAAATAAATATTTCATTTCCTCGAGTGGGGATCGAACCCACAACCAGCCAATTTTACAGTCACACTTTGTGCCCCTGCACCACGACTGGCTTACTCATTTTGAGTTCAGAAATTTTTCGTTTTCTTATTTAAAAAAAGTACAAATACATATTCATATTTTTTTATTAAGAGATATAAATATAATGGTAGGCCGTAAAATGAATAAATTTTATAATTTAATTCGGTAATTTATTCATATCATTTTATAGGTAATTTTAAACTTAGAGGCTGTAGCTATTGCGTAGCTATGCGTTTTTGCTTAAATTATTTTTTGTCAATAATGGAGATATTTTCACGTCAAACATTCAAAGAAGGAATAATTAAATTATATTAAAAAATTGTCCCTGAATTTATAGTAAAAAGAGATAAAAACGAACTATGAAAAAATAAGTTATAGATACTTTAATACTTTATATGGTTTATAATTATAGAAATTCAATAAAAAGTAAATACAAATAATTTTACTAGAGGCCGTCGTAGCGCAGTGGGACAGCGTCCGACTATAAACTTACTTCGATTCGGATCCGATCACATTCGGGGTAATGATTCCACGAGTGGGGATCGATATTTTCCGCTATACAAAATGCCAAGTTGAGTTCCGCCATTTAACACGGAAAATAAGTGTTAAACAGATTTCTTAACACAGGTTCCTTTTCTCTAGGTGCTTTGAGATACGAGAAAAAATGTTAAGCTGCTATTCTTGGTAAAAGATAATACAAAATACAATTTCAATATGTTTGGTCAACTTTTGATCAAAACATTTTAGTAATGCAGCATATCTTTCGGTTTTAATTTTATAGAAAATGCGTTTATACTTTTACACATAAAAAGTATGAAATTACGGTTACAGTGAGCGGACGTCTGCAGTGCCTGTGGATAAATTATAAATTTTACACGGGAGTTTAATTAGGTTTGTTTGCAACCCCAAAAGCAATCGCAACCGCCTCGTGACTTGCAAAACAATGTTTTTCTTAAATGGGTTTGACGTATATTTAACTTTAATTAGAATAAAATCTGTTTTCTACTTTGATTTATTATTATTAGTTTTTTTTTTCTATCCTCCCACACATATAGGAGGGTGAGGGATCCTGAAGACTTGGTATTGAGACACTCCTTTCTCATTAAGACACTTCTGTTCCACATTTTCCGCCGAATTCTGGAGGCATTGCCTATTGAGAGGCGGAACTCAACGCCGTTATATTATTATTGTAATAAATATCTATCGTTGTATTTAATTCCATGGGTGAACATTGTGTACTAATATTATTATATCGTTATAATATTATATTAGATCAATAAATTTAAAGAATCATGAGAAAGCTGAAAAAATTCAACCACTCCCTCTCCTATCTTCTCCTTCTATATCTACATTGCGTAAAGTGGGAGTTCTGTCTCCCCATTTAGGTAAACTCAAAAAGGTTATACTTTTATTTGTCAGTCACGAAAATTATAAGTTTCTATGTAGGTAAAAAACAAGGTAAATAAAATATAATGTACCTAAACATCCTTTCTTGTAAAATTTCTTCGCTCTGGTGTCGAGGCTAAGCGCGGCGTTGAGTTCTGCCACTCAACACGCAATGCCTCCAGAATTCGGCAGAAAGTGGGGAACGGAGTGCCTTAACACTAGGTTCCCTCTGCCTACCCTGCTGTGTGCGGGATACAGCGTGAAGCTAATTATTTTTTTACGAAAATTATAAGTTTCTATGTAGGTAAAAGACAAGGTAAATAAAATATAATGTACCTAAACATCCTTTCTTGTAAAATTTTCCTAATTTTGTAGTAAGTAATGGTCGAAGTAAATAGCACTCTTTTAGGGTTCCGTAACTTTTAAGGAAAAAAGGAACCCTCATAAGATCACTTTGTTGTCCGTTCGTCTGTCTGTATGTCTATCTGTCAAGAGCCTTTATAATAATAAAAATATTTAATTTCCTCGAGTGGGAATCGAACCCACAACCTGTGGCCATTACAGTCACATTGCACCACGACTAGCCTTAAATATAATACATATATTGTTCTATACATGATTGCATAGCTGACACAACCCACCTTAATTCGTGGGCGGGCAATTATCTAGCTTTGAATATGTTACGTTGTTATATTGAATTACCATCATTACTGGTTTATAGGGAACGTATCTAATACTAAATTATTATATTTACATAAATATTCAAAATAACAGGCCATTGTGGCGCAGTGGCACAAGCATGTGACTGTGAACGCGATGGTTGTGGATTCGATTTCCAATCAGGAAGGATTAATTATTAATATTTTATATTTTTGGTCTGGTACTAAGCTCGGCGTCGAGTTCCGCCACTCAACATGAAATGCCTGAAAAATCAAGTTCAAGTGAGGTATCAAATGAAAGGGCTGGCTAAGCTAAGCTTGAATTTCAGAAAGAGCTCGAGACTTCCAATTTTCGTACGGAATCCTCAGTGGACGAACCTAACTTCCACTTCTTAAATATTTATTGTTACCGAGTACATATTTACTCAACGCGTAATATCTAAAAATTGGCAGATTAATGGAGATATTTTTTTTTTAAATAAGTTTTCTTTTTCTATCCAGCTACGTATATGCGAAAGCTAAACAGTATAATACTGCAAAAGCATATATTCTTCACTATATAACACCTACTATATCCACGTTTCTATAGCTAAATTTCAATTTCACCAATCCATTAAACAAGTTTATTATATGACGAAGCGACCCGTAGGTAAATCGAAATTTCGCAGGCCATATGTGATTTGCTTAATAAGCGTGAAAGCTCCCCGCTACCTGCGAGGTACCTCAAATTACTACAAATTAACTACTATGTTATTATGGCGGTTTTAACGTTGAATATATAATATAAACGTATATTTTAATATTATCGTGAGGCCGTCGTGGCGCAGTGGCACAGAGAGGAGATAAAATATTTACTTATATTTATATTTTCATTTCTTCGCTCTGGTGTCAAGGCAAAGCGCGGCGTTGAGTTCCGCCACTCAACATGCAATGCCTGCAGAACTCGGCGAAAAGTGTGGAACGGAGTATTTTGACACTAGGTTCCCTCTGCCTACCCTGCTGAGTGCGGGATACGGCGTGAAGATGATTTAATATTATTCTTATGAATAAATAGCTAACCAAGATTTGTATTATACAAATCTTGGCTTGCAAATTTTGCATTTGCAGAGCCTTCGTCAAGCCAAGAGAAATTTAAATTATAGTTATATATTTACATACATTATATGTATGTCATTTTCATTTCTTCGCTCTGGTACCAAGGCAAAAAGCGCAGCGTTCCGTCACTAAAAAAAATGAGGTGCCCTCTGCATATCCTGCCATATGAGGGATACAGCGTGAACCTAAAAAAATATTACATGGCAAAGTAATAAAAAAATAAGTATACATTTAACAATATAAATATACCCTCAATTACATTTATACATAAGTATTTATAAGAGCGAAATCAAATGATCGATTTCACACAATATTGGATAAGTTTCGAGAGATCGTTCCAATTTTGCCGAATTAGGACGCCTCGGTAGGTTTTATTATTTCGCTTTTGTTACAAGGAGTTGTTGGAAGTTTTACAAGTATCCTTAAGTTAAGAGAGGATTTATAAGTATTTTATTTTTAGATAATAATAATTTTTGAATTGAGGCGAGGTTAAGTTCCGCTACTCAACAAACAATGCCTCCAAAATTCGGCGGAAAGTGGGAGCTGAGTTCCTTAACACTAGGCTCCCTCTCCCTATCCTGCTACATGAGGGATATAGCGTGAAGCAAAAAAAATATATAATATAATTCAAATTAATAATTTTCTAAAATATTATAATCCGTGTACCTACTGTGTGTGTGTAAATATACATTTAAGATTCGATTGAAACCATCGTGAAGCAATGAGTAGTATATGACTAAGTCGTAAGACTAAGACGTAAGTTGTGGGTTCGATGCTCACAGGCAGAATAAATTATTTTCATTGTACCGCTCTAGTTAGACATTTGTGGCGTTGATTTCCGCCACACAAGGGGCACTCCTGAAATCTAGGAAAGAAGGGTAAGTTGTGTTCAAATCCGTCCAGTAGTTCAAAAGATGTGCGCATAAAATTAGATTAAAAATTTAAAATTATAGATTCGTATTCTGTAACTATATTTTGTAATTCATAAAAATGTATAATGTACAATCACATATTTTTAAGAATTAAAAAAAAAACTGTTGTGTGATACAAGAATACAGCAGGGCAGGCAGGCGTTACCTAGTGACCCTAGTGTTAAATCAAAATATTTTTTATTCAATTAGGCCATTAGAAGCACTTTTCGACAAGTTTTTTTAATCGACAAGTTATATAAAAATGTCAGTACTGGCTTAACTTTTTGAACAGTTTTTTCTTAGTCTTAGAGAAAGCTACCAGAGGATCGGACGCCAGCAAGAACTTCAACAGTTTTCGCTATATATTTTACAGGTAAGTCTTCGTTCCCATTATGACACTTCCATTTTCCTCTTTCCACCAAATCTCCCTCTCGACGCTTTGAGGGGCGTGTTAAGTAGCGAAACTCAACGCCGCAATTTGCCTCTCATTTTGACATTATAAATACATTGGATAAATAGTAGAAATATTCTTATTTTTAAAAATTACTTGAATACGATAACAATTACTAGCTACGTTAACATACAGTACAAACGGCATTAAAAACAGAATAGCTAGATGTAGGCTCATAACTTAAATGTTATTTTGTCAAAATATATGTACAGGAAAATTAAAAATAAAAAACAAAGAAAAAATAAAATAATAATAATGTATAGTAATACAGGTTATAATAAAAAATAGGCAATAAATAAAAAACAACAAATCTGTTTTGTATTATATTATATTATCTTAATGTCGATATTCACTGGGATATATATTTACAAAATTATATAAATAGAAATCTATAAAATCACATAGTAGCTAACCTCTATTCCTTCGATGTAAAAACGCCAAACATACAAAAACTTCAATAGCATCTTCCTATAATGATAAGGTGCATTTGGGTAACTCCGGAAATCGAGTATTTCTAGTAGATATATTATTAACTTAGATTTTCTAATCTTTTGAGCATGGTTCACTAGAGATAAAAGTAATCAAAAGTGAGAAAAAAATCTAAAATCAAATCTGCGCTGCCGTCTACAGCTTATTCCATGGTGGCCACGATTCGTCCGACTTACTGTACTAGGTAAATACTTCCAAAGCACGAAATTCTGCTGTATTTCATATGAAATTATAAGAAATATCCGATTTTCGCAGTTACCTAAATGCACGTTATTTGATTAAATGATGTTATAATACTTAAAAAGCATTAAATTCACCTTAAATAAATTTAAGTTACATTTCATCTATAGTATTCAAGATAATCTCTAATCAGTTATATGCTAAATCTATTGAATTGAGTAACAAAACTTTGTATAAAATGTTTTTTTTTGGCTTATTATTATGTAAGTATTATTAAAAAAAACTGTATCTAATAACAATGAGTGTTCTGTCTATTTTCTAAATTTAATAAAAACTGGTATAAATGGGACCGATTCCTATAAACCAGTGCAAATAACTGGTACGCTAACCATCCCAAATATAAAGCATAATGTAATTATATATTGTAAAATCATTTTTCTGACCACCACTCTTACACACTAAGGCTTAAAACAGATCATTTTCATTCAAACTTGTGATATAGTAAGGTATCTAAATATTGTTCTTAAGCATTCACTCAGTCATTCTTTTATGTAGCTAAAATGAAACTTACATAAAAAAATATTTACTAAATTGATACATTCCTTGATCATTTAAACATATAAGTACAAATCTTCACATACGATTAGACCGACATTTGAGCGTTCAGTGACATTTAGAAATAGTTTCAAAAGTATTAGATAAGTTTCTGTTATTTTATCTAACAACCACTCACAATACTCATGATAAAAAGAAACCTAAAGAGATATAGCAGATATTTATTAGATAAATTATCAGAAACTTTAAAATACTAGATAAATGTTCTAAAATACAATTATTATGCATAAATTAAAGCTACAAAATTCTAACGAATAATATGAGTATAGGAAGAAAGAGATTGTTGACACATTGGGTGTTATTTATAGTGTTTGTTAAAATTAATTTAAATATTATTTGTTCCATGTAATTGTAAAAAGAAGAAAAGAATGTTAAACATCGTATAATAATATACAATTGTAAACCGATAATTTATAGATTTTTAAATAAAAACTAATTTAACAAATGAATGAATGAATGAAAAGAGTGTGACGTTATAAAGCGTCACTCAGTCCTTAATAGATTTTTATTTTCATTAGTAAATACTAAAACGTTGTTATTGCTATTATATTAGTCGGAATGTTACTCCAATTCATAGTAAATAACTAATTATTGAAACACGTCTCTAATATTAGGCCTAGCTTTAGCACCCTCAAATGAAAGTTGAGTAACTCAAAAAAAAAAAGAAACACGGCAGCACAACGTGCGACCGTAAACGATACGTTTATGAGGTCGATTCCCACTCGGGGGAATAAACTATTTAATATTTTAAAATTGGTTTTTATAGCCATTTTGAGTAAAATACGAAGTTACAAAATAATTGAGCTGGGTCACTTTCATTTAAAGGTTTTTATTTTATGGTTTTAGTCTTAAATAGTAATTCAAAATTATTTTCATTTGTGTGTTTTAAGCATGAAACGATCAAAACAGACAAATGATATATTCATCTAATAAATTACAGCTACAAAATTACTTTATTTTAAATAAAATTTAAGTCATAAAAAAAATAAAAAATAAACATGAACAAAAAAGTCCACGGTGTAGAAGAACTCAAACAAAAATAATAATAAAAAGCTAGCTGTAGCTAATATTAATTATTTTTGATAAGAATTAATTAAATGTCAATAAAATTTTAAAAAGTCAATTATAAGAAACACAATGTGTTGAAAACTGTGACAATCATAACCATAGTAACTTTTTAAAAAACAAAATACAAAAATATATTACTACATTCTTTTGTATTGATTCAAACTACTGAAAAATTCAATATATTAATTTAAATAGTAAATAATGTGATGCCACTTAAATTTTAAGTTAAAAAGGATGTATTATGTAAAAGTATAATAATAGTAATACGGATTTATGACTATTAGAAAGTTAAATGAATATTTTTAGTATTATTAGTTAGTATTATTATTAGTTCATTCAATTAAATGAACTGACTGACTGAACGGTTCATTTAGCTTTTATATTGTAAACTAAAATCCAGGTTAGTATTTTTTCCCCTAAAATCACTTTATTTATTAAGTTATGTATATACTATATAAGTTTTATTTTTAAATCACAATATTTATGTTTGTCCGAAATCAATAAAATGTTCTACAGAACACTTTACAAAAATATGATAATACTGAAATTATTAATAGGTTTTAGCGAATTGTTATAATAATAGATTATATAGTCAGATTAACTAAAAGATAAAATAAATAATATCAAATATAAAAGATAAAATAAATAATATAAATCAGATTCACGCTGTATTCCGCACACAGCAGCGTAGGCAGAGGGAACCTAGTGTTATGACACTTTTCGCCGAGTTCTGTAGGCATTGCGTGTTGGGTGGCGGAACTAAGCGCCGCACTTTGCCTCTCCACCAGAGCGAAGAAATGAAAATGTAAATAAATATTTTATCTCCTCGAGTGGGGATCGAACCCACAACCAGTCGATTTTACAGTCACACTTTGTGTATGATGTAAGAAGTAAAAGAATCTAATACATACACATAAAATAAAAAATTTAAAACGAAATATATTAATAATATATTAAATAAAATATCTAAGTATATGTAATTAAGACTTAGCTCTAAAATATATATTATACTAGAGGGCGCGCGCGGCTTCGCCCGCTTATTAGGAGTGAATTCTAAAAAAATCACGAAACACGTGTTCAATAAAATATTTTTAACAGTCTGAATTTAAATTTTTATAAAAATCGGTGGCAATTTAAAGATTTTTCCATATAAACTTTCAACCCCTTATTTGAACCCTTAGTAGGTGAATTCTTCAAAACCATGAAATACGTGTTCAATGAAATATTTTTAGGAGTCTGAATTTCAAATTTTATAAAAATCGGTACAGATTAAAAAAAAAATTCCATACAAACTTTCAACCCCTATTTCATCCCTTTAGGGTTAAAATTTTTCAAATTCCCTTCTTAGTGGATGTCCAGAATATGAAAATAAACATCTGCCCAAATTTCACGTTTCTACCATCAGCGGTTACGGCTTTGCGTGCGTCTTACCTCAGTCAGTCAGCACAAGTCCTTTTATATATATAGATTGGATTTACATTATGGAATAAGGATTTAAAATTAAAATTTTGTTATCTTCCGTGACTTATATTAATATTATAATTGTATATTATTTTTATAAAATATAAGCTTTAACATGGTTTTGACTCGCGTGGTCAATTGGAAACACCAAAGAGTTTTGTATATCACATCTAAGAGGCCGGTCGTGGCGCAGCGGCACGAGGTGTGACTGCAAAACCGACCGGTTGTGGGTTCGATCCCCACTCGAGGAGATGAAATATTTACTTAAATTTATATTTCCATTTCTTCGCTCTGGTGTCGAGGTTGAGCGCGGCGTTGAGTTCTGCCCCTCAACACGCAATGCCTCCAGAATTCGGCAGAAAGTGGGGAACGGAGTGTCTTAACACTAGGTTCCCTCTGCCTACCCTGCTGTGTGCGGGATACAGCGTGAAGCTAATAATCTAAGAGCCCGGTAAGACTGACCGCACGTACATCGAAACTATTAATACTAACTATAAGCGTTCCTCGATAAATGGACTATTCAAAGAAAAAAAAGGTTTTCAATTCGAAACTGTAGTTCCTGAGATTAATGCCTTCAACCAAACAAACTCATCAGCCTTATAATACTAGAATAGGTTTTTTTTGTGATTTTACAAACGTAAATTTTTATTTTGTGTCAGTAGAAAGAGAAGCTAGTATATTAATTTGATTAAATATACATATTATCTATAAATAATTCACATCACAACACAGTGTATGGATGAGATAAAATAATAAAAATAAAGATATTTTATATATTTTTAGTGTTTTTTTGTCTATTTTCAAATAAGTCACGGAAAGTTGTTAGTTAAATTATGATACTATTTTTCCTAACTAATACTATACTGTTTAATCTAGTATGCTACTAGAACTCAAGTAACGATTGTTTATTCTTTTCTTTTTTTGCACATATATATTACGGAGTATTATGTTTTTATTCAAAGTTGGATTTGCATTTAAAAGTAAGTAAATAATAAAATATAAAAAATAAACAACTTTTATAATATAACGTAATTAGTAAAACTGAAAATAAAGTGAATAAAAAACACATATTGGGAATTTTACAAAATATTTTCTCGATATTTAACTGTAATATCTTGCTTTTTCTGTTTCCATTTTTATAAATTTTTAAAGAAATGATTTTGTATAATTATCAAAGTACATTACAAAGATTTAAAGAGTCGCTTATATTTCTTAAATTTATATATTAATTATTGCCAATTTATTTTAAAATATCTTTCTTATGTCTCAAGAGTATATTTTGTTAATCCCAAACATTTAATACTTAAGTATTCAAAATTAAATATTACAGGTATTTTTTTGATTAAATAGCTAAGAAGCTGTTTAACGATTTTTAAGATTCGAAAGTAAATTTCTTTTACTTTAAGTTATGTTGCTTATTTTTAGCCGACTTCAAAAAGGAGGAGGTTAAGACATTATTGTTTACTCATAAAATTCAAGTCAAAATTACTTTTCTAAATATAAATGTTAGCAGAAAAAGCGCTAAACATCAATACTTTCTTTTTATATTATCAAAAGGCTTAGCCTCAAATCAAAATAAATGAGAAACGCAATAAATTGAAATATATTCAAAATGATATACTCAATTTAAAGGTTACAGGCACCAGTCAAGTCGTAAAAAAAACTACATAATAAAAAAAAATACCGCATCGTATTTTTTCTTTCAAATCGTAAAGCGATCGACGCAAAATTATAAATATTTACTTTGACAAACAACTTTGTCATTTTTTTTTTATTTTATTGTTAAAGTCATTTTTATATGTTTTTTTAATGACATATATAATACCAGAAATTTTTAAATTATGTTATTTCAAACTTCAATATGATCGTCGGATATAGGCGGGTGTTTTAATTTCTTGGGGTTGAGTATTGAAGGTTTCTGAGTGCGCGTATGCCATACATACACTTTTGTACAGTTTTCAGCTAGAGGTTCCAATTCGTCTTTAGTCGTCACGTATTTTAATATTTCACTTTCCTGTAAATAAAATGTATAAAGTAAATAAAAAAAATAAAATTTATTTCAATGACGTTACAATCAGCGTGGTCTAAGCTGAGCTTTGCATTTGCGTGAGTGTTCATATATAGATTTCGTTTCGTTTATTAGAATTCGACGATGTAAAAAAAGGAAAAAAAAGGAGAGATAACGCTGTTCTTGATATAGCAGAATCATTAATTATTAATTCAAAGTACATATCAGACTATAGTGAAAATAATGAGGATGCAATATCGACATTGGAATGTTTCCCATACGTTTGGCAGTGTGTAGAGTAGCACATTTCTAGTAAATAAAACATTTAATTAAAAAAGTTTTAGTTATTGTTCGGCTTCCCGTATATACCTTACGTTACTCGCTTCTTCAAATAATAAATGTCTACAAAATTACAAAATTTCGTGGTCCAGTGGTACAAGGCTGTGACTGTAAACACAACGGCTGTGGGTTCTATTTCCACTCGAAAGAATTGAATATTTAATATTTTCGTTTCCTCGTTCTAGTAACAATGCAAAGAGCGGCGTTAAGTAGGAACTCAACGCCGCTCGCAAATGAAGAATCAATTAACATGCAATGCCTCTAAAATCCGGCGCAAAGCGGGCACCGGAGTTACTTAATACTATGTTCCCTCTGCCTTAACCGCTATATGTGAGGTACAAAGTGGCATGTACGCTATATGTGAAGCTAAAAAAATACATAAAGCACAAAAATCTCGTTATATTTAAAAAACTGTGTTATTATTACAAGAGGAAGTGATCGATATCTATAGTAACACAGTGCGAGTGAAAGTGTGATAGCGCTTATCACACAGGGCCGTACTATAAATTTTTTATCGTCGTATAATTAACGATATTTTAAATTAACAAGAATATTAATTTATCATATTTAAAAACTATACTAAACGTGTTACTATTTTTTTTCAGCTTCACGCTGTATCCCGCACACAGCTGGGTAGACAGAGGGAACCTAGTGTTAAGACACTCCGTTGAGTGGCGGAACTCAACGACGCTTCGTTGAGTTCCGCCACTCATTCCCTTCTACACCGGAGCGAAGAAATGAAAATATAAATGTAAATAAATATTTCATCTCCTCGAGTGGGGATCGAACCCACAACCAGTCGATTTACAGCACTTTTTCCCAATGCGCCACGACTGGCCTCTGTTACTAATATGTTTTGGCAAAAAACGGTATAAATAGAAAGAAAGATATTCACATAATTATGTACATTAATATTAGTTAATGTATACTCCCAGATAAGATAAAATATAAACAGATTTTTCTTATACATTTTCTTAAAATGAAACATCAATAAACGTTTGTGTTTCGACATAATAAAGAAAATAAATATTTACACTTCTCATTTACAATATAATTTATTTACTTAAAACAGTTGTAAAAAGTCATATGACCGACAAGATAACATTAATAACTAAAAAAAGATTACAAAATTACCTGAAATCCTGACTGAACTTTCCTAGAGAACTTCGCGTCTTGATGTTCCAGGAATAACGTAGCATTTATGGCGAAACCGGCCATGTCTATGGGGAACGGTCTGAAGGGTTTCCACACTGCATTCCACCCGGAAACCTTCCCGTCAGTGACCAGGGGCATCTCCACTCGCATACCACCGACTATGCCTACAGGCCATACGCCCACTTTATTGATTTTTCTCATCTGAAATGGATATACATATTATTTTCATTAATTAGAATTGAGTACTTTTTCTAAAAGTTATACGGAAAAATTATAATTATTATTAATTGTTTACATTACACAATTATCTTTTACATTTTTTTAACTATTCGTGGTGCAGGCCATTCTTGATCACACGTGGCGCAGGGGCACAAGCGTACAACTGTGAACGCGACAGGTTTTGGGGTCTGATTCCCAGTGGAGTAAATGAAATATTTAATTTTTTCGCTCTGGCATCAAGGCAAAGCGTGGCGTTGAGTTGCGCCACTCAACACCTCCACGCCCAAAATTCGACGGAAAGTGATGAGCGGAGTGTCTTAACACTAGGCTACCCTCTGTCTATCACAAAAAAAATAACTAGTTTAAAAAAACTTATATTTATACTATCATACATTATTAGGGTCACTATGATTCAAAATACATACAATATTAGAATGTGTATGCATTTCTACTTTGAATATGTTTAAAATAGCGCCGATATATCATTATTTTTAAAGAATTCTCAAAGTAAAGGTTAATACAGTATCTTATGGACACAAAAGCGACAACCACATGAAATGTTCGAAACATATATTTTGTTATTAAAATAGACAATTGAATTTCTTCCAGTGGGACTCGAACTCACGATCCGTCACGTTAACAGTCACACTTTGTGCCACTGCGCCACGACTGGCTTCAATGATACATAGATAATAGAACATTTAAGGAAATAACTTTAATATTATAATATTTGCAAATAATAGATTTAATGAATGGATGAACGCTGCTCTTGCAAGGTCGCATCATGTTAATGGCATGTTATCGTATTTCAACGTAAACAATTTTCTGTTGAATGATATTAAGTTGGTACTATAAGTACTCTGTAATCTGTAGTAGATATAGCTACTATTTCAGATTTCTTGAGGCAATGAATGTTAAGTGGCGGAAATGAACACCGCACGTTGCCTTGTTACCAGAACTAAGAAATTAAAATATTTAATTAAATATTTCAATTTCTCGAATAAGAATCGAACCTACGACCGTCGCATTAACAGCCGCACTTGTACCCCTACGCCACGCAGCCCTCTATTATATATATCCTCAGTTAATTTCTGCATTTTCTGACGAAAGTAAAGACTCCGTATATTATTAGCCATTAAAACATAAACATGCTCTTATTTTATTTAAATGACGTATTTTAAAAACAAACAATACATATATCACTAATTGACAAATTATTTATAAACAAACACATTGCTTGCAGTTTCTTTATTTATGTTATTCATCTTTAGCCATGTGTTGTTTTTGCATATTAATATAAGGTATAATTCTGACTAAACTACATTCTGTTGCACTTGTTGATTATTGTGAGTTCAAATTCGATTCCGTTATTTTTTTTAGAGTTACTCTGTATCCCGCACACAGTAACAGGCAGAAGAAACCCAGTGTTAAGACACTACGTTTCCCATTTCCCGCCGAATTCAGGAACTCAATACCGCGCTTTGCTTCGACACCAGAGCGAAGAAATAAAAATATATAGAGTTTTACGTTTCTTCGGGTGGGCATCGAACCCACAAACTTTGTGCTTTTGCGCCACGATTTCACTCATTAAGCTGTAATACAATAATATCAAAATTCAAAATAACAAATAACTACAGCAGTTTTATACTATAATTCTCATACGTAAACATGTATCAACTAAAATTAATAATTTGATATTAAATGAATAATTGAATTGATTTTTTTCAAGTATAAATCTATTCAAATTTGGTTTAGCCGTTTAAATGTCTTTATACGTAGCAAAATGTGTACTATATTATCTAATATTATTATAATAAAAAGTTACAACCGTTTTAATGTTAAGAAAATTAAAAAAATATATATTTTTGGAATTATTTTCTTAAAATTACATAAATTATTTATATATTATTAACAATTTACATACCTTGTATCTGAAAAAAATATTGTGCATTTTATAAGTCTAATAAGAAATTGTTTTAATATGTTACATACAATTTTTCATATTATTTTCCATCAACAAATTCACTAAAGTATATCCCATTATACTCCTTATCTATTTAAAATATTATATTCAAGGTTATTTCTATTAATTACAATGCTAATTCATTTATAATTATGGCATTAAAAATTATAAATTCGAGATTTGACCTAAAGAGAAGTTATAACAGAAGCTATTAATATAGTTTTTTTTACGCTGTATCCTACATATGGCAGAGTAGGTAATGGGAACCCAGTGGTAACACATTTCATTCTCCTCTGTCCGCTACTCAAGGCTTTGAGTGTAATAATAATGGCGCACTTTGATTGTTGTTGTATGAAAAATTAAAATAATAAATATTTCATTCTACTGAGTGGGAATTGAACCCACAACTGTCACGTCTATAGTCACACGTTGGGTGGCAATGATGGCTTCTTCTACTAAGTAATAGTAACACTTTTTAAATTGCTCTCAACTCTGAGAACGATCTTGAAATGCCGTTTTCTTTCATAGATTATAACCTTTCATTTCTTTCATTCATTAATAATGAAAACAACATCTAAAGATCGCACCTAAGATCTATCTCAGAGTTGAGAGCGATTTATAAACATAGGTCTTAAAGTGTAGTTAGAAATCAAATCAATGTATATTTAAATAAATATACAACATGTGGTTTACACTTGGAATTTGTAAGCTGTTTATTCAAAAATCGAGTAAATATATGTAAAATATAATTTATTTTACATACCTCCTCAAAAACTTTTAATGCATAAGTATTGTCGTCGTCCATGAAATACACAACACCTTTCTTGTCATCCAATTCTTTTAAATGCTCCCGTAACCAATTTAATGCCATGTTTCTTTGTTCCACTCCACTTGCCTGTAAATAATCATTTAAAATCAAAATCTATATATAAATCCAGTATTTTATAAACATTTTTTTTTGGTTATTTTAAATGCTATTATCGATAATCCTTATTAGTATTATTCAATAATATGAATGTATTAACAGAATTTGTGAATACAAGAATAAAATATTAAAAGTTAAAATTAATTATGAAAGAATATAATAGAGAAAAATATTATTGCTAATTTTTTAATTTAAAAAGTTAAGGAAGAAATTATATTAACAATACTGATACTAAGTCTACCAAAAAACTTGATCTTAAAAAGTACAAGAAAACCTTAACATGAACATATCTATTCAAAGCTAAAGTCCCTCTCAGAAAATATCTTCAGATACGCTGTCTGTCTGTCTGTAATATACACAAATTTAAATAGTACATTACTTTTGGTAAGGAAAAGTAAACAAGATATTTTATTCTTTATCTTATATATTCTTTGACTTCACACGGTATCCTCATAAACAGGGTAGGCAGATCCTAGTACAAATACACTCTATTCCCCATTTTTTCTTCCCCAACAAATAAATATGTTACAAGAAAGAGAAAATGAAAATAATTAATTCTTCTTCTTCTAAATTATTAAAATCTTCAAACATTGTAAAAGTTATTATATATATAAATTGTCTTTCTATATTCAAATCATATTTGGGTTTAGGTCAAAATTGAACAGTGGAACAGCATCTAACTATAACTATAAACGCAGTTTAGTAGAATAAAGTGTGGTGTTGAGTTCTGCCATTCATTAAATAAGTGTCTGGAATTCAATGAGTGTCTTAACACTAACTTATTGACCACCCTACTATGTATGGAAGTGTGAAGCAAAAAAATATAAATCATAATCATATTAATAGTTACCATTACTGCTTTATTACATAGGTTGTGTTAATAATTTTAAACACACAAAAAATATAAATTTTAAACATACACAATACCAACTGGTAGTGGAAAATTTTGTCTTAAACAAACATATATTTATATCCAAACCCTGAAACATTAAACTATTTGTAATAAGCGCAATATTTATTTTAGATAAAAATTATTTTGTGAAATATTTTTTATTAAGAAAAAATAACTTAATATTATTATTACTACTTTATTGTACAACATTTTGAAATGTAAAGTTTTTCTTAACTTTAATAGAAAAGAAAAAATCATTTATGTTTTTTGAATTGATTTATGTTATTGGAGATGGAGATTTTTTACAAATTTGCACTACCCAGAGATTTTTTTTTTAGAATTATTGTTTGCCGAGAGAGAATACAATTTTTTAAATATTTGTAACATTTTTTAGTCTTATTTCACACTTAGGACAGAAAAATATGAAAGAATTGAAATTAGCAGGATTTGACCTTTCGTCAAATCATTAATTTCCTTCAGTGGGAATCAAATTCACAATTGTTGTGTCTACAATAGGTTGTACATGTTATGTAATGTCTCACTATATACTTACCATATATAATAAATATTCACATAGCTAAATTAAAATAGAATTAATTTATTTACTCTTACATAATAATATTTTTTTAATAAATAATTGAAAAATATAAGTCACTTACAGTTGATTGTTTTGATTTATGTGTCTTTACATTAAGATGAGTATATTTCAATGTTGATTCTTTGAGCAGGTTCTCAACTAATTTAGTCTTAGTTTCTGAGTCTTCAATTACAATCCAATGGAAATTCTTCACAAGCATTAATGTCTGTGATAATCTGCATGAAAAAAATATGATTAATCATATTTCAAATAATTTCAATTCCCTGCTTTGAGTATAAAGTGGGGAACAGAGTATCTTAACATTACAAGAAAGAAAATGATACTCTGAAACAGAAAAGGTGTTTATAATAAATCTTAATAACCTCTCAAGATTATAATATATTGCAAATAAGGAAGATAAACTTGGTAAAAATAAATTAAAACTAATTATCAATAGTAACATTTTGTTCAAGCATATTTTGATATATTAAATACTTGAAGCACACTAAGACAGCATCTTACTGTCAACACAATAGTTGAGTATCTGACTCCCAGTGGTGGAATGCTTATACTTCAATTTCACCACCTTGGTAGACAAAACGCAGTGTTCAATACCAACACTTAACACCCAATGTCTCGTCTCAAATTGTGTTCCCTCTGCTTACACTGCTATATAATGATATAGGTAAAGCTGAGAAAAACTATTTTACCAAGTGTTTGCTTGGGCACATTATGTTATAAAAGATTTCCTAAATATTTTAAGATTATTGAATATACACAAATATTATGTTTTATATTTTCAATTCAACCAAATTATTATTTTTTATTTGCTATTGCCAAATTGGAAGCCAAGCCATGTAAATCAACATTGCAATCAAGGGCAATATAATCACGACAAAATGAATCTTACCTTGTGAGATCGGCCTTTTGAGCAAGTCTAGCGTACGTCGGAGTTATCCCGTATATTGTCGGAAAATAAGTTGTTTGGATCTCGGGCGAAAATTGGCATTGAAAGGTTGGTCGGCTGTTAAAAATAAATAAACCCACAAAAATCAACATTCCAATTGCCAAATATTGCTTTTTAATATTAACAAAACGCATTTTACTATCACTAATGTTTCGTCGATATTGGCTTCCCGTATATACAACACACGTCCGCGTCTGCTCTTTCTTGAATGTTGACTCACAACATAATTTTATAATTGCTACGCGAATTCATCCATCCCGACAATGGAGTGACTGCGGTATTCACTGATTTTAAAATTTAATGTTGTGGTCGGCGACCCGATGATAAAAAACGGGTGTACGTACACTGCCGACGCTGCATGAAAGCTCGAATGACAAATCGACAAAATATATATGACATTGACATTTGACAGCATATATTCTAAACTTCTGTAAATAGACAAATTATAAAAATTAAAAAAAAGGAAATTTATCTTTTCCTATGAATTATAATATTTTGGTTTTAATATGTTTTGCTTAAGTCAATAAAATTAGATATTTTAAAATAAATTAGCTTTTGACAGTACATGCTAGTTGTTAAAGTTATTCATAGATGGCGCTAAGTACTGATAAATTAATTTCATTTCCCTATTAAATTAAAGATGATCATCTACTGCAGTCAAAATAGGGTTTAATATAAGAAATTAATGATTTAGTGGTGTTTATTTTACTTATTACAATTGTTATTCTATAAATTATTAAAATCTAATAAATTAGAGGCCGTCGTGACCCAGGGACTCAAGGTTATGACTGTAACGTGATGGTTATGAGTTCGATCCCTACTCAAGAGAATGAATTATTTAATATTTACATTCCTTCGCTCAATGCACCGAAAAATTGAAAGAAAAATGGGGAATGGAGTGTCTAACAGTAGGTTCCCTCTGGCTACCCTGGTGTATACGACATTCAGTGTGAAGTTGACAAAAAAATGAAATAAAATCAACACTTTATGCTTAAATAAAACTTTAAATAAGTACTTTGTACTTATAAACAATTAATTGTAAGTAAAATCATCGATGGGATCATTATAAGCAGCAATATTATTAGGTCCTTAATTATCGCATGCCCCTATTAACATAGTACTATCTGCAAATCATCTACTTTTCAGTAGGAACAATTAAAGATGTTTAATGCATAATAAAAGAACGCCAACTCGGATACTAAGCCAGTATTACACCAAAATGCCAAAATCCTTATACTTATAATAAATATCTTATTAAGCTCCGTTTCAAATTTCTTTAAATTTTTTCTTTAATTTCTTAACCCTTAATTTGGTAATGTATGCCCCAACATACATCAACTTTAAAAAAATATTTTGTATTAGAAAATACATAAATAACGTAAAATTATATTTTTATCACCTTGCAACTTAAACAACTTTTAGTAGAAAATATAAAACAGGCATCTGGTATCACTAGTTTTGACATTAGTTGACGAAAATGGCGTACCGGCGGCCTTCAGCTGTTCTCTCCAAGGTATTTATATAATTTTATTGATTATTACCCAGTTTAGGCAAAGTTTCACGACTGAATCCTATGGTTGATATCATGATTATATAATTTGTCTAATAAGTTTGCAGTTCTAACTTCTTACATTGGTGTTATTTTGGATATTAACATGATGTATGCTGTGACATACATTGCCAAGTTTGTAAAAAAATACCTCTATTTAATTTGTATGTCAGGGCATACATTGCCAATTTTAGGGTTTTGCTTTGCTTAGTTTGTATATTAGCATATTTTTGCTTTGTCTGCAGCAAAAGCTTGAAACTCGTGGGGGTAGAATTTTAGCGCTTGTCCCTGCTCAACATGCACCCTCTGATGATAGTGAACATTCTGATATTGAAGACGAAATATGTGTGCACACACCGCTTTCCATATCCAGCTCCTCTGCACCCTCAATTGATAGCTCTTTAGAAAGACTTAATCTTCTAGATGATAAAGCGAACCAGCGAAAATGTTCGCCTTACTCCAATTTTCCAAAATGTTTATTCAAGCCCATCTCTAGAACCGAATTGTAGTCAAGTACCAGTACTGAGTGATATTCCCTCATTTCCCGCAACGCCTGCAACCCCTGCTACTCCTGCAACTGCTACACTAATTGCACCTACTGCACCCCCTGGTTTGGTAACACCTAGCATGTCGACGAATGCCTCCTCCACATCACGTATTTCCAGAAAAACAAGATCACAACGTGCCACTGTTCATGTTGCTAAACGACCTAGACGAATGCAAAAGTTTACTCTTAGTTATAATTGGAAAAAAGCTGTGTTTCGACATGTGGCTTCTATAGAAGAAGAATCGGAATCTGTCGGGAGCGTCACAGTCCTAACTCCCCTGGAATATTTCTACAAGTTTTTTTCCCCAGACATTTTGACAGATATTGTCGAACAAACAAATATGTATGCAATATCTCAAACTGGACGTACTCTGGGTTTGACTGAAGACGAATTACGGGATTTTTTAGCAATTCATATCATTATGGGTGTTGTAAGCATGCCGTCTTATACTGATTATTGGAGTTTGCGATATAGATACAAACTTGTGGCTGATTTGATGCCACTAAAACGTTATCAACAAATACGTCGTTTTTTACATTTTGTTGACAACAACGTACAAGATTCTGACAGATACTATAAAGTTAGGCCGTTAGTGCAAAAAATAAGAGAGAATTGTTTAGCCCAAGAAAATGAAAGGAGATTCAGCATCGATGAGATGATGATCCCATACAAAGGGACAAAAGCAGGGAAGCGGCGTCAATATATGAAGGACAAACCTAATAAGTGGGGTTTTAAAAATTACATCCGCGCTGGAGTTTCAGGAATGATTTATGATTTCATATTGTATGGAGGAGAGGACACATTCCGATTCCATTCATTTACAGAAAAGGAAGTATCAATCGGATTTGGAGCGCAAGTTGTGATTGCTTTGTGCAAAAGTATTAAATCCAAACCAGCCTTTATTTTTTGTGATAACTTTTTTAGTTGCCCGGAATTGTTCTACATACTGAGAGAAGACTATGGGATCTTTGGACTAGAAACCATCAGGAATAATAGGTTAAGAGGTGCGGAAGCAATTTTGCCCTCAGAGAAACAAATGAAAAAGAAACGTCGGGGTAGTCATGCTCAAGTCTCCTGCGACAAAAACCGCTTGGTCGCAGTACGGTGGAATGACAACAAAGCAGTGACCTTGATAAGTACCTATGTCGGCGTTGAACCAGTAGCTACAATAAAAAGATACTGCAAGGACTCCAAAACGAAGGTTGACGTTCAATGTCCGCAAATTGTAAAAGAGTACAACAAGCATATGGGAGGGGTTGACTTGGCCGATATGCTTATCTCCTTATATAGAACACCTTTCAAGACAAGGAGATGGTATATCGGCATATTTGCCCAACTTCTTGACATCTGTATCAATAACGCATGGCTCCTTCACAGAAGAGATTCCAAAACAAAGTCAATTGCTTTGAAGGACTTTAGATTCGAATTGTACGAAGGTCTAAAAAAATACCAGCGTTCTGAGGGTAGTAACAAAGGCACCAAGAAAAGAGAACCACAAGCCAGTCCAATTGAAACGTCACGATTTGACAACGTTGGTCATTTTATGACAATGACCACACAAGGAAGATGCCGATTGTGTTCAAAACTTACAGTCGTACAATGTATCAAGTGCCAAGTCCGCCTATGTTTCGTAACTGGCAAAAATTCCCGTAATTGTCAACTAGATTACCATGTGCCTACGTAATTTCTATGTATTTTTTTATAAAAATAAATAATAAATATAATAGTTGTTTTTTTTACATACGTAGTCAGTACCTATAGTAATTGGCAATGTATGTCCCTGCATACAACACATTTACGATTTGTATTCTTGAGTAGTTGGCGGTGTATGTCGTGGCATACATGAGTTTTCAGGAAAACTAAGCTTTTCAGATTTTTTTTCAAATTTTTCTATAGTCGTTTTATGTGTATAAATAACATTTCTGATGACAAAATTCAGGTTTTATAGAATTTTATACTTTGCCAAATTAAGGGTTAATACTATAACGGTTCTTGCGTTTACACTTAAGGCATACCTACCTACTTAAATTCTATTCTATCACTTTATTTCAACTCTATTTTAACTTTTTTAATGCGATTCCAATGAACTTTTTTACTAGTTGTGTGCTTTCTCTAGTTTTTATTTGGCAAGAGCGTTTTGAAATCAAAAATATCATCAATAGACATTTCTATAGTGCAGTTCTGAGAATATTTTCAAATATAAGAGAAAAAGAATTTACTTGATTTTTACACTTCTTATCATCTCATCGTCTATAACTCTTCTCTTATTTAGAGTGATAAAGATAGTATTTACATCTTTATCACTCTGACGCAGGATTTCATTTCTAGATTTCTAGATCTGTCCTTCAGAGATAGTCAATGGTGTTGGAATGTCAGTATCTGTGTCAAATATCCAAAAGAAAGTATTAAAACGTATTATAATTATCTCCTATTCTTATATGTAGTTTTATCATTATAAAAAAAGATATTATGATCAATTTATGTAAATAACTTTGATAATTCTGTAAAAACTTAAAAATGAGCATTTGGGATAATTGAAGTTATGGCTCTCATTGCCCCATTCCATTAATTTTGTTTCTTTTCTCAGATGCCTTGAAAACACCGTGACCCCGGGGAAGTGTAAAAAGAGCAGTTTTTCAAAAGATATAGCATTTTTTTCCTAAATGGCACGAACTATCCAGTGTTCTCCTACTACTACTTAATTCTTTCTCCTGGAAAATGGGGGACTCCTGGAGAATGGGTGTCCTAATGTGAAGTGTTTTAAGTTACACTATTTTATTTCCTGAATAATCTAAAATTCACATGAATGTAAAACTTTCATTTTAATAGTCTTTATAAGTACACTACAGATATATGTACATATAAAAACACGAATACTTTCGTGACTTCGCGGGACGCTAGTATTTATTAATTTCGACTATCTATATATATAAAAGGACTTGTGCTGACTGACTGAGGTAAGACGCACGCAGAGCCGTAACCGCTGATGGTAGAAACGTGAAATTTGGGCAGATGTTTATTTTCATATTCTGGACATCCACTAAGAAGGAAAATTGAAAAATTTTAACCCTAAAGGGATGAAATAGGGGTTGAAAGTTTGTATGGAAAAAAAATTTAATCTGTACTGATTTTAATAAAATTTGAAATTCAGATTCTTAAAAATATTTCATTGAACACGTGTTTCATGGTTTTTAAGAATTCACCCCCTAAGGGTTCAAGTAAGGGGTTGAAAGTTTATATGGAAAAATCTTTAAATTGCCACCGATTTTTATAAAAATTTAAATTCAGACTGTTAAAAATATTTTATTGAACACGTGTTTCGTGGTTTTTTTAGAATTCACTCCTAATAAGCGGGCGAAGCCGCGCGCGCCCTCTAGTATATATATAAAAAGGCTACTCAACTTTTTGTGGCTCCTCTTGGTTGATCTCAAAAAATTATTTTTTTTTCAGAAGGAGAGAAAATGTTCTTTAGCTATCCTAGCTGTATGAATATAAACTCTGTAACTGCATAGAATGTGGTTGAATCAAAATTCTTTTCAATGAAATGTGGAAATACAAATTAATGCATTCTTGAACTAGATCATTCTTCTTACATTTCTTCTCAAAGTAGGACTTTTTGGGTAAGTGCTTAAAAATGCTGTAAAGATTTTGTTTGAAACGAAAGCCTTAAGGCTTTTGTAAAATTCGGTACAAGTCCGTCACTGTCGACGGCCTTAAATTAATTTTTTCATTGAATATTTCATCCAATTTTAGCCATTTCTATTTTGGCTTTTCTATTTCTTTATATTTTTTTGTATAGTCATATATATCCATACATTTTTTGTATATTTTTTAGGGTTCCTCAAAATTTATAAATATTTCATAGAAAAAAAAAACATTACAAATTTATGTAGTTAACTTAAGCTTGCTGAACTTAGAAGCACTTCCCGTAGACCTAAAGGTAATCCTGAAATAGGTAGATACGGAACCTTCGGTGGGCGAATCCAACATACACTTGATAGTTTTTTATAAATTCCAATACAGATTCAATTTCCAATTCTTATAAAAAACATACTATTAGAAATTCCTAGAATTTCAATACACTTTTTTTAATGGCATCATAAACATGATTCAAAGCAAATAAATGGTTTCATTTTAAAATGAAACCACATTCCTCTGTTAAACGACTGACAATAACATTCAACAGGATAATCTCTTTATGTGGACCGCAACTTCGAAGTACATTGTGCGGTCAGCTTCCGTTTTTCTCAAACGTCTTTGCGGTGGAAATAAAGCCATGAGCTGAAATTGAAGTTTCAATAGTAATTTTGAACTAAATATAAACATTTTCAATTTGTATTCTTAATATTATTTCAAATAACGAATTTTCTTGTAAAAATATAAATAGCTCCACGCTGTCTTCTCACACGTAGCAGGAAAGGCAGAGGGAACCTAATGTTAAGACATTTTCGTTCCCAACTTTGTTTCGTTACCAGACCCCTCGTTACCAGAGCGAGGTAATTAAGATATTAAATATTTCACTTCCTCGAATGGGAATCCTATCCACAACAGCGAATAGCTGAAGCTAAATCAAATATAAATTAAATATAATTTAACAAACACACTTCAACATGTAATTATTGTACCTATACTTAAATTTATTCAAACCAAACATATACTTTCTTAATAAAAATCAACATTAAAAATATGTAAATTGTTAACGACGTACCACCATCCGCGTTCGTCTGTAATGAAACTGTATATCCCCAGTATGTCTGGAGGTTGGGACTTTTTGAATGTCAAGAACCACCATAACCACGGAGTATGCAATCTTAGAGAATATTTTCTCAAGATCGACGTGGATATGCACAAGGATGTGGGCAAAGAGAACTGGCGTAGGCCTGTAGTATTTATTGCTTCTGATCGCATGGCTGTGTGGAAGAGCAAGGAGCTGCATATGGAAATACAGATTATAAATAGAAATAAAAAAAATCAGCTTCACGCTGTATCCTCACTTCCTGCCGAATTCTGGAGGCATTGCGTGTTAAGTGGCAAAACTCTACGCCGCGCTTTGCCTCGACACCAGAGCGAAGAAATGGAAATATAAATTTAAGTAAATATTTCATTCCTCGAGTAGGGATCGAACCCACAACCAGTCGGTTTTACAGTCACACTTTGTGCCGCTGCGCCATGACTGGCCTCAAAAAAAGTAAAAGGCCTTAAAATACAAATTTATCTACTTTCTTTAAAACCAAATACTTATTCAGCAGCCGAGAGTAATATTTTATTTCTCCCGCGATAACTTTAGTACTTGCTGTATAAAACACATGTTGTATAAATATTTAACAAGATATGTTAAAGTAGACGTTTAACCTAAATACTTTCAACATTGAAAAGCGTAGCACGTAGCTTTAAGTTTCCTATTTACTTTTCATTCGTACTCATCATGCAAACTCTACGAGCTACGTCGTAGACACCGTACTCGTATACACCATGATCTCTCAGTAAATAGTCTTTGGCTTTAATACTTAACAATTTATATAATATAATAGGTATTTTTATATTATAAAAACAATATATTATATTGAATTTTTTTTTCAGCTTCACGTACCAGTTGTATTTCGCTTATAGCAGGTTAAAAAGAAGGAGCCTTGTGGTAAGACACTCCATTCCCTACTTTCTGCGGGATTTTCGAGGCATTGCATGATAAATGGCGGAACTCAATACCGCGTTTTGCCTCGTAAACAGCGCGAAGAAAGAAAATATTAATAAATAATAATTAATTCCCCCGAATAAATATCGAACCCTCAACCGTCGCGGTTTCAGTCACACGCTTGTGCCACTACGCCACGACGGCTTCTTGAACAAATTTAAAATACATAAATTTAAAAAAATATTATATTTAACTAACTTATATTAAATATTACATTGCTACAATATTAAACGAACCAATTAAATTCATTGCTGGCTGTACAATTATTAATATTGCATAAATTGCAATATTATAATTTGATACAATAAACCAGTTCAATTAAGCCAGCAAATTACCTCTACGAGAACGCAAACTCCGAAATTTGATCTATATTAAATAAATACACCAGTACATCGCAAACATGAGAGCTATGCCAAAGTTACCGTACCGTACACAAGTTCGAAGAGCTCCACAGTATATTCATAATCACGAAGTTAATAGAAACACTATCCAACAAAACGTCGAGACGCAACTGTATGGGTGTGTAATGTGTGTGTACGCACGCACACAAGTAGTTCGTGTTCATCCAGCCGTTTCATTGTAAAAGCGGTATGGATAAAGCGGGAGCTGGCTGGGGGTCGCCGGTCGCCCGGGCTCACCTGCCGGTCCAGGCAGGCGCACAGGGCGCGAGGGTGGCTGGCACGGCACACGCGGGCGAGCCTTTCCGCCGCGAGGACCTGGAGCCGGCCCGCGCCGCCCGCCCTCGCCGTACCACTTGTTGAATCCCTACACTTTTCATATAAAATTCGAACTCGATAGACGACGCGCGCGCTATCTTGTTTTATCGTAATTTTTAATTAAATAGTTTAATGTTTTCTTATTATCTTCCCATTGTGAACCACCTGTGATGTCTACTTTTCGCTTCCGTAATAAGTTGTTCGCTTCTGGAATACAGAATTCGCTTCATTTGGTCTTCCTCTTAGTGTTGTTATTGTTACGGACGACTTTTTATCGTATAATACGCGACACCTTTACCCGCGTTTGTTGTACTTTTGAATATATTTAAACTATTGTTGAATACTTGTAGCTGTGTTACCTGTTGACTATTACTAAAATAGATATCATATCCAATTTCTTAAAATTTTCAAAGTTACGTCGCTGTAAAGTGATAAATTTGTGAATATCTGTGGCGCTCTTTGTGTGAGGTAAGTGTAGTGTTTTGTATTCATAAATCATATATATGTATTAAAAGTATTTTTGGTAGAATTCCATATATTGTCCTTATACTACATTATTTAGAGGTTTTTTAACCAACACATACATACACAGAAATTTCGAAATCTCAAAAAAGATTTACAAATATATTGTAATTCAAAATAAATTATACAATTTTTAGCTATGTTATTTTATATAAAATATCTTTTTCATGGTAAAAAGTATTATAGTATTAAATGTATCGTAACATACAGCCAACGCACGATGAGAGGCTTATTCTCGTACAGAGGGAATGGAAATGAGGTCAGTCAGTCAAGTATGATTGATAAATCGAAATAGTATTACAAAAAAACTATCTCATCCATGAGTCCATTATCATTTCGATTCAATATTAAGTATATTGTGAGGAAATTAATATAAAATATATATAATATTTGTTAAGGCAAATATCTCTATTTTGGCACATTTGGAAAGAAGAGTCGAATCGAAAAAATAACAACCTTTACATATATGGTAAAAATCATTACTTATAATGTATATAATTTTAAACGACTGCTATTAGTTATAAATAATAAGAGAACTATTGCAGGAACAAAGAAGAAAAAAATATTATTGTAATATCGTAAAATACGAAAAAAACATTCAAATTACTTTTAAATTAACTCGAGGAGATAAAATGTTATCTATGGGATTTGGAGGGATAAGTAGGTGAGAATCTTGAAAGACATTACATACTGTTTTATTATTTGTTCAAAATAGTGTGACTCAGGCATATCTTTATAGTTTAAATGTATAGGTACTTCCTCCGAAATTTTGAACCTGATACTACTGAATTCAGAACGTTCTCACAGTACTACATACTATATAATTCAACACAGTTACAGCTTCTCGATTTGAATAGAAATTTGTAGAAACATTGAAATCAAAATAGGACACAAAAGAAAAACGAAGTTCTCTTTAAAATTAACTTTATGACGTGACGAATATTATAAATTTTATATTTAAAGTTTTTTTTTGCCAATGCATAGATAAAATATTTTTGCTTAAATATTATTACTTTCTTTTGTCCAAATATAAATTCCAAAATTGAATCTAATAAAATTATATCTATAGAGATGTTCGACTTTAAATTTTATTATAAAACCAATACCCCATACATATTGAAAATTACCTTTAACTAGAACGCACAGGAAATACTTAGTTCCGTTAGCCGACGACGTGCGACGGTAGAGAAACTACTTTCAAATAGTAAAATATGATCGTTCCTGTGGAAATGAAAACCGCCTATAAAATTTCTAAGAGGGCCGACAGTCTGACGACTCTGATATTTAAATTTTTTAGTTAAGTATCAGAGTCGACTTGCAAAATACATAAAAAAAACATTTTATATAAAAAAATAACAAATTTATTTGTAGTTAATTTCGTACAAAATGAGTGCGGGTGTACGCAAACTTCAACTTTTATGAATTGTATTTCGCGTTGACCTAGAATCGTGAAATTGGTACGGAACCTGCGGTCGGTGAGTCCAACTTGAATAGCACTTGCAATTTTTTTTATGGACGCCACGCTGTATACCTATCCTATGTATATATAAAAGGGTAGGAAGTGGGGAAACTAGTGTAAAGACGCTCCGTTTCCCACTATCCGAAAACGTTACTCTAAGCATAATTCTCGAGGCAATGCTGTGTTAAGTAGTGGGAATGCCACGTTTTGCTTTTTTACCAGAGGGAAGAAATGAAAATATTAAATAATTCATTTCCCTTGTTGAGAATCTAACCCACAATCGTTCATATCGACTCCATAACCATATCGAAACGTTTACAGTCACACGCTTCTGCTTTTGCGTTACAATGACCAAAACACAATTTTATATGAAATAAAATCAAGCTCTATGAATATATAAAATATGGACAACTTGATTGAGCTGTAACTTAGTACGAGTACCAACGACAATCTGCTCGCGGCCTCGAGCCCTTCCGAACTGTCTAGAAGAATATTTTAAATCTAAATATTTGCAAAGTTTGGAGGCTATTAACGTTTTATGAGATTCGATAACTTTTTCGATTACTAAAGCAATTTTGATTGACATTTAAAATCTTATTACATTAATCTGTTGTGAGTGTTAGATTATTGATTTATTTTAAAAGAGTTTTTTTAATGTTTTAAGAGATTTTAATGGCATGATCTAGATTTTGTCTTTTCTCTTATTATGATTTCATAAATTTAAGTCAATTTGTTTATATATATTATATACGAGTATGGATTTATTTTTAATTAAATTTTGTAATAAACTTAAGTGTACATTACAAATGCTCTACAATTTAGGAAATTCATCTTCTTAGCCTCCTGTCAACCATTTAACTTGACCTATTTTTACCTTAATACTTTGTCGTTTAGAAATATTACACAATATAAACTTTTATTATTAATAACATTGTCTTATTTCAGAGTAGAACAATCTTGGGTAATATAATATTAAAGTGATTGTTTATTTATTATCTTCCTAATGTTGAAGTTTTTTTTGTTCACAGTCACACTGTATCCCGTGTCTTAGTCTAGATTGCTAATCCCAGGTTCCCTCTGCCTACCCTGCTACGTGCGGATTGAAATTAATGTATTTTAATTATTTCATGTCCTCGAGCGGCGATCGAATCCGAAATTATTCGCGTTTACAGTCCCACGCTTTGCTCCTTTTTGCCATTCTTTCATCACTCATTCGTTCGACGTGCCTAAACCACTTGAGCACGTTCTTCTTTATTCTAACTGTGACATCCTCGCTAGTACCTGCCATTCAACTAAGCTGACATGGCGCATCCTTGTTTAACACCCGATTGGAATTCAAGCCAGGGTGACATGCCAGCTCCTACTCGCACGCAGACTCAATGATCTCTGCAAAGAGATTTTACAGCGTGCAGCAAGGGTCCGCTCACATTGTAACGGATCGGGGAAGTATCTCTCATAATTTCGCTATTACAACTTTGTTAAACGGCTTTTCCAGGTTCACAAAAGCACAAAAAACGTTTTGTTTAACGGTCAATACGCTTTTCCTGGTCTAAAGCGTCCTTGGGTATCCCACAAGAGCCTTTCGTGTCTCTCTTTAATTTTTTTATTAAAAATATAAGCATTTCTTCAAATTTACTGTCTCAACCTAGAAAGAGGAATGTATCAAAAGCGCTATGATATCATCGAATTTTGACAGCTCAAAATGCTGGACTTTTGTATTCATATACTAATTTAAAGTAAGTTTATTTTTTATTAAACTAGGACTTTAATTAGGATTTTACTGTACAATCCATTTTTTGACTTCATAAATAAATTATAAAGCAAATATGAATATTTCCGAAGGATGAGGGCAGTTAAGTATGAAAAATATAAAATAATAAATTACCAAATACGAAGGACAGTAGCAATCAATCTTAATTTATATTAAAAATATGTATTTCGTAATTTTTACATCGGTCCGAAATAGCATTAATATCAATTATGCTGTGTGTTTTCGTTCAAATACCACACCTGCTATGTGTTTAATAGTTTTGTATGAAAGTTAGTGGGGAATGGAGTGACTTAACGCTAGGTTCCTTCTGCCTACCCTGCTGTGTGTAGGATATAGCTTGAACCTGTGTAATGAAAGTTATAGTTTTGTAATTTAAGTAGATAAGTAAGAAAGAGGTACTTAGGAATATCACAAATGCTGGCCTACAACTGTTATTTGAGCTCATTTCATTCATTTTGTATCAAATGAGCTAACTTGTAATATTTTTTTCCATGAAAAACTTATAAAATTCTTCTTTTCGTATATTTCTCTTCGTGCTCAATTTCATAAGTGTAGGTTCCTCGGATGTATGTGGTATACATCCCATGAACCTACACTATAATAGGTTTAGATTACGCGGAAAATATCAAGCAAAATCGATGTATAAAGGATCGTATCTTTTTTTTTATTTTATCTGAACTTTAACGGATCATAGAACGACACACAACAAAATATTTGATATTATTTTTAGTTTGATATCTCCACGCGGCCTTGAGATAAATTTTCTTGGCTGGCAGACGGACAAACTTATATATCGTAAAAATATTATATATCGGAACCTACTATTTGTAACTATGTATTTATGCCTTCTTTGTGTACAAGGAGCAGATATGTATACTTCTAAGTTTTCAACTTTAATCTTAACATAATAAATGCGTAAATAAAGTTCCTATCTTCATATATTTTTTCGTCCTCAATATTAATCAGCTTCACGCTGTATCACGTACGCAGTAGGGTAGACAGAGCGAATTAAGTGTTAAGACAATCCGTTCCCCATTTTGTTGAGCGGAGGAACTCAGCGCAGACAAAGAGCGCCTCGACACCAGAGCGCAGAAATCCAAACACATATTTATATAAATATTTTAGTTCCTGGAATAGGGATCGAAAGCACAACTTGTCGCGTTAACAGTCACACCCTTGTGCCCTTGAGCCATGGCGTCCTCAATATTAGTTTAATTATCTATATATTAATTTTAATAAAATGAATAGGTAGGTATCATATTCGTGTACTTTGGCTGCGTAATGAGGGAAGTGTAAAACAATGTATCACGTGTGCGATGGTCGATGAACGAGTCCCGTCAGAATTTAATTAAGGCTGTATCGGGTCGGTGTTCCGCGACGTATTGCTTACATTACTTTCAACCGATGAAGAGTTGAGATAAAATTATAAGGTTATATCCTATCCTATCATACTAAAGCGTAGGTTGATGTTTGCTCCACTTTACAAAAACTATGTAAAAGATTTTAAAAAAATACAATAATATAGCTTTTACAACAGAATAACAGATATGCTAAAATTTACATAAAGATTTCACTCTGAATTTCGCACACAGCAGAGGTTAGGACCACTGCGTTCCCCATTAACTGCTGAATTCTGGAAATATTGGGACAGTTGGGTGGCAGAAGTCAACGCCGCGCTTTAGGACGTCATTAAACATTTTATTGTATTCTAATAAAATATAACAAGTGACGATATAAAATATTAACATATATGTTTAAGTATAAAACGCTATACAAAGCCACTGTCGCGTTATATATTCCTCCATACGACACGCCCTGACCGTTTTATAGGACACGGGTCGTTTGAAATGGAACATTAGAATAAGGCCCACATTACTTTTATTGAAAGTAGGTAAAACGGCGGATAAATGAAACTTATACGTACATATTTAATATTATATATTTCCGATTTGATATTGATTCATATAGATATTAAAGGACTTTTCATTCGTTGTAACCTTTAACTGTTGTAACCAAAGCAACTTTGTGTTGGTTATAATTTGGCTTATTAACGTTGCGATTGCTACGTTTTTTATACTACTAAAATAATTACAAAAATAATTTTAATGTCCTACTTAAAATTATTGTATTTCTCAATTCTTCTGTCAATCTCAATTCGTATCTTATCGATTCGTCCGAGTGGAAATCGAACCCATCAACGCTGTGCCGCTGTTCCACGACGCACCTAAGTTTTATTTTCTGGGTGACTAAACCAATTCTTCTTTTCTAAGTTACGTTCATTGCTGTCTGATCAATGATACCGGTAGCTTATTATTCTGAGAATCATATTATATTTTTAAACAAGACACTCCAAAGGTCACGAGACAGCCAGTCGATACACAAGTAGAAAGTAATAATAGAGACCAGTGTCGTTTATTTCTAGATATTCTTTTAAACGTTTCTCATCTGAGAAAGTTAATAATTTTTCGCTTTACAGATTTGTAAGAATGTAATGACAGAAATCATCTTTTACATTGAAAGTTATAAATTCGTATTATTTATCAAAGTCCGTTTCCGCCACTCAATAACAATGATCCAGAATTCGGCGGAAAATGGGGAGCTAAGTCTCTTTATGCGATACAACGTGAAGCTGTTAAAAAAATGAGGGTCTTATTTGCCGATAACTATGTCAGGTAAAAAATATATTTACTTTACTTAAAAAATTGATAACTTTTAACATATCATTGTGATTCATAGACAAACTAAGAAACCAATTCAAGTAAAGACTATGTCGGTTAGAATTATCCTTATACTGCAAGACAGTTTTCGAGATTGGAAATAAAAATGTAGCTGAGGCTAAGTAGAACATACTGTCAGACTCATGAAAGTATTCACACCATAGTTTACTTATACAAGAAATACGATATTTAAGTAAAACTCATATACAGAGTAATTAATACTTATAATGATTTATTTGAAATACCAAAAAAAAATTAGTAGCGTTTTATAGTATTTCGAGAGCTTATTAAATTTCTTTTTTTTGTCAGCTTCACGCTGTATCCCGCACACGGGTAGGCAGAAGGAACCTAGTGTTAAGACACTCCGTTCCCCACTTCTGCCATTTCTGCCGAATTCTGGAGGCATTGCGTGTTGAGTGGCAGAACTCAACGCCGCGCTTAGCCTCGACACCAGAGCGAAGAAATGGAAATATAAATTTAAGTAAATATTTTGAATAAAACTATTTTAACCGGATTAATCGCGTATATTTTGTATGTTTATACATTTTTGGAAACCCGACGTTTCGAACACTTTGCAGTAGTCCGTGGTCACGGGTAGAGTCTACCCGTGACCACGGACTACTGCAATGAATTAAAGATTAATCCGGTTAAAATAGTTTTATTCAAAATGTGTAATAATCGTGAAAATCAAAGAATTTATTAAGTAAATATTTCATCTCCTCGAGAGGGGATCGAACCCACAACCAGTCGGTTTTACAGTCACACTTTGTGCCGCTGCGCCACGACTGGCCTAAATAAATTTCTTTTGAACGACATAAATAGATTACAATTTATTTTATGTATTCATAATTTGTACAAAAAAAGAAATGAAACAAAAATAACTTCTTTCTAAAAATAAAGCATTGTTACAAAAACTTTCATATATTTTATGTCTCTTTTAATAGGCCTCAAGTAAATTGAGATTGTGTGTATAGGCCGGGAAGTAAGAACTCTTATTAGAAGGCTTGCGAAAAGATTTGTTCGAGCAAGTATTTATATGTACGTGCAGCCAAAAGGCACTAAATATATTAGAAATGCCATTGGATTCTTTTTTCATTGACATATAAGTATGTGTACTATAGTTCTACTATTACTTTGCTTTTAGTGGCACGTCACTTTGCTCTTCACAGTCCATTGTTCACTAATTTTTAGATACTGATACTAATCAGTATCTAAAAATTAGTGAACAACAATACTACATACTAATGTAGTATAATAGTTTCAAAATGTCAATTGTTAAAAAATATTCAATATTATCACATATTATTACATCAAATATTAAAAAAATACTAAATAAGGTTTTCTTTTCTCAAAAAATTGCCCGATCTACGATTACTTAATTCTACATACACCTCAGTCTGCCTCACGCCGTTTTTATTAATATTGGGTTTCACCCACAGCGACGTTACACTTAGAGCTTAACTATTTCTTAATTAATATAAGTGCATATAATATTATATATTTGATATTATATATTATATATTTGAGCTTAACAAAATTGGTGGTAGTTTTTAATTGTATAATTACGAGTCGTGAGTATGCAACTTCGTATTGTATGACTTATATTTGTATTCACGCCTTATCGCATCCCACTGAGACATTTCGTGATGAGTGGCGGATTTTAACGCCGCGTTTGCGATAAGGGCGAAAAATAAAAATAATGTTTCCCCGTATTCAAATAAATGTTGTTAGCAAATTTAATAACATCAAGTCAAGTTTCCATAGAGTAATTTTTTTGGGCAGCAAATAAAATATAAAAATAGCAGGAGTTTCCACATGTAAACCGTTTTTGTTACGTTTCACCTTTTTTCATATAAGGTCGACGTAAAAAAAAGTCAACTTTATCTTTAAACATATAAATATAAGCTAAATATACTCTTTTGCTTACCGAAATATGTATTATTTATTGGAATTTTAATTATGTATATTAGTGACGTTGACATGACGTCATCAAAATTTAATTAAATAATACTTGTACCTTCTACTAGGTTACAGACACCTTTGCTAATTTAAAATTGACTGACAAACTGACAGCGATTATGTTTTATTAAGAATAACTTCACGTCAACTGAGTAGACTTCAGTTAACTTTTTCATACAAAACACGTTGGGTCAAAAAGTTTGTATGAACGAAAATTGATATTTTTAATTAGACTTTGGAAATAAAATGAATGCTGTCAATGCTATAATAATGCAACATTTGAACGAAAAACTTCTAATTAAATAAAAAAATGGTGAAGTCCGAGTCGGACTAGCCCACCGTGGCATCCGTACCATTAATGATTATACAACTTATAAAAGTTGACAAACTTAAATTTGTTGGCCTATGCTTATGCAGAGTGGAAGTATCAGCGCTCCTTTTACGGAACTGCATCATGCATGCAAAAATAACATGCAGAACTGATGTATATGCGGCAACGCCCCTAAGTCGTGACCGCTAATTACGATCAGTAATAAAGTAACCACTGCTAAAGAACGTTGTCTTATTTATCCGCATACATATCAGTGGCGACGAGTACCCACACGGAAAAAAAAAAAAAATGTCTGCATTTATTGGGAACATTTCCGTATTTGACCCAAAATACAATGAGTGGGAGATATTCGGAAGTAAATTGAAGCAGTTCCTGACTCTTAACAATGTGCAAGCGGAAGATCAAAAAAGGGCAGTGTTATTGACGCATTTGTCGGATGAGGCGTACCGCCTACTAATTAATTTAGTACACCCGCAAATTGTGGAAGCAGTGGAGTATCGTAAAATTTACTAAATATTGGAAAAACATTTTACTCCAAGAAGATCAACTTTTGCTGATAAAGATAATTTCTACGGTGCTGTACAAAGAGAAGGCGAGAAAATTGAGGACTGGGCAGCTAGGTTAAGAGGGCTTGCGGTATACTGCGAGTTCGGGCCTGCCTTAGACACAATTTTACGAGATCGATTCGTTATTGGGTTGTCCGTGGGACCAGAGCGTGATCGTCTCTTCGAGCAAGATGCCAGCAAATTAACATTTGCTAACGCCTTAGAGTTAGCACAGCAAACGGCGTGCGCGCGTAAGGCGCGGATCATGGCAAGCAGCAGTGGAAAAGAAGTTAACGTTAAGGAAGAACCGTTGTTCCGGACGAGCGCGAGGCGTTCTGGTAGTAGTACTGCGACCGGACGAGACATTGGCCAATGTACGGTGTGTGGCCTTAGGAACCACGTGGCAGAAAAATGTCGTTATAGGTTTTATAAGTGTCAAAAGTGTAATGAAAAGGGACATTTAAAAAAAATGTGTGCCAAAAATATAAATCTTAATAAAATTCGATTAGACACGCAGTCTGAGCCGAAAGATTTGCATGGTTGTGAAGAAAACTGTGAAGAGTGTCAACTTTTTAGTTTAAGGTGTGGTAACTATAATCCAATTTTGTTACCTGTTATTATTAACAGTACAGTTAATTTAAAAATGGAGTTAGACACAGGATCCAGTACTAGTGTTATATCGGATAGTTTATACAAAACTGTTTTTCATAAGATACCATTAGAAAATTGTTTCATTAAAATTTGTTTTTATAATGGTCATAAAATCGTTCCACTGGGTTCTATTAATGTTAATGTAACCTATTTAAATCAAACAAGAAAAATTACATTTTATGTAATTAAAAACGGGGGCCCACCATTGTTGGGTCGAGATTTCATGGTTAATTTTAATATAAGTTTAGTATCAGAAAATAATAAAATATCGGGAACTAGCTGTAATGACACCGATATACAAAAGTTACTAAATAATTTTAATAATTTATTTACAGAGGAATTGGGTTGCTTTAATCAATTTGAAGTAAAATTACAATTAAAAGAAGGGGCAAAGCCAAAATTTTATAAAGCGAGACCTCTTCCATTTGCAATTAAAGATAAAGTAGAACTAGAAATAGCTAGATTAGTTCAAAGTGGTATTTTGGTGCCTATTAATTATTCTGATTACGCAGCGCCCATTGTCCCAGTAGTTAAGCCAAATGGTAGCATACGGATTTGTGGTGATTACTCGATAACCGTTAATAATGACATTTTTGTAGACAAATATCCATTGCCAAGGATTGAAGAAATTTTTGCTAAATTAGGAGGTGGTGAACGTTTCACTAAACTAGATTGTAGTCAGGCCTATACACAATTTAAACTAACAAAGGAGTCACAAAAATTAACTACGATTAACACTTCAAAAGGGTTATTTATGTATACTCGTTTAGTGTATGGGTTAGCAAATGCGCCGGCAATCTTCCAACGGGCTCTTGAAAATTTATTAGTGGGAATTGACGGTGTGTCAGTTTTTCTTGACGATATTTGTATCACAGGTTCGAATAAAGAGGAACATTTAAATCGGTTGCAAACAGTTTTTGAACGGTTAAGTAACGCTGGGTTAAAATTACAGAAGAGTAAATGTGCATTTTTTGAAAAAAGTATTAAGTATTTAGGCTATATTATTAATAGTGAAGGATTACATAAATGTCCAGAAAAAATAATTGCAGTTAATAACGCGCCGCCACCTACAAACTGTACCGAATTAAAGCGATTTCTTGGTATGGTAAATTATTATAGAAATTTTATACCGAACGCATCGACAGTACTAAGTCCGCTCCACGAATTATTACGTTCGTCCGCGCGCTGGGAATGGGGCGAAAAACAACAGTCGGCATTTCAAAATATCAAGCGTGAGTTGACTTCCGAGCGAGTACTTGCTCATTTCGACCCAAACGCTAGTCTGGTATTAGCGGTTGACGCGAGTCCGGTAGGCCTAGGCGCAGTGTTATCTCAAGTCGGCTGTGATGGCGTCGAAAAGCCGTTAGCATTTGCCTCGAGATCGTTGACTGAAACGGAACGGAATTATAGTCAGCTACATAAGGAAGCGACAGCAATAATTTTCGGTATTAAAAAATTTCATCAGTATTTATATGGTCGACGCGAACCTTTTATATTAAAAACTGATCATAAACCATTATTAGCAATATTTGGCAAAAAGAAAGGTATCACAGAAATGACCGCGGCTAGATTAATTCGTTACTCGATATTCCTATCAGCATATAATTATAAAATTCAATATATTAAAACAGACGATAATACAGTCGCGGATTATTTTTCTCGGTCGCCCATAAATAGCAGCTGTAACGAAATAAACCACATTCACTCATATAGTATGTTAACAAATTCAGTACTATTAAATGATTTACCTATTACTTACAAACATATTCAATTAGCTACAAGTAAAGATAAAACGTTGAATATTGTAATGAAATATTTAATAAATGGCTGGCCGCGCAAAATTAAATGTAAAAAAATATTTCCTTATTTCTTATGTAAGAAAGATCTCGAGGTAGAAAACGGATGCTTATTAAGAGGACATAGAGTTGTTATTCCTTTGCAGTATAGAGAAATATTACTTAAAGAATTGCATAAAACACATCAAGGCATTGTTAAAACTAAAAGTGCGGCGCGAGCGCGTATGTGGTGGCCCGGTATTGATAGGGACATAGAACAGATGATCGGCGCGTGCGCCGTGTGCGCCGCCGTGCGAGCGGACCCGCCCCGCGCCCCTCCCGCGCCGTGGCCGCAACCGGACGGGCCGTGGGAGCGTTTGCATATTGATTATTTTTCAATTAAAGATAAAATGTATTTGGTAGTAGTAGATGCGTTTAGTAAATGGATCGAATGCCTAGAAATGAGTTCGGGTACGTCGAGCAAATCCTTAATATATAAGCTTAAAATCATATTTTCGAGATTCGGGATGCCTCGTACGATTGTCTCGGATAACGATGTAAAGATCATTTCGCAGGAATTTTCTGATTTTTGTTCGTCGAATGGTATCCAACATATAACAAGCCCAATTTACCATCCAAATAGTAATGGGCAAGCAGAAAACTCTGTTAGAATTGTTAAAAAGATGATTAAGTCAATTTTAAATTCATCTGTAAATGCAATAAATGAAAATTTATTAGAGTACTTATATCAATACAGAAATTCAATTCATTCTGCTACCGGAGAAACCCCTGCTAAATTAATGTTAGGACGCGATTTACGTAGTACATTAGACTACATTAATCCTCCACGTAGTTCCAGTCAAGAACGGAGTACTGATGCACAGGAAAAAAATAAGAAATGTCGTTCTTTTAATGTTGGTCAGTCAGTTTTGGTTAAATATTATAAAAATCGTAATCCTTACTGGGAAAAGGGAATAGTTCAAAGCAGAATCGGACAGCGAATGTACACGGTCAAAATTCGGAGTCTTAACATTATTTGCAAGCGTCATATTGATCAAATACAACCGGATAAACATATAAAAGACGATATGGTTATACCAAGGCCGTTGCCACCGCCAGTCGAACCTGCGGTTCAAGCGTTCCCAACTTCACATGAAGGGATTGAACAGGAGGAGAATAGGGAGTGCGTTAATAAGGAAAATTTAGAAACGTGGGAGAACGCGGTAGGTACAACGGAAGACGAATTTTCTAATTTAAATGAACCTTCCACATCTGCGAGTAGTAATGGCAATAGTAACGAGCTATCGAGTGAATCGTCACAAAACCGTTATGACCTACGACCTAGGAAAAACATTAACTATAAGATTTGAATATGTTATTGATTTATTTATAATATCCTGCTGTTTTTTTCAAAAATGTATTTGTTTAGAAAATAATTAAAATGTAATGTACAGATTTTCGAAATAATGGCAAAGGAATGATGTATATGCGGCAACGCCCCTAAGTCGTGACCGCTAATTACGATCAGTAATAAAGTAACCACTGCTAAAGAACGTTGTCTTATTTATCCGCATACATATCAAGAACTCAACGCCACGCTGTGCGTCGACACGAGAGCCAAGAAATGAAAATATAAAATATTTAATTTCCTTCGATAATCGAACCAACAGCCTGTAGCGTTTGCAGTCACACACTGACCCTGCGCCACGACTGCCCTCATCGTAGTGAATATGAAATTAATATTTTGCTTCAATAATATAATAATATTAAAATGCGATACATATTTTGACGTAAATATATATAATTGATTCTCTTTGTCCTTACAAAATTTATTGAAATATTATTGAATTCCATTTATTAATAACGAAAACATACAATTAACAAATAATATATTCTACTGAATAACATTTCTATTCAATTAGCTTTAATATATTATATAATAATGTTTGAAATATTAATTAATGTAAAATTTTAGTATTTCATCAATTTACATTATGTTATTTAAAGTAATAACCATTTTCTATAGTACAATAATGTTTTTTGTGTTTTGTTTCTCTACGAGAGACCTTGTAGATAATTAATGATATCATATAGAAATACTTTAGGAAACATAAAATTTTAACATAGCTGGACTTGAATCCACACCACTGGAAAATCTTCCAACTACTATGCCAGCTAAGCTGTGTTAAAATTCTTACACATTTCTACGACTAGTTTTTGTTTTTAACATCTCTGTAGGGAATTTTTTACTTTGCGTTCGCGACCCAAAGATAATTGCTTAGAATGATCATTTGGTGCGAAAGAATGCTATTTATTGGATATTCATATATAGACTGAGATCCCATCGCTCCCAGGCCTAAAGGTACACGCGCACCTACTGTAGAGTATAAACGCTCTTATTTAAATATGTTTTTTTAAAAATATTCATGCCAGGCTTTTACTCCCTCCAGACGTCCTTAATGTGGCTTAAAATTAAGGCAAACTACGTTATATTGGCACGTCTCAATTTTACATATATTATTTATTGGATTATATCAAGTCTCCTTATAAGCACCCAGGACAATCCAATTGCTCAATAATCCTCTCAGACAGATATGTACCTTTAGTTGACGCTACCTCTGAAAGGGCCCCACCTTTAAGTTAGTAAGTACCCATACCCTCTTAATCACACATTTGACTAATAATCCTCAAAGTATATGCTATATAAAAATTACAAAATAAATTTTTAGTAGATATATTAAATAAATAAGCGGGTGAAGGCGCAAGCCAACTAGTAGCTAGTATATATAATATAATTATATATTAGAATGACATTTACCCTATAAATCATCTACTTTAGTATTAATAGAGCTTCCATGCATAATCTGCAAAAAATATAACGCTTTAATTAAGCTCGCCCGGAGGGAGGCTTGTAATTATTTTACTCAGGCTTTGCCGATTAATATGTCTCCACAATAAGCTCTCATTATGGATTCTAAATATATTAGACGTTTTTAGTTATGTTAATAATAAATTTGATACAACAATATTTTTTTACAGCAATGTATATTTAAAAATGTAAAAAATATTTCTCTTATATAATAAAAGTATATACTTTGTGTAATTTGATATTATTTTTATCTCAGATTATATATACTATTAATTTATATAGAATTTAAACAATATTACTTTTATTATATACAAATGGTTTTTTTTATTTTTTTTGCTAAATATAAATAAAACAGAAAAATTAAAATATATTTCTAACGTATTTTTATTTTTCTAATTTCCCGGGAGTACTTGGCTCTAGATGAGCGATGGCTAGAAGTCTATAGTGGATATCTCCTTATGAAAAGAGTCGTCTCTAGTAACCTTCTGCATCCGGTTCTTCATCCAACAGTTAAGGGTGTCTGGAGGATACTTAGTTTTGAAAGATTGCGTGTTAAGCGGTGGTACTCAACGCCGCGCTTCGACTTCTTCGCAAGAAAATAAAAGTAACTAATTTACATGACTGAGTTCCCACTACTGTCGCGTTCAAGTCAGATATTGTACTACTAAGCTACGAGGAGCTACGCTGAGCGGCACTTATTATTATCAAATCCACGACCAGATGTGTTTGTTTGATTTCATGTTCGATTTTAATTTATTCAATTTATTTTTATTGTATTGTCATAGTAAAAGAGCAGCGTTTAGCTCCGGCAGACCAATTGCAATATTAAATGGGTGTCAATTTTAATAACGTAATGACTTCTCGATATCCTTTCTTCTATGTTTAGTTTAAATTTATTTTACTCTACTTTGCGCGTAATTCAATTACTATATATAGGGGAGAGGGGGGCACATTCGAACGATTTTTAAACTTTGTGTCATATCTAAAAATTCTACAGTTTTTAACTTCTTTACTATTTCACAATGCTTAGTCCAACTATTGTACTACACAATCGTAGCATCGTATGTAGAAAAATATATAAGGTAAAGGTGCAATATCAACTTTAGTAGCAGTAGTCAAATGTTCAAAGCTGCCCCCCTTGCGGGGTAGCTTTGAACATATATGGGGCAGTTTTGAACTATCATCGAATTCAATGAAATTAAAAAGCTTTTAAGTAATTTGATCAATAAACTCAACATTAGAAACGATGGAGATCAAATATCAGTACCATGTTAACTGAAAAAAATAATATACCTAGTTTAATATTGCGATTGTACTAGTACTAATGTTAAATAACTTTAATATTATTAATAGACTTTAAAAAAACAAAAAAGTAGCTTTGGCTTCGTAGAAGTAATTAACATTATGGGATCAATCATAGAATAAATCTAATATTATGAAAATAAAACATAATATTTTTTAAATAAACAGCTTACTACCTTAATTTGAACTTAGAAAAATTAAATTTAAAGGAAAACATGAATGTAGTACGTGACGTAACCAGCAACTGAAATTGGGGGAAGTAGTCTACGTAAGAAATAAAAATTAGCTTCACGTTTTATCCCGCACACAGCACGGCAGGCAGAGGGGACCTAGTGTTATGACACTCTGTTCCCCACTTCTGCCTTCTCTTCTGCCGAATTCTGGAGGCATTGCGTGTTGAGTGGCAGAACTCAACGCCGCGCTTAACCTCGACACCAAAGCGAAGAAATGGAAATATAAATTTAAGTAAATATGTCATCTCCTCGAGCGGGGATCGAACCCACAACCAGTCAGGATCAATCATAGAATAAACCTAATATTATGAAAATAAAACAAAATATTTTTTAATAAACAGCTTATTACCCTAATTTGAAGTTAGAGAAATTAAATTTAAAGAAACATGGATATAGCATAGTGACGTAAAGAAAAAAAATGTACAAGCTACTTTTTTACTATTCATAGATGATGAAACATTCGCTAAAATGGAGTCTCCAATATTTATTAAGTGGTAGTCTAATTCCATTACGTAGTCTTCATACGCACAGGTATCAGTATCTTCATTCTCGTCACAGTAAATTTTCACTTCCTCTTCTGATTCCAAATGCATTTTTGTGTCAGTTTCTTGTAAAGAAAAGTTCTGTTTAGTTTTGTTTTTCTTTCGTGGTATTTTGTTATATATAATAATATTCAAAACTGCCCCCCTTATTTTGTTCAAAGCTGCCTCAGTGGTATTTGAAAAATTAAAAACGTTTTTTTTTGAAGTAAAAGTTTAAAAATTGTATTAATTTTTAGTTTATTGCATGATATATGAAAAATTCTAACTAAAAGAGGAAAAAATAAAATCATATACCATGAATTGGATCCCTGCGATCCTTACGCGTTTATTTAAAAATATATAAAATGTTTCTCAAAATCAAACACTCCTCGTAACTCAACCACGGGCTCTCATATATCAGCGGTGACAAGTGACACGTGTGCAAGTTAGTGCTGCCACTACTCAAAAAAAATCTACCAAAATTTCTTTTTAAAATAGCTCTGTTAACACATATTTTCAAAGGTGCCCCTGTACAAAGCTACCCCCCTCTCCCCTATACATCTTATATTAGTTGAAGCAGTGTCAGTATTTTAGTAGGCTTAATTGACTAACATTACGTTTTGCCTCCCACGGCAGAACACCCACGTACTGTGGATTTCACCTACGCACATTTCGAGCATCACTGCAATATACAATACAACAATAAAATTTACTATCATTACTAAGTTATTAGTAACCAGTGAACCGTGCGGCTTCGCCCGCTTGAACTATAAAATTGATATATCGGAAATTTATTTAGTATTATTCAACTGTTTTTAGGGAAAATTGATTTATCATTTTAGAATGGTTATCTATACAGTTATGCACTTAATAAGTTGGAACTTTATAGTATTAGAAAGAGTTTAATTATTTCTTATCTATCTAGTGTACGCGCGCACGCTAAACGCGGTTTTTCCTGTGTAAGTCGCGATCCCGAGGGTATTCCGGGATAAAAAGTAGCCTATATATTTTAGTATCGTTTAAATAAGTATGAGTATATGCACTTGGTAAAACACTGTTATTTTGAAATATCCATAGCCAAACTCTTCAAATTTACACATAAATAAACCTTTCAATATTACACACTTTTTTGCATTCCAGCCGCACGCTGTATGCCGTATGTGGCAGAATAGGAATAGGTAGGGAGCCTAGTATTAAGATATTTCGTTGCGTGTTGGGTGGGGGAACCCAACGTTGCTTTTTGCCTCGACCTCGACCAGAGCGAAGAAATGAAAATATGAAATATTTAATTTCCTAGAGTGGGACTCGAACCTACAATGTTTCGCGTTTATAGTCACACGGTGGTACTCCTGCGCCACGACTGACTTCTATAAAATACTTGATTTAAGCCTTTAGTACTTTTACCACTTATAACAAACAATTTCTCCCATTTGCATTTGCACTTGCTCTATGGCTCTATAGCCTGCAATCGTAAACTCGAAGTAAGTATTATTTCATTTCAAGAAAAAAATTATGAAATACCATGACGATAAAAACATCTCACGTATACTTTATTAGAAAACGTAAAAACATTTGAACGTCAGGGAATTTGACGTGCGCCTAAGCCCGGATGTGGGCTTCACCGAGGTGCGGGTTCAAATCCTGCTACTTTAAAGTTTTTATACTTTTCGAATAAAGTATTTTTCTTTTCTAAATGTAGAATTAAAACTTTAATTACGTTAAAAAATCTACGCATTTTTATTAAAAGCTTTGTCAATTTAAAAACATATTCTGGTAATATGTAAAGCAAAAATATCGGCTTGGTAATGTGAATACGGTGATTTGAGAAAAAAAACGAAATGCTAAAAGAAAATGTGTTACAGAACATTGTTTTCTTAAATAACCTTCAAATTCAATTGTTTATCTTTAGTTTGTCTGTGAGGCCGTTGTGGGTTCAATTCCTGCTCAGGGAAATTAATTATTTTTATGTTTTCCCTCTCAATACAAAATAAAACGCAGCGTTGAATTCAGCCTCTTATGTGATCAAACTTTAATTACAGCTGTCAATAATGTATTTAATGTTAATGAATATTTTTCTTCGACATAGAAGAAAATGTTTACACTAAAGTTAATAGGTCTGTGGCGAAATTAATTTAGCCTGAGGTACTACGAAATCTTTGTTGACTTTTGCAGTACTCTTGAGACAAAATGTACGAGATTCTAGTTAAATATTACTGGCCACTAACTATGTCGAAAATTTATTGATTGCATGAGCCTTCTTTTAGGTATACTATAGAGTAAAAATAAATATACGATATAAATTAATATCAATTTAAAAAGATATAATAAATAACATTCAGTCTTATTAGTTAACAAATATATATTTTTTTCTTTGTATATCTATATATATAAAAGGACTTGTGCTGACTGACTGAGGTAAGACGCACGCAGAGCCGTAACCGCTGATGGTAGAAACGTGAAATTTGGGCAGATGTTTATTTTCATATTCTGGACATCCACTAAGAAGGAAATTTGAAAAACTTTAACCCTAAAGGGATGAAGTAGGGGTTGAAAGTTTGTATGGAAAAAAAAATTAAATCGGCACCGATTTTTAAAAACATTTCATTGAATACGTGTTTCATGGTTTTTTTGAATTCTTCCCTAAGGGTCCAAATAAGGGGTTAAAAGTTTATAAGGAAAAATCTTTAAATCGCCACTTTTACAAAAAATTTTATAAAAATTTTAATTCATACTGTTAAAAATATTTTAATAAACATGTGTTTCTTGATTTTTTTTAGAAGTCACCCCTAAGGGTGCAAATACGCGGGCGAAGCTGCGCGTGCCCACTAGTTTATTAATAAAAGTCTAATATTTAAATACACAAAAATAATGTACGTTAAAATCACGGTCATATTTTACATAATTATTTTTTGTATTAAGTTTAAAGAACATACTATAACATTTCTAACTTGCATTACGTAAGAACATTGTTTAGACGACAGATGTAAGTGGTTTTATTTTTTTTATTATTTATGCGTGTCAATCACTACATTGATTTATTATAGTAAACTTTAAGCAACAGTTTAAATTTATTATCAATAAATTGAGACCAGTCGTGCCGCAGGTGCACAAGAGGTCGTGTGTGGGTTTGACTCGAGGGAAGGAAATATTTAATATTTTCTTTTCTTCGCTCTGCTAAAGAGGGAAAGCGCGACGTTGAGTTGCATACATCATTTGGCGGAAGGTTTGACTGAAATGTCTTAATAAGAACGGAGTGTCTTCCTAGGAACCCTGCTACATGCGAGATACAAAGTGAAACTAAATAAAAAAACGCCATTAAAGAATGTCGTCCTCCGAGGCTTCTGTATCAATTTCAGGATTGTAGGTTAACAGGTCATGAAAATTGACAAACTTAAGTTTGCTGGCATATACACTCATTTTGTATAAGATGAACTACAAATATAAGTTTATAATGATTTTTTTCATGAAAATATCTAAAAATATTAACTTCTCAGATTTTTCCTTATATTTTTACTTTATGCCAAGCTTCATAGCGGTAGGTAGGTTTTTAATTTCAGCTTAATATCTCGTCTTGACAAACGGACAGACCGACAACAAAGTGATCTTGTAAGAGTTCCATTTTTACCTTTTGAGGTACGGAAACATAAAAGATATATGATAACGATATACTTTATCGTTATCATATATCTTTTATCCTAATACATTTATTTGCCCGTTTTAAATATAGGACACGCAAATGCCACGAATAATATCACACACCTTTCCACTAGCTATTAATCATTTAGTTTTCCTTTTTACAAACACGAAAGACGCAAAGTACAATCCGTGCGTGTTTATTATTATTCTAATATATTCTTTTTTATCGTATAAATATACGCCTTCAATTCTACACAAATATTATTTCAATATTATATATTATATTTAGTTGAAAATAAACTTTTTTATAATTCCAAAGCTTTTCCAAAGGACTTTCATAATTAAAATCTTTTGAAATACAGCATGTTGCATTGAATAGTGATGTTTAGTTTAATATTACATAATATTTAATTAGCGCTAGTATCTATGATCTATGCCTTATGAGATCTTGTATTAAAATGCGAGTATTTATTTTGTTATCATTTTTATTTTTGGCTAGGTAGAAGAAAGCTAGTGTTAAGACACTCCATTCTCACTTTCCGCCGAATTCTTGAATCATTGCGTGTTGAGTGGCAGAATTCGATGCTGCGCTTTGCCTCGTTACCAGAGTGAGAAAATGAAAATATACAAATATATTATTCCTCCGAGTGGGAATTGAACCCAAAACCGTTGCGTTTATAGTCGCACGATTGAGCGCCACGACGACCTCTACGACGATGAGTATTGAACAGTTGAAGAATATAATATTTACGAGGATTTCAAAAAAGTATATTGATTATCATATTTTACAACGAATCCTAATAAAAAACGTGAAAAATAAAAAAAATATTTATAAAAACAAAAACCCCGACTGCATAAAACTAAAAAGAAAATAAACAAGTCCAATAGTTTATTAGGATTAACAGTCGGGACCTCTTTAAATTATGCGGGGTTTAAAGATTTCATTGATTGAATTACTTATAGGTCCCTGGTATATTTCAAATTAACGCTTGCCAGTCACCCCGTTGTCGCGTCTCATTTGTCAAGCAGCAGTAGGGTGTTACTCCAATATCAGTTATTAATTAAACATAGGGTCAATGAACTCCTACAAATTTATAATTTGCTATAGGTATACTAATGTTACATAATATTTATAAATTGTAAATACGTTTATATCATATTGTAAATGATACTATTATATTTATACATATTTCCTTAAACAATAATATTTAAAATTTTTACGATTAATTAAAAGTAACGTTATTAAATAAAATTTACCAAACCTATATAACTTTAATTTTACGATTCATATACACGCATCGAACAAATATTCGGCGGTATTGCGGCAAGCATTCTACGTACATTATTAAAATTGTAATTTTATATATCTCATAAAACATGTTTACGTATTTATTTTCTCTTACTAATTAAATAATATTTATCTCTGTATATTAATGGCATTATGTGCATCATTATTACTTTTCTTTAAAAACTTACCGACGAAGAAATCCAAAACCAACAATAGTAAATAATGAAAGCACTTAGTAAAACTTATCTTACCAGCCTCGAATAACTATACCACTATTTTATTCACACTCTCTCTTGCTTTTTAAGTATAAAATATAATAAAATATACATTAATTATAAATTAAAACTTCTTTAAAAATTTTTGAACAGCCACCCTTCTTCACCAGACGCGTCCGCTATCTTTCCTCTCTTTTTCTTTTCTTCGACTTTGACAGTAACTTATTCAGGCAACATTATATTTTGCAATATTAAAAATATTAATAATATTATTATTTCTTTTAATTATTTATTAATATTAAATTATTTTTAATAAAGAATTATAACAATAAATATATTTTATATATTGTATGGTATATTACGTTGCTTTAATATTATTTGGTAATGGAACGCGTAATTAAAGAACTGAACTAAACCATTATTATTTATTATTAATTATATTTATAATGTTGTGTTATAAATTGTGATTATTTTTTAATTATTTATATTATTCACCTATACATTTTTTACGGTGTAACGATCTTTTCGTTACACCTGATGTAACCTGATAAAAATAAATAAATACATTTTATGATTACTACATCTGTTTTTTTTTAACTTTAATTTCACAAGTAAATTTT
>JAJHJA010000590.1:0-255951 GCA_021202915.1 Heliconius himera
TGGCCACCATGCAGACCATCGATGTGAGTCATTTAGTTCTACTAACCGCAAGCGCCTGCGCGACGTCAGCGCGCTGCACGTGGACGTGGACGCGGTGGCGCTGCGCGGCGCGCGCGCCCTCGCCGTCAAGAACGACAACCTGGCCACCATGCAGACCATCGATGTGAGTCATTTAGTTCTACTAACCGCAAGCGCCTGCGCGACGTCAGCGCGCTGCACGTGGACGTGGACGCGGTGGCGCTGCGCGGCGCGCGCGCCCTCGCCGTCAAGAACGACAACCTGGCCACCATGCAGACCATCGATGTGAGTCATTTAGTTCTACTAACCGCAAGCGCCTGCGCGACGTCAGCGCGCTGCACGTGGACGTGGACGCGGTGGCGCTGCGCGGCGCGCGCGCCCTCGCCGTCAAGAACGACAACCTGGCCACCATGCAGACCATCGATGTGAGTCATTTAGTTCTACTAACCGCAAGCGCCTGCGCGACGTCAGCGCGCTGCACGTGGACGTGGACGCGGTGGCGCTGCGCGGCGCGCGCGCCCTCGCCGTCAAGAACGACAACCTGGCCACCATGCAGACCATCGATGTGAGTCATTTAGTTCTACTAACCGCAAGCGCCTGCGCGACGTCAGCGCGCTGCACGTGGACGTGGACGCGGTGGCGCTGCGCGGCGCGCGCGCCCTCGCCGTCAAGAACGACAACCTGGCCACCATGCAGACCATCGATGTGAGTCATTTAGTTCTACTAACCGCAAGCGCCTGCGCGACGTCAGCGCGCTGCACGTGGACGTGGACGCGGTGGCGCTGCGCGGCGCGCGCGCCCTCGCCGTCAAGAACGACAACCTGGCCACCATGCAGACCATCGATGTGAGTCATTTAGTTCTACTAACCGCAAGCGCCTGCGCGACGTCAGCGCGCTGCACGTGGACGTGGACGCGGTGGCGCTGCGCGGCGCGCGCGCCCTCGCCGTCAAGAACGACAACCTGGCCACCATGCAGACCATCGATGTGAGTCATTTAGTTCTACTAACCGCAAGCGCCTGCGCGACGTCAGCGCGCTGCACGTGGACGTGGACGCGGTGGCGCTGCGCGGCGCGCGCGCCCTCGCCGTCAAGAACGACAACCTGGCCACCATGCAGACCATCGATGTGAGTCATTTAGTTCTACTAACCGCAAGCGCCTGCGCGACGTCAGCGCGCTGCACGTGGACGTGGACGCGGTGGCGCTGCGCGGCGCGCGCGCCCTCGCCGTCAAGAACGACAACCTGGCCACCATGCAGACCATCGATGTGAGTCATTTAGTTCTACTAACCGCAAGCGCCTGCGCGACGTCAGCGCGCTGCACGTGGACGTGGACGCGGTGGCGCTGCGCGGCGCGCGCGCCCTCGCCGTCAAGAACGACAACCTGGCCACCATGCAGACCATCGATGTGAGTCATTTAGTTCTACTAACCGCAAGCGCCTGCGCGACGTCAGCGCGCTGCACGTGGACGTGGACGCGGTGGCGCTGCGCGGCGCGCGCGCCCTCGCCGTCAAGAACGACAACCTGGCCACCATGCAGACCATCGATGTGAGTCATTTAGTTCTACTAACCGCAAGCGCCTGCGCGACGTCAGCGCGCTGCACGTGGACGTGGACGCGGTGGCGCTGCGCGGCGCGCGCGCCCTCGCCGTCAAGAACGACAACCTGGCCACCATGCAGACCATCGATGTGAGTCATTTAGTTCTACTAACCGCAAGCGCCTGCGCGACGTCAGCGCGCTGCACGTGGACGTGGACGCGGTGGCGCTGCGCGGCGCGCGCGCCCTCGCCGTCAAGAACGACAACCTGGCCACCATGCAGACCATCGATGTGAGTCATTTAGTTCTACTAACCGCAAGCGCCTGCGCGACGTCAGCGCGCTGCACGTGGACGTGGACGCGGTGGCGCTGCGCGGCGCGCGCGCCCTCGCCGTCAAGAACGACAACCTGGCCACCATGCAGACCATCGATGTGAGTCATTTAGTTCTACTAACCGCAAGCGCCTGCGCGACGTCAGCGCGCTGCACGTGGACGTGGACGCGGTGGCGCTGCGCGGCGCGCGCGCCCTCGCCGTCAAGAACGACAACCTGGCCACCATGCAGACCATCGATGTGAGTCATTTAGTTCTACTAACCGCAAGCGCCTGCGCGACGTCAGCGCGCTGCACGTGGACGTGGACGCGGTGGCGCTGCGCGGCGCGCGCGCCCTCGCCGTCAAGAACGACAACCTGGCCACCATGCAGACCATCGATGTGAGTCATTTAGTTCTACTAACCGCAAGCGCCTGCGCGACGTCAGCGCGCTGCACGTGGACGTGGACGCGGTGGCGCTGCGCGGCGCGCGCGCCCTCGCCGTCAAGAACGACAACCTGGCCACCATGCAGACCATCGATGTGAGTCATTTAGTTCTACTAACCGCAAGCGCCTGCGCGACGTCAGCGCGCTGCACGTGGACGTGGACGCGGTGGCGCTGCGCGGCGCGCGCGCCCTCGCCGTCAAGAACGACAACCTGGCCACCATGCAGACCATCGATGTGAGTCATTTAGTTCTACTAACCGCAAGCGCCTGCGCGACGTCAGCGCGCTGCACGTGGACGTGGACGCGGTGGCGCTGCGCGGCGCGCGCGCCCTCGCCGTCAAGAACGACAACCTGGCCACCATGCAGACCATCGATGTGAGTCATTTAGTTCTACTAACCGCAAGCGCCTGCGCGACGTCAGCGCGCTGCACGTGGACGTGGACGCGGTGGCGCTGCGCGGCGCGCGCGCCCTCGCCGTCAAGAACGACAACCTGGCCACCATGCAGACCATCGATGTGAGTCATTTAGTTCTACTAACCGCAAGCGCCTGCGCGACGTCAGCGCGCTGCACGTGGACGTGGACGCGGTGGCGCTGCGCGGCGCGCGCGCCCTCGCCGTCAAGAACGACAACCTGGCCACCATGCAGACCATCGATGTGAGTCATTTAGTTCTACTAACCGCAAGCGCCTGCGCGACGTCAGCGCGCTGCACGTGGACGTGGACGCGGTGGCGCTGCGCGGCGCGCGCGCCCTCGCCGTCAAGAACGACAACCTGGCCACCATGCAGACCATCGATGTGAGTCATTTAGTTCTACTAACCGCAAGCGCCTGCGCGACGTCAGCGCGCTGCACGTGGACGTGGACGCGGTGGCGCTGCGCGGCGCGCGCGCCCTCGCCGTCAAGAACGACAACCTGGCCACCATGCAGACCATCGATGTGAGTCATTTAGTTCTACTAACCGCAAGCGCCTGCGCGACGTCAGCGCGCTGCACGTGGACGTGGACGCGGTGGCGCTGCGCGGCGCGCGCGCCCTCGCCGTCAAGAACGACAACCTGGCCACCATGCAGACCATCGATGTGAGTCATTTAGTTCTACTAACCGCAAGCGCCTGCGCGACGTCAGCGCGCTGCACGTGGACGTGGACGCGGTGGCGCTGCGCGGCGCGCGCGCCCTCGCCGTCAAGAACGACAACCTGGCCACCATGCAGACCATCGATGTGAGTCATTTAGTTCTACTAACCGCAAGCGCCTGCGCGACGTCAGCGCGCTGCACGTGGACGTGGACGCGGTGGCGCTGCGCGGCGCGCGCGCCCTCGCCGTCAAGAACGACAACCTGGCCACCATGCAGACCATCGATGTGAGTCATTTAGTTCTACTAACCGCAAGCGCCTGCGCGACGTCAGCGCGCTGCACGTGGACGTGGACGCGGTGGCGCTGCGCGGCGCGCGCGCCCTCGCCGTCAAGAACGACAACCTGGCCACCATGCAGACCATCGATGTGAGTCATTTAGTTCTACTAACCGCAAGCGCCTGCGCGACGTCAGCGCGCTGCACGTGGACGTGGACGCGGTGGCGCTGCGCGGCGCGCGCGCCCTCGCCGTCAAGAACGACAACCTGGCCACCATGCAGACCATCGATGTGAGTCATTTAGTTCTACTAACCGCAAGCGCCTGCGCGACGTCAGCGCGCTGCACGTGGACGTGGACGCGGTGGCGCTGCGCGGCGCGCGCGCCCTCGCCGTCAAGAACGACAACCTGGCCACCATGCAGACCATCGATGTGAGTCATTTAGTTCTACTAACCGCAAGCGCCTGCGCGACGTCAGCGCGCTGCACGTGGACGTGGACGCGGTGGCGCTGCGCGGCGCGCGCGCCCTCGCCGTCAAGAACGACAACCTGGCCACCATGCAGACCATCGATGTGAGTCATTTAGTTCTACTAACCGCAAGCGCCTGCGCGACGTCAGCGCGCTGCACGTGGACGTGGACGCGGTGGCGCTGCGCGGCGCGCGCGCCCTCGCCGTCAAGAACGACAACCTGGCCACCATGCAGACCATCGATGTGAGTCATTTAGTTCTACTAACCGCAAGCGCCTGCGCGACGTCAGCGCGCTGCACGTGGACGTGGACGCGGTGGCGCTGCGCGGCGCGCGCGCCCTCGCCGTCAAGAACGACAACCTGGCCACCATGCAGACCATCGATGTGAGTCATTTAGTTCTACTAACCGCAAGCGCCTGCGCGACGTCAGCGCGCTGCACGTGGACGTGGACGCGGTGGCGCTGCGCGGCGCGCGCGCCCTCGCCGTCAAGAACGACAACCTGGCCACCATGCAGACCATCGATGTGAGTCATTTAGTTCTACTAACCGCAAGCGCCTGCGCGACGTCAGCGCGCTGCACGTGGACGTGGACGCGGTGGCGCTGCGCGGCGCGCGCGCCCTCGCCGTCAAGAACGACAACCTGGCCACCATGCAGACCATCGATGTGAGTCATTTAGTTCTACTAACCGCAAGCGCCTGCGCGACGTCAGCGCGCTGCACGTGGACGTGGACGCGGTGGCGCTGCGCGGCGCGCGCGCCCTCGCCGTCAAGAACGACAACCTGGCCACCATGCAGACCATCGATGTGAGTCATTTAGTTCTACTAACCGCAAGCGCCTGCGCGACGTCAGCGCGCTGCACGTGGACGTGGACGCGGTGGCGCTGCGCGGCGCGCGCGCCCTCGCCGTCAAGAACGACAACCTGGCCACCATGCAGACCATCGATGTGAGTCATTTAGTTCTACTAACCGCAAGCGCCTGCGCGACGTCAGCGCGCTGCACGTGGACGTGGACGCGGTGGCGCTGCGCGGCGCGCGCGCCCTCGCCGTCAAGAACGACAACCTGGCCACCATGCAGACCATCGATGTGAGTCATTTAGTTCTACTAACCGCAAGCGCCTGCGCGACGTCAGCGCGCTGCACGTGGACGTGGACGCGGTGGCGCTGCGCGGCGCGCGCGCCCTCGCCGTCAAGAACGACAACCTGGCCACCATGCAGACCATCGATGTGAGTCATTTAGTTCTACTAACCGCAAGCGCCTGCGCGACGTCAGCGCGCTGCACGTGGACGTGGACGCGGTGGCGCTGCGCGGCGCGCGCGCCCTCGCCGTCAAGAACGACAACCTGGCCACCATGCAGACCATCGATGTGAGTCATTTAGTTCTACTAACCGCAAGCGCCTGCGCGACGTCAGCGCGCTGCACGTGGACGTGGACGCGGTGGCGCTGCGCGGCGCGCGCGCCCTCGCCGTCAAGAACGACAACCTGGCCACCATGCAGACCATCGATGTGAGTCATTTAGTTCTACTAACCGCAAGCGCCTGCGCGACGTCAGCGCGCTGCACGTGGACGTGGACGCGGTGGCGCTGCGCGGCGCGCGCGCCCTCGCCGTCAAGAACGACAACCTGGCCACCATGCAGACCATCGATGTGAGTCATTTAGTTCTACTAACCGCAAGCGCCTGCGCGACGTCAGCGCGCTGCACGTGGACGTGGACGCGGTGGCGCTGCGCGGCGCGCGCGCCCTCGCCGTCAAGAACGACAACCTGGCCACCATGCAGACCATCGATGTGAGTCATTTAGTTCTACTAACCGCAAGCGCCTGCGCGACGTCAGCGCGCTGCACGTGGACGTGGACGCGGTGGCGCTGCGCGGCGCGCGCGCCCTCGCCGTCAAGAACGACAACCTGGCCACCATGCAGACCATCGATGTGAGTCATTTAGTTCTACTAACCGCAAGCGCCTGCGCGACGTCAGCGCGCTGCACGTGGACGTGGACGCGGTGGCGCTGCGCGGCGCGCGCGCCCTCGCCGTCAAGAACGACAACCTGGCCACCATGCAGACCATCGATGTGAGTCATTTAGTTCTACTAACCGCAAGCGCCTGCGCGACGTCAGCGCGCTGCACGTGGACGTGGACGCGGTGGCGCTGCGCGGCGCGCGCGCCCTCGCCGTCAAGAACGACAACCTGGCCACCATGCAGACCATCGATGTGAGTCATTTAGTTCTACTAACCGCAAGCGCCTGCGCGACGTCAGCGCGCTGCACGTGGACGTGGACGCGGTGGCGCTGCGCGGCGCGCGCGCCCTCGCCGTCAAGAACGACAACCTGGCCACCATGCAGACCATCGATGTGAGTCATTTAGTTCTACTAACCGCAAGCGCCTGCGCGACGTCAGCGCGCTGCACGTGGACGTGGACGCGGTGGCGCTGCGCGGCGCGCGCGCCCTCGCCGTCAAGAACGACAACCTGGCCACCATGCAGACCATCGATGTGAGTCATTTAGTTCTACTAACCGCAAGCGCCTGCGCGACGTCAGCGCGCTGCACGTGGACGTGGACGCGGTGGCGCTGCGCGGCGCGCGCGCCCTCGCCGTCAAGAACGACAACCTGGCCACCATGCAGACCATCGATGTGAGTCATTTAGTTCTACTAACCGCAAGCGCCTGCGCGACGTCAGCGCGCTGCACGTGGACGTGGACGCGGTGGCGCTGCGCGGCGCGCGCGCCCTCGCCGTCAAGAACGACAACCTGGCCACCATGCAGACCATCGATGTGAGTCATTTAGTTCTACTAACCGCAAGCGCCTGCGCGACGTCAGCGCGCTGCACGTGGACGTGGACGCGGTGGCGCTGCGCGGCGCGCGCGCCCTCGCCGTCAAGAACGACAACCTGGCCACCATGCAAACTATCGACGTGAGTCATTTCGACACTTACTGCTTTTCTTATGCCAATTTAGTTGTACTAATCGCAAGCGTTTACAAGTCATTTTGATGCATACATTTCTAATTCTATTATTTAATATACTAAGCGCAAACGTCTGTGAGACGCTGTTGCTCTAAGAAAATGTTAACTTGGCAACCGTGCAAACTGTTTTAAACAATATCTTATATAGTTAGTAAGTCTTATATAGTAAGTAAATCTTCTAACTACAAGTTTTAAGAAAATGGTCACTCGGCCACCGTGCAGACTATTGTGTGTAGTGAGTAATTTTGACCTTGAAATTTATTTTCTCAGAATTAAACATGTCAACTAGCTGACTATCAATAAGCCCATTATTGTATATATATTTTTAGTTTTTTTTTAAATAACAACTTTTTTTACAAATATTCATTTAGGCAAGCAGATATGCCTTTAATAGAGTCATATGATCATATCAAATGTGAACTGAATTTTTCGTAAAATGTTTTCTTTTATGTTTTATTTTGAATGTATATATTTTTATTTCTTCTCACCAGATCCCAGAAGCGTGGGGTACAGTGAAGGTGACAGCGCGCGGGGCGGGTTTCGCCATTCTACAAATGTCCGTACAATACAACGTGGACACGCCGCGCTTCCAAACAGCGCCGCCATTGCGCGCCTTCGATTTATTGGCGAATGCCTATTATTACGGAAGGAATCAGTCGCATATACGGTTCCAGACTTGTGCTAGGTATGTTTTATTATTTTTTATAACTAATATTACAATTAAATATAATTTCAATTTAATTGAAATTAAAATATTATATTAAAATGGTCTAATACTTATTTAGAAAAGAATTTTTTATAAGTTTTCTAAATAAGTATTTTTCTTTCCTAAGTGTGGAATAACACTTTAAAAATGTTTAAGAATATTTAAAACATAGTATTCTCTCTTGCCAAACGATAATTCTAAGTAATTATCTTTGGGTAGCGGAAATTTGTAAAAATCTCCCTACAGATATACTAACAACATAAATAAGTTGTAACAAACGTATAAAAATTTCGACGTAGCTCGATGAAAACGTATGGTTTAGTCTACTCCAAATTTTTATACGTTTTCTAAATAAGTATTTTTCTTTCCTAAGTGTGGAGTAACACTTTAAAAATGTTTAAAAATATTACAATGGTCTTTTTCGTTGATGAAAAATATTATAAATAATATTTATTACATATTTTTATTTTTATATCGTACAATATGATGCTTCAATGGCTCAATGGAATAAAGAATATTTTGATTTTGATATAGTTTGTATTCGATGTATAATACATTCTGTACATATATTATAGTAATTGATCTTTTTATGTTAAGGTTTTCTTTTGCTTAATTTTTTGTTAGTAAATTATTTTCTTCACGAATGTACAGCCGGTAGACAAGCGGCCACGACACATCGACCTTACTGTATTCAGTGATAAATGATACTCAACCATAATACATAAAATGTAGCATAATACACTTAATCGAATCTAACAGTAACATTTTTTGTTCCACCCAGTTGGACCCTCCACTCCGAGTCCCCCCGGTCCGGCATGGCGGTGCTGGAGGTGGGGGTGCCCACGGGGTACATGCTGCAGCAGCAACGACTCGACGCCTACGTGCTGTCCCGCACAGTGCGACTGTTGCAACGCGCCAAGTATACACCGGAGAAAGTTATATTTTACTTTGATTATGTAAGTTTTTTAAATATTTATTTTAAAATATTTTTGTTAATATGATATTAAAAAAAGTTGTAATTTATGTTTATAATAAAAATGTCAACTGATTTGCTGTCTGTACATAAAAGATATGTGAGAAAAGCTGTTATTGGGATTATTTCTCTAAGTAGTATAATGACTTAAAACTTTTGTCTGTTTATCTGTGCGTTTATGCACGCAAATCTCAGAAACGGCCTAACCAATTTAAATGCAGTTTTAACTACTGTATTTTGGTACACATCAGACAAAAAACAGGCATTGCTAGTAGTTGATCTTATATATCGTTGTGTAATAAAAATAAGTTAACGTTAAAAATAAGTTAAATTTCGTACATTTATTAAATTAATGAAGTAAGTCGTGGCGCAGGAGCACAAAGTGTGACTGCAAACTCGAAACCAATGTTTTGAGTTTGTAGTCACACTTTGTGCAATAATATGGAGGCAATCCTCCAGAATTCGGCGGAAAGTGGGGAACGGAGTGTCTTAACACTAGGTTCCTTCTACCTATCCTGCTGTGTGCGGGAGACAGTAAAAGGTGAAGCTGTAAAAAAAAAATATTATGTAATATAACTAAAATTTGTCATCAGCTGGACCATGAAACAACGTGCGTCAACTTCACGATAGAGCGCTGGTACCCCGTCGCCAACATGTCGCGGTACCTGCCCATACGCGTCTACGACTATTATGCACCAGGTCAGTTATTTTTATATTTTTTTTGTGACGGCTTTTATGACGACCGAAACCCGACAGCTTTTGTGCCTCAGTATGTTAACGAGGCAAAGGCTGCGTTGAGTTCCGCCAATCAACATGCAATGCATACAAAATTCGGCGAGTGTTAACAAAGGTTCCCCTTGCTCTACCCTTCAACTTCAACTTAAGAAGCTATTAAAAAATAAATTAAATCAATAATATTTTTTTATTTAAATCCACAGAGAGATTCAACGAAAGCATATTCGACGCTTTACCGACCTACTTGCTGAACATTTGCGAAGTTTGCGGCTCGTCACAGTGTCCGTACTGCTCCATATACAATGCTGCTAATGTACTAACAAGTCTCTCTTTCTCCGTTCTCCTCTTAACGGCTATAAGTGTTGTTTATAATATGTTATATGCTACATAGTATCTGTTTTAATAATTGGTTTGTATGTAATAGATTAATTTGTATTTACTAGACGATTGTTGGAAAATATTAATTTTATTTCTTAATATATCTACAATAGATAAAGACTTTTTAACACATTTATCGAAATAATTTTTATGCTCATTGTTTTTAGTGTATATTTTTTAACATTTTTTAAAGTGTTATTCCACATTTAGGAAAGAAAAATACTTATTTAGAAAACGTATAAAAATTTGAATGTAGCGAGACTCGAACCTGCGCGTCCTGGAAACCGACTGGATCATTTTCTAAATAAGTATATATCTTTTGCTTGTCATATATTTTTCATTGTGTATTATTTCAATGATCGTCTAGAAAATAAGTTTAATAAAATAATGTTTTTGTATGGACAATAACGTCGTTTTTACAATTTCAATTTATGTATTCAGGATGATAATGAAATTGTTATACCACTTGAGTATAGTATTTTTACATATAATTCATTAATATGCAATATTATATTATTAGTAAACAAATATGTACAAAAATTAAAATTCTATTTAACCGTAACCACCGTATAGTAAGATAAATATTTTACAAATAATCTTTTATATATATAAACCGCCTTTATAATCTTATTTTTATGTACTTTGAGACAAAACTTAATCAGATTTTTTGTTTTTTTTTAAGTTTTCGTATCTCATGTGAATATATAACATATTGTCTCCTTCTATAGTCTTTAATTAAAAATATATAGGTTTATAATTATCACTATAGAAAGTGAGTGGAGAACATACTCATATAAAATGTATTCATCAAATACATTTTTTGTAGTTTTTCCTTTTTTACTGGACTTAAACCATTCAAATTTAGAGTAAGCATTTTTTTTAGTGTCTTGCATTTGTTTTTACTTACATGTTCTTGTCTTTGATAGATCATGGTAATCATATAACATTTGAATAATTCAATTATTTACATCAAATAAAAATAATGACGATTTTTTAAAAAATGGGCCTAGAGAGCATTATAATTATATTTATATATTTGAATCTCAATATGACATTTTGAAATATACTTTTAAAACCGTCTTTGATCTATGATTACGACGATTTTTAAACTCATTTATTGTAGAATTATGTTTCTTTTTTAGATATAACATAAATCTCCTCTAGATTTACGTGCACTTGTTTTTAACACTTCTATGAAGGTATTTTCCATTCCATTGTAGTTATGTAGTGTTGAGTGTTCATTTAGGTTTACTTGTACAAATACCAATACTTTTGTATGAAAGCAAAAACCCTTAGATGTAGAACTGGCAGCTGAATAATTTATATGCAATGTATAAGTGCTGATAAAAAAAAATCTTTTTATATTTTCTAATGTAAATATTTATATTCTGTTTGAAACACATAGATAGCTATATTATACTTTTATTTCTACATTTATTTACGGACGAATTAAATTTCTTATATACATCATACCAGTGAATGTGAAAGTTTTGATATGAAAGGTATCGGTTATATTTTTTAAGTTTCAATATCTCATTATTTTTCAGATTTTGGACAGATTATGTGAATCTCTGATAATTTTTCTGGTGCTTTTTAGTTTTCTACTTCATTTTATATCGGCATGTTTATCTTCCATTAAACAATAGAAACATCGCATTAAATGCTTCCTTGCCTTAAAATATATGTCAATGCGTGCGTTAAAATATATCAGTAGTGTATTTAAGGCATAAACCAACTGGTGTATATAGAAATATTTTTTCAATTAGATTTAAGTAATTTTGTCTTTAGTATGTCTAACAATTTTATTACGTTCATATATATAAAATATAAATATCCAATAACATATCTATATTGTAAACTATTATTATATCAAATCGGCAGATATGAATAAAACTCAATTTTAATGCCTTATTTAGTCCAAGACAAATGAAAATTTATATTTAAAGATTAAATGTAAAGAAATATCGGAAATTTGATATATTTTATATACAATAAAGTAATATTTTAACGATTTTGAGAAAAATATTTAGAAAACATATACTTTGAAAATAACCATAACTTGTATGGTATTTATGAGGGGTTGGTTGATTCAATGTTTTTATATATATTTTGTAAATATTTTTCTGGAGTAATATCTTCTACATATGTATTCTTTAGTAGTAGTTTAATAATGAAAAATATTATGTATATTTACACATATATTTCTATTTATTATTTTTTAAAACAGATTGAAAATTATTAGGCTTTGAAACCAGTGTACAAAATTACCGTCCAAAATTCAAAGACAAACATATTATATGAAATTTTATATGAATAAATGCTGTATTTAAAAAGTCTTTCTTATACATTGTAAGTTACTTAATTAGTTTCCGTCCAAAATTTACCAATGACTGATTTTTTTACTTTTATATCTATATATTATGTAATTGTGTGTAATATTGTCTTTTTGTTGTTACACAATTTTAGTGTAGTTAGTGTAAGAGTGATGAAATAATTTGTTCATAAATTAATTTCAATATAAAATTTATAAAATATTGTTGGTGTTTATTTAAAAAAAAAACCCCAAAAGTATCTGTTTCCCTGTTATTAGTAATGAAATACCTTTTTAGGCCTTTGATATGCAAGTAGTTTTACTCAACTTTTCTTGTTTGAAGTCGATTGAAATATTTCATTTGATTTCAAAATAAGGTCATATCTCATCCCACAACTAAACAGGAAAATAACAGCTTCACATTTAGTAGGGTATGGCCTGTTATATGTGGGATAGTGTGAGAACCTAATGTTATAACATTCCATAGTGTGCTCATAGTGAATTGAGTGGTTAAACTTGAATGCTGCACTTTGTGTTCCAAAGCAGGAAAATGATAATTATTCAATCCCACTTGTGGGCATTGTGCCCACAACCATTGGGCATACAGTTCATTGCTGTCCCACTACATTGCAATGGCTGTATCCTGCATACAACAGGGTAGGCAGAGGAAAACCAGTGTTAAGACACTCCATTCTCCACTTTGCGCCTAATTATGAGGCATTGTTAGTTGAGTGGCAGAATTCAATACTGCATTTGCTTCTTCGAGTGGGGATTGAGCATAACCAGTTGCGCTTACAGTCACACAATTATGCCCCTGCACCACAACTGACCTTAGATATATTATTTATTTATACAATACTGTTAATTTTAATTTTTGAATAGTTTCATAGGTGTATAATATAATATATACAAAATATAGTTACTTCAGCTGTAATAAAGGATTAAATATATATAACTATTTGATCATATCACCAGAAAAATACAGTAAAACATGTTTTTATAAACAAACACTGTAACACAAATAAAACAATTTTCAAGTAACTCACAATACTATTTATTTTACATATTTGTTAAGTTATAAATTTTTTAAATAACAATTAATCTAAAATGACTATTGCCTCTTCTTAATTTGCTTTGTTTTAGCACTTGCTTTTGCCGCCGCTCCTCCACTGAAGAGAGAAGTAAACATTTCAGAAACCTCGGGTAATTCTGACATCTTGGCCATGTTGCTGATCTGTTTTAAGTCCTCCTTTGTTTCTGGGTCGTTCATCATCTTTGGTAGAATCATAATAAGCAACAAAGGCAACACCATCATGATAACCATGGGGTTGAATAAGAAATCTGTCATACGCCATTGTTCACGAACTTGGAAGTATCTGTATTTAGAAGATGCTTTAATTCTCAATGGATATGGCACTTGAATAACTTGTGAAGTTTGTATATAATTTACTTTACGAGCTCTATATTTTCCTTTAGAGTTAATCTCAACACGTACGGTTTCATACATGTAGTCAGGATGTATGACTTCTACGACGTAAGAGCCAGTTGGAACATTGTGTATAGCGAATGATCCATCTTGTTTCACAAAGCCAATGTACTCGCCTCCGTTTACGTGTATTCTAGTGTCTACCTGCCAATTTGAGACGGATAGTTCTTGCTCCTCTGATTGGAAAACTCTACCTTCGATGACATACCTGCCGTTCCCTACGTCTTCCTCAACGGAGTTAACACAGTAAGCACTGGCAACAAAACACAATAAAAGAGTTAATTTTAGTCGATACATCTTACAGCACAATCTTGGTTTATATAATATAATTTAATATGCATATAATCAAGAAATCTTTATTATCATTTACAACATTAATTTATTTCTAAATATATTGAATTGAACGTCAAAATAATGACTAATAATGTCAAGGTTGCCAGAACTGAAGTAGTACCGTAACGCGCCCACAGTATAAAAATGTTTATGTAAAAAAAATCTAAATCTAACAGATAATTAAAAATCATAATCTAAAAGTTAATGCCTATTTGATATTAATCACAATAATTGGATATTTGTTTTGTTTGTTATAAAATATTGTATTAACTTCGCTTCATTAATAATTTTAAAACAATTCAATTACTTTTCGATTTATTTTGAAGTCGGCAATCTCGTCTATCAAATGTTATTTTCTCAATATTGAACAGATCAATTTCCATTGTATCTTTTCCATTATTTGTAGCACTGTCAAAACAAAGTACAATCAATTTGCAAGTCTAAAAGGTATAAAATAAAAAACAAAACTTAACAAGTAACATTTAAATATGATTTATGGACACGTGGCTTATACATTTTCATTAAATTGTTGTTTTAGATTTACCTTCACGCTGCATCCTGCACATAGCAACCCTGCTAGGCAAAAGGAACCTAGAAACACAATAAACAGACTGTTGAGACACTCCCTTCCCATTAAATCAAAGTCAAATAATTTTTATTCGACTGGTTGTGGGTTCGATTCCCACTCGAGGAAGTGAAATATTTATTTACATTTATATTTTCATTTCTCCCCTCTGGTGCCGAGGCAAAGCCCAGCGTTGAATTCCGCCACCCCGTACGCAATGCCTCCAGAATTCAGCGGAAAATGAGAAACGGAGTGTCTTAACACTAGGTTCCCTCTGTCTACCCTGCTGTGTGCGGGATACAGCATGAAGCTGATTTTTATTTAATTTTTGAATATATTAAACTATTTTATTGAGCTGAGCATGCGAAGCTCTTACTGGTACTTCTTACTCCTCTTAGACCGTAAAACGTACAGCTCTAAAATTTAGCAGGAACGTTGCGGACGACACGATTATCCCAGCGAAGTAGTATGTTGATAGTTGTAATTGTAGTTTTTGAGTAAATGGTCAAAATGTGTCCCATAGAGTTAAGCTATTTTATTAAGTAAAGGTTTTGAAATTCACGCGCACAGATTGAACTTTGACTAACCTAACCCAGCGCATGCGGACAAAACAGAAAATTTCCCAATTTTTTTGCTAAATTTTGTACAACATAGCTTCGCTCAGCTCCACCCGCCGTGGACAGCATGTGGCGGAACTAGATTCCGTAATAATAATAATAAAACATTTATTGCCATGATATACATATATAATATGCATATACATATACAATTTTACAACAATAGAACATTATTACTGCTGGCATTATGGCAAAAGGTGTAACTCAGTTACTAATGATGCTTGAGTTTCGATCCTCTAACATGGCTGTTTTTCAGTTACATATTACAAATCTTGCTCCCTGAGATTTTGAGCAGTTATTTGTGACAACGATACTTTTGAAACAGGCTGGAGCGAGCATTTTCAATTAAGAAATGTTCATTCCTTTCACTTTCACATTCACTCATGTGTTTAATGGCGGAACTCAACGCCGCGCTTTGTCTCGTTACCAGAGCAATCAAATCCCAGCGAACCCACAACCAGTTGCGTTTACAGTCACACGCTTGTGTCCTAAATTATTTTTATTGACAAACAAATGTGTTAAAAATATGCTTAATAAGTTATCCAATAAAAGTAAAAACCTGACATATATAATAATTACAATTTTTAACAAAAAAAAACAACTTCCACCGGACAGAATCAGGACCTGACCCTTGAAGTGTATCTTTTCCAATAAAAAAAAGAATCATTGAAATTGTTTAGAGTGATATTGAGTTATTCGTCCATTTGTCGCGCACATACTCAATGGAAATGACTTATGTGATTTTTCTCATCGATAACATTGTTAGAAATGGACCAAATTAAAACGGGACCACACGAGAAGTACAAGCTTTAAAATAAAAAAGAGTCACCGAAATCAGTTCACCAAGTCAACAAAAAAGTTCTGAGGTAACAAACATAAAAAATACAGTCTAATTGATAACGTCCTAACACATAGAAAATACAATCTAATTGATAACGTCCTTTTCTTACAGAGGTCGGTTAAAAATACAAAACATTACATTACACGCCCAAAACATATATTAGAAGCTCAAATATTTTTAGTGCTAGTTTATAATCAGTTCGGTATCGTACCTATTGAAGAAAAACATCATCTATATAAGATTATAATAAAAAATAACATTGAATGGTGTGGACTTGGAAGAGAAGACAGACTTGTTAAAATATTTTATATTTTTATTTTAAGCATTAATTTATAGCAAGTGATTATAAACTTATACAGCGATAAATTTCTAAAGTACCTATTAATTATTAACGTATCGTGAAATAAGATTAACTAATATTTTTTTATTAAATAGAATTTTTTACTTTTTATTGTATGATAAGTTATATTTTTTATTTAATAAAATGATTTATATTCAATGCAACTTAATAAATATTAATATAATCAATAGCATATTTTTTGCTTCGAACATTTTCAATGATTTACGTCAATGTTAATAAAAATTAAAAAAAACTATTTTCTATTAATCAATTTTTATTCTGTTTTTATGTAAATCAGATTATTTAAAATATTTTGAATACAATAATATACATGTAATTTACAATAGTATATTATAATTTAAGTTATTTTTTCCTATTTTAAAACATTATTTCAAGAAGCCTACCTGATGATTTACATATGAGATTGCAATTTCAATTGAAAACAAACCACAATAATAATAATATACTCAAATTGACATAAAAATATAATGTTATTTTGTAAATTGTGAATACAATGACTATTGTGCTCATCCCGCGCAGCGCAGCGAAATGGTGGTCCTACTTTTATTATCTCTGTCTCTCAAAGAATATAAGCTTATCGGCAGAACGGGCCTGCCCGTCGGTCAGTTTACTCGATTCGGAAGATAAATCCTATTTTATATATTAATATTTAATTAAAAATGTGGCGATATTTAATTGCAATCGTGTGTTTTGGCGCGATATCCGGCAATGGGATGTGGGTGGTGAAACCTGGGCCCAAATTTCCACCGACTAAGGGTGAAGTCTGGCCGAAAGCCCAATACGAGTCTAAGAAAGATACTTTTTATACTTTCAACCCTTCAAATTTTAAAATTAAGGTACGGTATCTTTTTTATTACAATGTTTTAATGTTAATTTGTCGAAATTATTGATTTTTTAGTAAGTTCGAGACAGGGCGTTGTGCTTATTTTTTTAAAGTAAATAAATTACTCTACGACAATAAAGACTCGTGTTGTTATTATAAATGTTGTATTTAAGACATAATGTGACTAATTGTTTAATGCTACCATTATAAATAAATATTTATTTAAATGTTTTATTGCGCAGAATTCGGCGGAAAGTGCCCGGAGTTCTAAATATTAGGTTCTTAGGTTTCCTAGCTAAATAAATGTACTTCTACTCAACTATTAGGTATATAAATATATGTGCACGCAATTTACATATATTTATAAGTTTAAATAAAATAAAAAACTGAATATAATTTATGAAATAGTTTTTACTGATTTATATATATTATATTATAAAAAATATATATTAAAACAGGGTAGGCAGAGGGAGCCAATTGTTAAGATACTCCGCTCTCCACTTTCCGCCAAATTCCGAAGGCATTGCGTGTTGAATTACAAGGGCGAAAAGCCGTGATTTGCCTCGACACCAGAGCGAAAAAATTAAAATGTTAATTATTTTACTTCTTGAAATGGGAATCGAACCCTTAACCTATCACATTTACAGTCATACCTTTGTGCGGGCGCATGGGCGCCCTACAAATAAAAATACTTATAAAAGCTAAGATAAATAATCTGAAGATATTAATTTACTTGCAGTATCTAAGTACAGTACCTACTTGGGTTCTGACTCGCGCATTGATTATGGGTTCGATTCCAACGCAAAAAAATATGGATATTTCTAATAAAATTATAATGCGCACCTATACCTGACTAGAAGATATTAGAAAAACTGGAGTGTATGTAATCTAACTAAAAAAAAATAAATACAAAAATACCTAAACTATACTACGTATCTTTATTTAATAATAGTTTTTTTTATCTGCTTCATGCCTTTATCACGCACACAGCTGTGTAAGCAGAGGGGACCTAGTGTTGAGACACTCCTTTCCCCACTTTCTGTGGCAGAACTTAACGCCGCGCTTAGCCTCGACACTAGAGCGAAGAAATGTAAATACAAATTTAAGTAAATATTTCATCTCCTCGAGTGGGGATCAAACCCACAACCAGTCGGTTTACAGTCACACTTCGTGCCGCTGCGCCACGACTGGCCTCAATATTTATAATAGATATATAGATTTAATGATATTGTGTACATACTATTAATACTGTAGGTAAATTTCGTATTATATCTCGCTTAAAATATATATCTCAACGTAGAAAAGAAAAGTTCTGAACTACGTATAACAATAATATGCAAAAGTCATTTTTAAATAATGTTTGGAAAAACGATTCTCTGCTGAGTATAATATAGGTATTTAAATGGTTTACAAAAAAAATATTAGGTTTGTGACTAAGATCAATAGATTGCAAAATAATAACATTTAACTTTTGGGTTGAAGCCACTCATAGCGCAGGGGCATAAGTGTGTGTAAACGCGAGTGATTGTGGGTTCGATCCCCACTCAAGGGAATGAAATATAAAAATGTATATTCAAATTTCGCTCTGGTGTAAGCAAAGCGCGACGTTGAGGCAAAGTCAAATAATTTATTCAAAATAAGAAATTATATGCTGTAGTTTTTGAATGTCAAACAATCAGTTCACTAAAAACTACCAGTTCGCTAAGGTTACACCACTCAACACGCAATGCCTTCAGAATTCGGTGGAAAATGGGGAACAGAGCGTCTTAGCACTAGGTTCCTTATGCTTACCTACTCTGCTGTGTACGGGATACAGCGTAAAGCTGATTCATCTTTATTTTATTTTAGGTAACCGGTCAAAGTTGTGATATTTTGATGAACGCAATCAGCCGATACTCCTACGTTTTGAAGAACAAAAATGGCATTAGATTTCCTGAAAGAAAATTACTTTCTCGTCGACGACGAATAGCCAACGATTTATACAAAGGAACCCTTCCAGATCTAGAAGTAGACCTTACAGGACCATGTGATGCATACCCTTCACTTGATATGGACGAGCAATGTAAGTATTGTTTTCACCTTTCTGCTCAGTGGGCAAGAGCGTTGGTTGTAGGCTCAATCTCAATTTGGGGAAATTAATTATTTTTATTTCCTCCCTTTAGTAAACAAAGTGAGATTTTGTGTACCGCCACTCAAGTCACAATATCTCGAATTCGAGCAGAACGCGGTGTTATGACCTCTGGCAACATTGTGGGAAATTAAAAATGTTTTTTTTAAAGTGACCCGGTCGCGACTTCGCCCGCTTGAACTACACAATTATCTATTTACTACCCTGGACACCTGGAGTACTTACTGTACTGAGTGTTCAACAAAATTACTTTACTAAATATTTATATAACTTTTTTATATGAACCGATTGAAATAAAACAAACACTTAATGTGAGGGAAATAATAATGTGTCCTTTCCAAATACAATATTACAAACTGCATTTAATTAACGTGGACAAGCGCACAGACAAACAGACAAGCCGTCAAATATCATATTACAAACAATTGTCTTGGGTTCTACTTCATTGTTAAACGATCAACTCCTCCACCCCTCATAACAATTTTTCTTATATATTTGCCATGTAGAGACAGCGATCAGTTATGATTTTATTAGAAGTATAGATAAATAAATCATCACTCTGTATCTCGCACATTATAGCGTGGGCAAAGAAAACCTAGTGTTAAGACACTCCATTTTCCACCGTATTCTGAAAACATTGCATGTTGAGTGACAAAACTCTAACGCCACGATTTTCCTGCCTACCAGAGCGAAGAAAATATGAAAATATAAATTTAAATAATATTATTTAATTTTCCCGAGTGAGGATCGAACCCACAAACAGTCGCGTTAACAGTCACACACTGGTGCCACTGCGCCACGACTAATATCTACAGAAGTATAGATATACCTATATAATACGATAGGATGGCCTCCAAAGTTGTTTTATAAGATTAAGATCACTTTGTTGTCCGTTCGTCTGTCTGTCGATCAAAAGCCTTTATCTCAGGAACGCTTGGAGATATCGAGTTGAAATTCAAATCATATTCTCAGATCTACAGATCTATGATTTTCTGAAAAATGTCACATCAAAATTAATAAGTTACTTCCGGTTGACTTCGAATTATGAAATTTTTTAGCTAGCAGGTAGTATCTACTAGTTCAGGAAAAAATCAAAATACAATACATTTGAGATTAAATCCTAAAAAATAATAGCGTTAAAAGGGGAGCAAAATTTAGTATTAAAGCCGCTAGTCCATGTGAGGTATCAAATGAAAGGGCTCGGACTAAGCTAAGCTCGAATTTCAGAAAAAATCTCGAGACCTCTAATTTTTGTACGGAACCCCCGGTGGGCGAGCCCGACTCGCGCTTGCCCGGTTTCACGTTATTTGTATTTACTAAACGGGAGGACAATGGGACTGTTTGTTTGTGCTGTTCTGTCTGTGAATAAGGGAAGATAATAAGATTTACAAATAAATAAATATTAATATTAATAATACTTACGTTTTTCTAGATAACCTTAAAGTGCTTGTTGACCGCGATACTAAGTATTTATTCCGTTGAATCACTGACAATACATATATATATGATTACATACTTAAAGAGTCTTGCCTTGTTATATTATTGTTCACAAAGGTCAAAAGATTATTATTTAAAAGTGCAATAATAACAAATTTATTTAGACTTAAGAGATTAAGAATCGGGACGAAACCCGTCGTGGCGCATCAGCACAAGCGTGTGACTGTAAGCGCGACAGGTTGTGGGTTCTATTCCTACTCGAGGCAGTGAAATATTTACTATTTTCATTTTCCTCGCTTAAAGGCGCGACGTTAAGTTCTTCCATTCAACACGCAATTACTCCAGAATTTGGCGATAATTCGGGAACGGAAGTGTCTTAATGGAAACGGAATGTCGTGTAACAGAGTTCCCAGGTTCCCTCTGCCTAACCTGCTATATGCGGAACACAGCGTGAACAACAACACCCTCCTATGGATATATCCTAGATCTTGATCGTAATACAAGACTTTAAGTACCGCGACCTGCATTCAATGTTACTCTTTAGATAAGTAGAGAATTGAAGGTTGTATCACTCGACTATCCTCTCACAAATTGAAAGAGAATAAAAAAAAAAATTGAGGTTTAGTTGAAGATTGCTTTAATGCTAGTACCAGATTAATTATTTTATTAAATTACCCTGTAATGTGGTCCTCGGACAACCAATGGTCCGCAGAAACCTAAATATGATCCGCGAATGATTGTAATTTTATGACTGGGGCTGGTGAGGTGAAGTGTACATGTATACTGGTCTCTGCTACCAAGAATGATATAAAAGTGGCCCTTGATCAAGAAAAGATGGGGAACCCCTGCTTTAGTGTTTTACATAAAAAATAATATGCAAAATGTTTTTTTAGACGATCTCATAATTTCACGAACTTCGATACTGAATAGTACATCGATATGGGGAATATTACGGGGGCTCGAGACCTTCGCTCAGCTTTTCTATATATCTGACGACCGTAATGTAAGTAACAAAAAAATATTAAACTTATTCAACTAAGAAACTAATTTGAAATACTAGTTTTCAAAAAATTGTGATGTCTGAGTATTTTAGAGTTTTAAAAAAAATAATTCAAATATAGTTTAATTATAGTTGACTTTTTTACCTTTTCAGGATATACGCATTAACACTACGATAATCAGTGATTTCCCTCGCTACAAGCATCGGGGCCTGTTGCTAGACACTTCGAGACACTACATTTCAGTGTCTAACATTCTAAAGACATTAGACGCGATGGAGATCAACAAAATGAACGTTTTCCACTGGCACATAGTGGACGACCAGAGTTTCCCGTATCAAAGCGAAAAGTTCCCCGAATTAAGGTAATTTATAGTAGTGTAGTAAAAAACATAAAGACCGTAATGGCGCAGTGGGGCAGAGTCCGATTGTAAACCTAACGGTCCACGGATCCACGCTATTTTCCATTATATAGTACATGGCAGGGTAAGCAATTATAATGTGAGGACCTGTTATGTTACTTCGTTCCTTCTACTACTTTTCGCCCAATTCTTAGGGCATAGCGTGTTAAGTGGCGCGCAGTCAATGCCGCACTTTACTTCGTTACCGAAGCGAAGAAATGAAAATGTTAAATATTTCATTTCCCCAGGTGGGAATCGAACCTCCGGTTTACCGGTTTTAATTCGACGATTCAAAAATAGCGTGCAAAAATATATTTGAATAAAGAATATTTTATGTTTTATTATTTTATTTAACAAGATTATAAATGATAAAATGAATAATTATAATTAAAGTTTATTTATTATTATTTGTGAATTAATAATAATTATTAAAGTCTTATATAGTCCAATATGAAACGTATTTATTATCAGTAAAATATTTATGTCACTGTATGGTATTTTTTGTTCGTTATCTAAAAAAATGTATTAAACGAGGTATGTGAAAAATGTAGGTCTTATGGAAATATTATGAATATTGAAATAAGTATGTATTTAAATGTAATATACTTACATACATTTTAAATGAAACTGTTAAACCGAATTAATATTATATTTAAAAAAAAATCAGCCTCACGCTATATCCCGCACAACAGCAGGGTGGGCAGAGGGAACCTAGTGTTAAGATACTCCGTTCCCCACGTTCCGCCGAGTTCTGGACGCATTGCGTGTTGAGTGGCGGAACTCAACGCCGCGCTTTGCCTCGACACTAGAGCGGAGAAATGAAAATATAAATGTCAATAAATATTTCACTTCCTCGAGTGGGGATCGAACCCACAACCAATCGATTTTATAGTCATACTTTGTGCCCCTGGGCCACGACTCACCTCACCTAATTTATATTTAGTGTATACATTTTCGAAAACCCTACGTTTCGAACACTGAACAGTAGTCCGTGGTCACACGTGGTGGTAAGTCTACCACCACGAGGGGACATTCGTCTCTCAGTTAACATAATTATTATATCAAACTACCGCCAACGATTTCTTAATTTCCTCGCGTTGCCCTGGACTCTTGCAGGGTGACCTGACTGCATCTTGCCTTCTGGTATAGGGTCTTGAGATTTAAAGGATTTATTGAGTGGGTCCAAAGTTTCCAATCGTCTTCTCTATTGATATTAGGATGTTTTTGTATTTCAATAGCTACGCAGATAATTCTACGAATATATCTGTTTTTTCTAGCAAGGACGTGATGGTATATCAAATCTAATGTAATGGCTATCCTTTCTTGATCTAGGAGACGTGTTCCTTCACCGTAACACCGATACTTCCCTTTGTTAAACCAATGTATGATAAACCACAGTCACAATTTGTGTATAAAAAAATATAAAAAAAACAGCTTCACGTTGTATCCCGCATATAGTAGGGTAGGCAGAGGGAACCTAGTGTAAAGACACTCCGTGTCCCACTTGTATACAAGCTTATACTTAGATTGTATAGAAATGGATAGTATATATCCCCATTCGCCACTGAGTATCATTACTCATGAGGAACGAAGTGTTTTAACACTGGGTTCCCTCTGCCTACCATGGATACTGAATCCATAAAGCTGATAGAATAGATGAAGCTGATAGTATAGATAAAAATATAATTGTGAATGCTAAATAATATGTTTCCAGCGAAATGGGTGCGTACCATTCGTCGTTGGTGTACACAAAAGAGGACATCGAGAACATTGTGCAGTACGCCAGAGACCGCGGTATTCGAGTCATACCTGAGTTCGACGTGCCGGGTATGCTATTTAAATTATTATAAAATCCGCTTCACGCTATATCCCGTACACAGTAGGGAAGGCAAAGGGTAGCTAATGTTAAGACATTCCGTTCCCCAATTTCCGCCGAACTTAGGCATTGCGTGTTGAGTGGCGGAACTCAACGTCACGCTTTGCCTCGACACCAGAGCGAAGAAATGAAAATATAAATGTAAATAAGTATTTCATCTCCTCGAGTGGGGATCGAACCCACAACTAGTCGGTTTTACAGTCACACTTTGTGCCGCTGCGCCAGAACTGGCCTCGTAGGACTGTTAACAGTATTATTACACTAAGGTAGACAAATTGCGGCGGTGAGTTCTGCAACGCATAACGCAATTTCTCGAATTCATATTTCAGATGGATTGCGAAGAACGGAGTGTTTATACACTAAAATCTCTCTGTCTACCTTTATGTATATGAGATAAAGCAAAAAACTAAGTAAATTTTTTTTAGTCCGTTTTTTTAAGTTTTCTCAAATAAAGACAACTTTTTTTTAACTTTAGGCCATACAGCGTCATGGGGCGTCGCATATCCGGGTATCCTCACGCAATGCTACAACGGAGACAACATCGTCGGTATGGGGCCGATGGACCCCACTAAGAATATCACTTACAAACTACTCAGAGATTTGTTCCATGAGGTACAGACCTGGTTCCCGGATAGATACTTCCATGTTGGAGGCGATGAAGTCCAGTTGGATTGTTGGTAAGACTTTTTTTGTGGTGTTTGTTTTGTGGTGGTGGGCCCACCTTTTGGAACATTATATTAGATTCATTGTTAAAGAAGCTGGATGAAGACGGCGTATATTGTCAGGCTTTTGCAGATGACGTAGCGCTGGTGTTCGCGGATCACCACGCTGGAAACTGTCCTAGAGTGGGGAAAAAGACATAAATTAAGCTTCGCAGCACATAAGACAAACGCTATGCTGCTAACCAATAGGACTAAGTACGATTTTCCCTGTTTATTCATGTCGGGAAGCGTTATCAACTTAGTCGAGGAGATCAAGCTCCTGGGTTTAGTGATTGACCGTAGGCTCAATTTTAAATCCCACATAATCTCTCAGTGCAAAAAAGCCGCAGATATATACAAGCAAATGTCGCGTGCAGCGAGGGTAACCTGGGGTCTCAACCCAGAAGTCACAAGAACCATCTACACGGCAGTCGTGGAACCCATCATGACGTATGCAGCAAGTGCCTGGTCTCAATCTACTGATATGCAGATGAATCGGAATCGATTGAATGCGCTCCAACGAGGTTTTGCCCAAAAGATCTGCAGGGCGTACAGGACGGTATCCTTAACATCTGCGCTGGCTCTTTCAGGGTTATTGCCGCTTGATATTAGAATAAAAGAACATGCGAATCTGTATAGAGCAAAAAAAGGATACTGCAAAAATTATCTACCATCAGAAAATGAGCTTGAATTAAGAAAAAATACCTACCTAAACCAACCACACCCGTCAACACACATAATCATCGATTTCGAGTTACTGGAGAACTTAAACCCTGACACTATCACACTACATAACATTAAGGGCCCTCAGATCTTCACCGACGGTAGCAAAATTGAGGGGAAAGTAGGTGCAGCCTTATCTCGATGGGAGGAAGGAAAAGAGATCAGTAATGAAAAATTTAGCCTGCATCCAAATTGTACAGTTTTCCAATCTGAGCTATATGCTTTAGTTAGGGCGACACAAAAAGTATTTCATAGTGATGATCAAGTAGTCAATATATTCAGTGACTCTAAGTCGTCATTGGAACTTCTAAAAAATCCGAACTCGAGACATCCCCTAGCAAATATAATAATGGAGAACGTAAAGAAAATCAGAGCAGAAGGAAGAGAAGTCAGACTGTTCTGGTTAAGGGCACACGTGGGCACTGCAGGGAATGAACGTGCCGATGAACTGGCAAAAAGCGCGGCACTCACAAGTACTATCTGCGACTATGAGAAAATCCCCTTGTCATATGTTAAAAGATCAATCAGGGAAGAGTCCGTTGGCATATGGCAGGACAGATATGAATCATCCCAGACGGGGGCAGTTACCAAAAAATTCCTGCCAGATGTAGAAGTAGCCTACAAAATAGTAAGGACGACAGGATTTACTCCTTTACAGGTGCAAATATTGACGGGTCATGGAGGTACAGCAGAGTACCTGCACAGATTCAAGTTGAAAGATTCATCAAGCTGTGAATGCGATGAGAATACAACAGAGTCGGTATGGCACATTTTATTGGAGTGCCCCAGATATGCTGCCGCCCGCTTCGAACTTGAAATGGCAATCGATAGAGACCTAACCGAGGTCGATCTTCCAAGCATCATGGCAGATCCAAACTCTCGGCAAGCGCTCCTCGGTTACGCTGAAAGGGCCTTTCGTATTGCATGCAATAGGAATAGTTCTTTGGGACAAAGAGACTCACGTACTCTATACGCACCACTTACAAATACTGCAAAAGTAAGCTCCAAAACTCACCCGCATCTCACAAAAACGTCACATACATTAAAACATACACAATATACTACAATGATCCAGTTATTGCAACAAGCCGAAATGGGTACACCGACATTACGAACTAAAGGAGTAGCTCTTTTTATGGATGACAGTACTGAAAGGTTAGGCATAAGCTTTTGCAGATCTAGAAATAATAAATTTATTGCAATTTCACCTGGTCTAGCTTGTTTATTGAACGGGAGCACTAAAAGAACGGCAGTAAGACGAAAAATATACGAAGCGCTACCGATAAGGACGACTGGAGGCATAAACTGTCGAGTAGTGAGATCAAAGAACAAATTGGTCATACTGCTCGATTGGGGGGAACGGACGCCCTTCGAATGTTCACAGGAACTGCTTACAGTAGTAAGTGAAATTACAGGACAGGGGGCTCGTGTGATAAGTGTAGACGCTATGGTCGTTGACTATAATAAAGGAGAAGTCGCAGACCGACTGGGATGCATAAAAGCCTCAGAACAACATGAGGTGATAGCGTATGAGGACAGAGGTGAAGATCTCAGCTACCTAAAACTCAATCACTTGAGCACCCAGAAAGTAAACCCCCCATCTACCCTTGTGACCATCGAAAGCGGCTCAGAACTGTACCAACGTAAGACAGCAGAGGAACAGGCAAAACGTGCAGGAAACAAACCGAAACACACTGCTGCAAGAGGCGCATGCAGCGCCTTTATGACTGCCGTTGAAAACTTATTAGGTAGGAGGAAACCATCAATACATGAAACCCAGGTGATGGCCATAGATAATATCGCAAGAGACTCTGCAAAGACTACCGCTGTAAAAACATGGCCAAAGTTAACAAGAGCGGCTATGAATCAAGTAAAAACACCCAACCTGGTACCGATCATGGGATACAAAGACCACTACAAGAATGCTTTCCTTGAATTCCTCGCAGTCCTTAAAGCTACTAAAGAAGTAAAGCTCAAAACTTGCAAGGAAATAATGCTTGCCTTTCAGGGAGAATACTCGATCCTGCAGGTAAAGCTCAAGGAGGCAGAAGCCGCCATATATAACAATGATACCGCCCAAACCATTACAGGCAACATGAACGGCAGTTACATGGCGGCGTATAATGCTGCAGTTGGCTTTGTGGAGTTAGATAAAGAGGAAACCAGACAAACAGGCAACCTCAAATTCAACTTAACTGATAATAATCCCATTGTTGTCGTCGCCAAGTGCACGAAAGTGATGATAGAGGATAAAATGCTAGAGATGGCCAGAAACTTCGACAACACTCTAGAACCCACATCATCAGCGGAATGGGAGGTACCTGGGATGCAGTGGGTCAATGGGGTCCCCGGATGCGGTAAAACAACTTGGATTCTAAAACACTTTGACTTGAATAAAGACACTATTGTCACCACTACCACAGAGACAGCCAAAGAACTCCGAGAGAAACTGTCGGTAAATATAGGGAACTTAGCAAAAAGTAAGGTTCGCACTATCGCTTCAATATTGGTTAACGGGGTCAGAAAATCAGAAAGGTGCAAGCGCCTTATGGTAGACGAAGCCCTGATGAATCATTTTGGAGCAATAGTGACGGCTGCTAGAATCTTCCGAGTAGAAGAATTACTACTGATCGGAGATGTAAATCAACTTCCCTATATTGACCGGGAGAATCTCTTTAATATGCTTTACCGCAATCCATCCCAAATGCTAAGCATCAGCAAAAACCTACTGTGTACCCATAGAAGCCCCATGGACGTCGCTTACGCCCTACGAGAAATATACTGCGGTATATACTCAGCAAAAAGGGCAGTGCACTCTCTTCATATTGTAAACATCAAGGCGACGCCGGTACCAAAAGACCTAAAAAACACCTTCTACCTCACTTTTACACAAGAGGAGAAAGACTCCATGATTCAACAAGGATATGGAGTGAGTACAGGTTCAAAGGTGTTAACGATTCACGAAGCTCAGGGTCTGACGAACGTGATGGTAGTAGTAGTGAACATGAAGTCGGCAAAATTACAGCTGCATGACAGCGTCCCGCACGCAGTCGTCGCAATAACGCGACACACTTACAGCTGCTACTACTACAGCGGTAGCGAAGACGATGCAGTCAAAAGGCTGATCCGCAGTGCAACAATGGCAACGACGAAAGGCATTGTGGAATACAATTTAAAAATGGCCATTAAAGATAGAAACGAAGCGGTCATATCTTCTTTAGTAGAGGTTATGACCGCTTCGGTTATACCCTCCACATCCTGAATCCATCTTCCGACAGGCACTTAGAATATATAAATTGTTAAATTGTAATAGATATTAAGTTAATAGATAATAAGTGAAATATTTACAAAAAAAAAAAAAGGCAATCTAAAAATACCTGGACTTTCTTAGGAATTACATATTTAGATAATTATCTCTAGTTATAAGCCTTATTTAAGCAGCAGATAAATATAAAATTGATGATTAGCTAATAATAATGAAAAAGTTAAAAAAAAGTACGGACTACGTGTCTGTAGTGCTTAGTTAAAATTATAATAAAAAAAAAAAAAAAAAGACTTTTTTTGTCAGCTTCACGCTATATCCCGCACACAGTAAGGTAGGCTGGGGGAATATAGTGATAAGACACTCCGTTCCCCACTTTCCAGTTCGGTAACACGTCATCGTCACATCGTGTTCTATAAACGAAATGGTTGTGGGTTTGATCCTCATTTGGGGAATGAGTTCCTTTTGTTGTATTTTGATAAGATTGAGCTCGTGGTTCAGTTCCGTCTCTAAGCGCGTAAAGTAGTAAATTCTGTCACAAAAACAAAAGAAGGTTCATTATACCTACTTTGTAAGTCTGTTTACTGGAAAAATTATATATTATAGCAGAGATTCACGAAATAATAAAAATATTGGCGATGACTGATAGAGATAAATTGAAAGCGATGTTTATGGGTTGAAATACCATTCAGATAAAATATTTTTACTCAATAATAAGTGTTTCTTCAGTATCGTTTAAAACGTAATATTATTAATTTTAGTTAAAAAGTCAAGTTTGAGGCTAGTCGTGGCGCAGCGGCACGAGGTGTGACAGTAAAACCGATTGGTTGTGGGTTCGATCCCCACTCGAGGAAATAAAATATTTACTTAAATTTATATTTCTATTTCTTCGCTCTGGTGTCGAGGTTAAGCGCGGCGTTGAGTTCTGCCACTCAACACGCAATGTCTCCAGAATTCGGCAGAAAGTGGGGAACGGAGTGTCTTAACACTAGGTTCTGTCTGCCTACCCTGCTGTGTGCGGGATACAGCGTGAAGCTGATTTTTTTTTTTTTAAAGTCAAAAGATACCAAAAAAAGTAAATATTTTAATTTCTCATAAATAAATATAATCAACAGGGAAACGAATCCAGCGATACAAGAATATATGCAGAAGAATAATTTGACGTCGTCCATGTTGCACGGCATGTTCATGAGGAAGGTCATCCCGCTGCTGGCGAACGACTCCAAGCCTATTGTGTGGCAGGTACGCATTTAGCAGGATAGGTAGGATGGAGTGTTAAGAATCTCCGTTCCCCGCGCACCCGGGGTAACTCTACGTCGCGCTTTATTTTGTTACTAGAACGAGGAAATAAAAATATTATATTATTTAAATATTTTTAACATTTTCTAAAGTGTTATTCCATACTTAGGAAAAAAAGAACTTATTTAGAAAACGTTAAAAATATTTAATAAATAGCCTTCTCTCTTGTCAAGGGATAATTCTTAGTAATTATCTTTGGGTAGGGAAATTTGTAAAAATCTCCCTACAGAGATACTAACAACATAAATAAGTTGTAACAAGCGTATAATAATTTCGACGTAGCTTGATGAGAACGTATGGCTCAGTGGTCAGAGCGCCTGGTCGGCTTGCAGGAGGCGCGGGTTCGAGTACCGCTACGTTCAGATTTTTATACGGTTTCTAAATAAGTAAAAATAATTAGTCTGTACGAATAGGAATGGAATTCATAACCGACGTGTTTCAGTCAGATCTGAGTCTGAAATTAAGATTGATTTATTATTATTTGTATTTTATACAAATACAAATTATAATATGATAATAATAATAACAGAGCGTGTTGGCAATGGAATTTCACTATGTAGAATTACGCGTGAAGTTGTGAGAATTTTTTTTTATTTTTTTTTATTTTTTATTTTTTTTTGACAAGCAGTCGAGACCAGGCATAGCGCAGGGCACAAAGAGTGATTGTATACGTGACAGGTTGGCCATATCCACTAGAGGAAATTAAATATTTAATATTTTCATTTCTTCGCTTTGATTTCAAGGCAAAGCGCGGTGTTTAGTTCCGCCACTCTATACACAATGCATTCAGAATTCGGAGGATAATGGAGAACAGAGTGTGAGTCAGTCAGCCAGATCGGCAACCCTTAGTAGTATTTTTGCAGCAGTATGTGTTTACGTTATTGGTATCTATGCGTAACCGCGTCACACGAAATACAGGTACATCCTGAAATTAAAAAAAAATTCTACATCTAAGCTGATGAGGTATCTTGTTTAATTTCTTTACAACAATTTAAGCCCATACCGGGTATGAAATATTTTTCCTTATACGCTATTCCCATAAAAGGAGCGCAGACGCTTCCATCCTGTATAGAGCAGAAAAATATATATAATCTTATTTTAATAATAAAAAATGTGTAGCGTGATATGTATTTATATCACAATAAAAAAAAACAACATATGATAGCACAATAATAATAGTTAATTAGAGGAAATAATTAATATGTACGTACAATGTAAATATACCTATGTTAGAAAAATACATAGATTATATAGAATCAATACTGATTTTGATATTGCAGTATTTTAAACCTATAAAGATTGTAAATATTTATATGAAGAATTATTGGAAGAGTAAATTACACGTTTTTTCTGGCTGGAGTTACTTATTCTTATTTCTTAATCTTTATAAATGATTATACATAATACTCGTCGACAGGCCAGTTGTGGCGTAGGGGCACAATGTGTGATTGTATAATCAACTGGTTGTGGGTTCGTTCCCCACTCGAGGAAATAAAATATTTATTTACATTTATATTTCCATTTCCTTCGTTCTGGTGTCGAGGCTAAGCGCGGCGTTGAGTTCCGCCACTCGACACGCAGTGCCTCTAGAACTCGGTGGAAAGTGGGGAACGGAGTGTCTTAACATTAGGTTCCCTTTGCCTACCCCGCTGTGTGCGGGAAACGGGGTGAATCTGATTTATACATAATACTAAAAAATCATATAAATAAAAAAAACTGCGTCCCGCAGGTACACGTGAGTAGAGTTGCCTCTCGCAATGAACCAAACAAGCTTTTTTGATTTATAACATTAAAAAAAAGAAAAAAAATTGCTTCACGCTGTAACCCGCACACAGCAGGGTAGGGTAGGGTAAATGTAAATAATATAGATTATAGTAAGTACCTAATATTTTTTTCAGGAAGTATTCGACGAAGGAGTTACTCTTTCAAAAGACACGCTCGTACAAGTATGGAAGTATAATTGGATTAATGAAATGATAAATGTGAGTATTTTATACATAGTACATATAGTTATGTTATATGAAACGTTAACATAAATTGTAGCCCTACGTATTTTGTGTGACCGTCAAATTTTATTCAAATTCGTTCCTTAGTTTATGCGTGAAATTAGAAAAAACATTTATTTATACAACATTCATATTCATACGTAATGGATTTTATCTAAACAATTGGCATAAAAAAAGCACGACGTCGAATTCCGACAATCCGCAATGTCTGGAATTCGGGCGGAAAGAAGAGAACGTAATGTCATAACAGTAGGTTGTTCTTACGTACCTCCACCGCGTGAGGAAAAACGAGAAACTGGAACAAGCTAAAAAGATATTATTGAAAAAAAGTATAATATTATTAGATTCTCTACGCGGGACACAAGCTGATATTCTCGTCGAAGTGGTACCTGGACGCGCTCGGCGCGGAGTGGACGCAGTACTACGCGGTGGACCCGCGCGAGATGGTGCGCGGCCTGCTGCGGGACCACACCCTGCTGGACCACGTCCTGGGGGGCGAGGCCTGCATGTGGGGCGAGATGGTGGACGACAGGAATGTCATTAGCAGGTTATTCTTCGTTTGTGTTTTAATTTATAAATTATTTAAAGAATTATCCAGATTTTGCTATAGGTATATGTGTCAAAATATTGGGGACATTTATCAATGTAAAACTTATAAAATGTTTTTTTTGTGTGCTTGTGCATTTGTGCACGTTAATTTCAGAGACAGCTACACCGATTTAAATGCAATTTGCACTATTAGTACATATTCCGGTAACCGTACCCGAATATATATTTTTAAATTGGTTCGTAAATAAAAAAAAGTGATAAAGAATTTTATTACATTAAGATTCTCTTAAATGACTGTTGCATTTTTGCTAATTTAAACAATTGACAATTATATTTTCCATATAAACTTCCAACCCCTTATTTGAACCTTTAGGGGGTGAATTCTAAAAAACCATGAAATACGTGTTCAATGAAATATTTTTAAGAGTCTGAATTTCAAATTTTATAAAAACCGGTGTTGATTTAAAAAAAAACCATACAAACTTTCAACCCCTATTTCATCCCGTCAGGGTTAAAATTTTTCAAAGTCCCTTCTTCGTGGAGTCCAGATTATGAAAATAAACATCCAAATTTCACGTTTCTAGGCACAGCGGTTACGGCTGTGCGTGCGTTTTACCTCAGTCAGTCAGGTCCTTTTATATATATAGACTAGCGACCCGCTCGCGGCTTCCCCCGCTTAAACCACAAAATTATTTAATTAACACACTGAATTATGTTCGTGTTTTGATATACCTATAATGTATGTTTGCAACGCAATGAAGATTTTTAATGAGAAATTTATTAAAACTTTAGGTCGCATTTTCGTACCTCCCATGAGAATCTTCACTTGAATTTTTGAAATAAAAACACAACTTATCGATACTTACAATAAAATCCTAACTCATCGGTGGCTGTACATGGAAGATATTACAATTAACATTGTAATAGAACTTGGTCAGTTTGTCTGTTTGTCTGTGAATTTGTTCACGATAATCTCAAAAACGGCTTAACCGATTTAAATCCTTTTTTGTTTGCATTTTGGCAATTTAATATTAGTTTTATTTTAATCAGCTTCACGCTGTATCCCTCACACAGCAGGATAGGCAGAGGAACCCTAGTATTAAGACACTCCGTTCCCCACTTTCTGCCGAATTCTGGAGGCATTGCGTGTTCTCGTTCTTTCGTGTTCTCGTTCGCTCGACACCAGAGCGAAGAAATGGAAATATAAATTTAAGTAAATATTTCATCTCCTCGAGTGCTTGCACTTCGTGCCGCTGCGCCACGACTGGCCTCAACTGGACTGGACTTTATTTTAATCGGTTCACACAAAGTCAAAACCAGATCCACGCTTTATCCCGCCTTTAGCAGGGTAAAGATTATGCGTAAGATTATGAGATTATGTTGTAATGTAAGGATTAAGATATTGCGTATAATGTGTGACTGATGTGCGAAATTAAAATATTATTAAACGAAATGAAAATATTATTAAATTATAATTCAATCCTCCAAGTGGGGATCGGACCCACACCAGTCGCGTTGCAGCCACAACTTTGGCCTTTAACAAAGAACAGAAGAGAAGCGCGTCAGCGCTCCTTTTACGGAAATAGCATATAGGTAAAATATTTTAATTCCATACCTAAAGAATTTAAGCAACAGTGTAGACGTAAGTTTTTTTTTTTCATTTCACGATGTTTAATCATATCTATATTTCGTGTGAGGCAGTTACGCTTTGATACCAATAACGTAAACACATACTACTACAAAAATACTACTAAAACCTTTAGATTTTAGAACTTTGAACTTTGCCGCCAAAACCTACAGCTCGATTTCGGAATGAGGCGTATGCGGCGGTCTCCCTTTGATAAAAAAAAAAAATGTGCGTGCGTCGTTCTTGACAAATTGTATTTTATTTTACAACGATAATTTTATTATTTATTCGCGGCTTTGTCCGCTTGAATTACATGATTACTCTTTTAAGAAATATAGATATTACAAACAGCCTTAACTAATAATTAATTGATTTGGATTAGTACTCACGATATTATTTGCAAAATAACTTATCTAGCTCCTGTACAGTTTTTAAATTAGTAACATATATTATTAGTTAAATATATAATTGATATACAGAATATACGTAGAAAGCACGTTTTTGCTCCCAAAAGTTATTTTTTTATACGTTTCTTAAAAAAAGATTAATAACATAAACGAACGAACGGACTGAAGAACCTATTCAAAATATTTCTTTGAATATTAAGTCATTCTTTATCACTGTGTTAAATAATTACGAATTAAGCTAGACTGTTACGAAGGTAATCTTCACCAACAATTCAATGTAGTTTACTTTATAATTAGTACTATGAACAATTGTACTTTAAGAATACGTAAATTTATCAACAGTCAAATAAATAAGACGTTTCTAAAGTCATTCTTTTGGACTTACAATTGAACTGTAACCATTCGAGCATTGTTAGAAAAATATTACAATGTTATGTTAAATTTATTATAAGTATAGATTACACTTACATGACGTAATTAACGTTAAGCAGATAATAACTCAACAATATAATAATTTATTTCTTAATAATTTCTTTTTTTTTTCAAATATAAATATCTTTAAAACTTTAAGTACATTATTTTTTGATAAAGTGTAGCGGTAACCTTTCCAAACTATATTTTCTTTTATGCACAGCGCCATCTATTAAGATCCCATCACAATTAGTGATACGCGTATGGAAGAGAGTATCAAGATTCGTTAGTACCTACTATTGGTCAATAGATAGCGTTCTTGTATCGATTTTTTAATATGTCAAATATAAACTTCTTGAAAACTTAAATACTTATATCTTTAGTATTTAAAATGATTAATATTCTTTAGTATTAAAATGATTAATATTCCTCCCGTCGTAATTAGTGTTTAACTCCACAGAACGTTTTTTGCGTTATCAAGATTCGTTAGTACCTACTATTGGTCAATAGATAGCGTTCTTGTATCGATTTTTTAATATGTCAAATATTAACGTCTTGAAAACTTAAATACTTATATCTTTTGATAGAGTGAAGCGATTACAATGAAATAAAGACTAAAACCTATCTTGATTTATTTGTAATTTTTATGTATAAAAGTTGCTTAAATTTATTGTGTACTTTTTACGTGATACGTGTTCACATAAACAGACAAACAGACAAACAGACAAAAATTCCAAAAATGTTGGAAATGGATTCTGTTAGTTATCCTTTAACACCCTGGCTAATTTTTTCTTAAATATTTTCAATGTACAGAAACGACTTTTCTACAGATTTATTATAAGTATAGATAAACTGTCTCTAACATTTTCTGTCTACATAGTAATTTAATTTCCACCGCACATTTTTATATTTTGAACTGCAGGGTGTGGCCGCGCGCCAGCGCCGTCGCGGAGAAGCTGTGGGGCCCGCTGCTGGGCGACGGCCGCCACGTGTCCACCGTGCCCGAGCGCGCCTACCGCCGCCTCGAGGAGCACGCCTGCCGCATGCTGCGCCGCGGCCTGCCCGCGCAGCCGCCCTCCGGACCCGGCTTCTGTCTAGTGTAGACGCCCACACGCTCCTGTGCTGCTTGTTTTCATATTATACTACTATTTGTAATGCTACGTTATTTTTTCTATTTCATTTATTTTGAGTAATATCATTTTCTAAGTAGAAAATCGTTATATCACGAAGACTGTTACTAAAACTGTGTTAGGATAATATGTAAAGTGAATGAATAAGGATTGATATTTTTCTAAATAGTACGATTTCATTAAATGAAGTTTGTTGTAATAATACATCAAAATAACACAGAATTATTTTTTAAATAATGTATAAAATAAACAGGAGCACTTATATAGAATGTGAAGACCTAACGTTGACGTTCTACCACTATCTAATCTTGGGTTGTCTTTTTGATATTACTTTTCTTGAATTCTAAAGGTATTGACTGAGCTTGATTCATTCATCTTAAAGAACGAATGAACTGTTACTAAATGATAGGATATTAAATTAATAAGGCTAAATACAATTTCTCGAATATTGATAATTTGAATAACACAAATAATTTCAGATAATCAAAGATTTTCTGAAATTTCATTTGGTAATAGAATACTTTGAAATGTTTAAAATTTTGTGTAGCTTATATAAGTATATAATTAATTTTGTTATTGCCAAAATAAGCACCCAGTTAACTGTACATACGATGTCTATGTATCTATATCTTTATTAAACAATGATATGTGAATGATAATTTTTATTTTCTTTTATTATGCCCTTCAATAATTTTATAATACCTTACATATACATAATATTAATCATGATAGCAGTACTTCATAATATGCTCGTGTAACTATTAATAAAAATTAAAATGATAAAAATACGTGAAAATAAAAAAGAGAGAAGTTGCATCCATTATTTTCTTATATCTATAAACATTTGTTAATAAAATATATTTTTATAGCTACAACCACTAGGGGGCTTTGCCCACTCTCCCCTCTAGCTAACCAACTTAATAAAAAATCTTCGCCTGAGCGCTAATAAGTCAAGAAAGTGTTTACGTCTTTCAAAAAAGTTTGTCCATCCATCTATCCATCTGCCTTTCGAAGTCCACTGCTGGACATAAGTTAAAAAATTTATGCCCTTCAGTTATCTTCCTTAATAGTGTTTTTGCACATGTGACATTTCTATTACATATATTCTTGATTATTCTTGTGTTTTTTTCCTTACTACTTTAAATGAAAGCACAGTTTTAACTACATACTCTATAAAAGCCTAATACAATTAAAACAAAAGAGATTTTGCCAAAAATGAAAATGTGGTATTTTCAAATAAAATAATCAATAAAAATATCATTGCAAAATAAAATGCCATTTTAAAATTGACGACAACACTAACCTATCAAAGCGACGACATTGCAAAAGCCTCATTGACGAAATGGAGTCGAAGGTATTGGCGGTGAAGTTGAACGTTGTTTAGGTTTGTTATTGCCAGGGTGCTTGGTAATAGGCGAGTAGGTGGCGATAGCATAATCGCTCGCAGCGCTCATGGTGGCCAAAAGTAAAAAAAATGTAGGCTTTGTCACCTGTTAATGTCAAAGCAAAATGTTCGACTCGTTCTATTTTACGAAAATAGATAATTGCGTAAAATAGAACGTGAGATATCTTTTTCATTTTGATATGTTTTTTAAAAATGAAAAGTGGCAGTTGGACATTTGGTAGTATTTTTATAGTAGTTGTGTTTACGTTATTGGTATCTATTCGTAACTACGTCTCACGTAATACAGTATGGATCAAAATCGACGATTCTTGATTATTTTTTTCAGGTGTGGGTTTGAAATATTTTGTCCTATATAGACACAGACGCTTTTACCTGTATAAAGCATAAAAATACTCTAATTTTTTTATATAATCAAAATCAAATCAGCTTCACGCTGTATCCCGCACACAGCAGGGTAGGCCCTAGGAACATAGTGTTAAGACACTCCGTTCTCCATTTTCCGTCGAATTCGGAAGGCTTTCATGTCATTTCTGAAGGCGTGTTGAGTAGCGGAACTCATAGCCGCGCTTTTCCTCGACACCAGAGCGAAGTGGAAGCTTGGATAACGGGGACGGAGAGTCTTAACATTAGGTTCTCTCTGACTACAAATAAACAACGAAAAAATGTATTCGGTGATAAATCCAGTATTTACATTAGATATTTCTTATTACTCCCTAAAATCCTGCAGTATTTACCTACTTAAACGATATAGCATGAATCCCACATTTTTAAAATGAAAATAAGCCTCTTAATCTTTGAATTTTTTTTAAGTGTCACATTCTTTAAGAACATATTTGTACTTACGTTACTCATCTGTTTTGTTTGTATAGATGTGTTCCTAATTCATATTGACCGAAAAAGTATATAGTGAATGAAAGAATACTTTCAGATATTTAAATTTTATTCTACTAACATTTTAAAATGAGGCCAGTCGTGGCGCAGCGGCACGAAGTGTGACTGTAAAAACCGACTGGTTGTGGGTTCGATCCCCACTCGAGGAGATGATATATTTAATTATATTTCCATTTCTTCGCTCTGGTGTCGAATCTAAGCGCGGCGTTGAGTTCTGCCACTCAACACGCAATGCTTCTAGAATTCGGCAGAAAGTGGGGAACGGAGTGTCTTAACACTAGGTTCCCTCTGCCTACCCTGCTGTGTGCGGTCTACAGCGTGAAACTGATTTTTTATTTTAAAATGGAAGACATCTTTAGTTGTAAGTTTCATAATACATCATAATTAACAGTTTTGTGAAAGGCACAGGAAACGAAAATAGTTTAAATTTTATACCACGAGGCCTAAATGGCGCAACGGCGACGATTGTAAGTTCGATTCTCACTTGGGCGAATGAAATATTTTTTTTATTTCCTGACTCTACTAACAAGGCAAAGCGAGGCGTTTAATTCCGCCACTCAACACACATTGCCTCGAGAGTTCAGCGCTAAGTGGTAAAGTGGTGGTCGGAAATGTCTTAATGGGAATGCTTTACGCGATCCCACGAGTAGAAATCACTACAGATAACAGTGAAATATTAATTATAACAATATATCAATAGCTATAAGCAGCGATGAAAGCATATTTTTAAGACTTCTAAAAGAATGAAAAAAAAAACATCGTACATACACGTCATACAAACTTTATTCAAATAACACAATGTATTTACGTATAAAGCAAAATAAATGGAAACTTATAAACAAGACATTGGTTCGCTACACTTGTGAGAGTCGAGTTTTAGTAAACAAAAAATAATAACTTAACACTGTAGAAATCAACAAGAACTTTACCAGTATAGAGGAGAACAATTTTAATAGATATACAGTAAATAATACAGAATTTAACTATCTTAACGCGATCACACCGCACTATTGCACTACATCGTGTAGGGCACTAGCTGTAGAGTGCTGTAAATAGACCATAGGCCTTTAAAAACCGCTCATAACCGCAAAATACAGAACGATCTTCAGATATCGTTTCAGATACTGGCATCTTAAGATCGATCTCAGACTTGAGAGCGTTTTATAAATCGGAACGCCCTATTTATAGTTACTGAACATAGTGCACTAGAAGTAGTGTGCTGTAATCACCATTTACAAAACTTTTAAATCCTTTTTTTTTCAATAAAAAATAATGTTATACTTATTTTACGAAATAATACGAATTGTATTAAAACAGTATATATCTATCTCTCATTGCATATCCTCCATGTTTTTAGTAAATTAGAAAACAAAAAAAAATACAATTTTATAAAAAATTGACCTATCACCTTATTAGGCCCTACACACGAGTGACACAGCAAAATATTAAATATATCACACAAATAGATGCTTATTTATATTCTACCGTATATATATGTATGTAGATATTTAATTAATGTACATTTCTGTCATAAAAATAATTATTTATAACAAACAGCATGGACTTACAAATTCTAGCTATTTAATAATAATTATTATATATATGGGCAGTGTCACATTTAATTTATTAGTGAAGTAACACGTAAAGTTGAATTTGGTGGGTATTATTAAAAAAAACATAATTACACAAAAATAAGACGCTTTTCTTTACTATCGCCTATTTGGTGCAACCTGGCTTAACTTTTTAATTAAGCGAAATATAACAATGTATGCGGAAATACTATTTGTAACACTTTACAGAATATTTTAAGAAGTGCAAATACGTCATTGTTGCACCAGATATGATGATGTGCTTAAAGAACATATAATTTTAACATCTTCATAGTTTCGACAGCTTCAAGTAAAAAAATATACGATAATTCATTTTATTTATACCGATCACACCCACCATAGTATTATAAAAGTTTGTGAAATCAACATATTATATTGTGTATTAGAATTAAATTAAAAAAAAAACGATTTTAAAGCAAATAAATACTTTTTGAGGAGGCTAAGAGATCTTCAGTTTGATAGTAGAACATTAAGTACTTACAAACTACGGTTTAAAGTACATTGGTCAGATTTAGAATACGAAAGCGACCTAAATGTCCTTATTTTATAAAAATGGCTATACGAATTAAGCTACTCCCTGCATCAGGGCGTCACAAAGACTTATAGAGGGTGATTGCAAATAAATATTAGTAGTTAAACATTTGTCTTAAGTATTATATAGTTTTAAAAAGTTTTTTTTCTTGTATAATACCTATAAGATATTCTGTATTATTTTTCCCTATTTTTTATATATATATAGCTTAGAAATTATATTAGGCTATAAGACAACATCCTGACACGACAAAAACGTATGCCACACATTTTTTCAGACTTTTTCAATACTCAATTGCAATCACCGCCAATTTTTTCACCCATTTTCCAATACAAACAAAACACTTCCCCATAGCCCAAAATGTCGAACATTGGGTAACGCCAAACTCAACAAAAGCCGTAAAGCTATAACAATTTCACTATTTCTATTATATCACAATACCGCGTCGCAAAGCCGTATACGTATATGTGGAAAGCATTGTCTAAACACATCTTATTTTAGTGTCAGTCGTTGAAAGGATTGAGAAGTTGAACAAATCAACTAATAATACAATTATAAATAATAAAAAACTATACAAGAAACCGCAATTATTATTCGTATTTATTTACCTTTTTTTTTCATTTTTCGATGAATAAAAATTAATGATATATTTTGAAACGCTCAGTATGAAAGCGACCTAACTTAGTACCTTACAATTTGTGCAATATAATGGGTCAGTAAACAGCAAAATTTTAAAGTAAATTATTTGCTACTAAAAGTTGCAACAAAAACTAAAAGTTAGAGAAATTTTAAGTTAGGACACTTTTATTTTAATTAATTTATTTATTTTTAAATTAGAGACTTATTTTTTTTATGTTTTGAACTGACAAAATATAAAAAATAGGCTATGGTTGCTGTTATTATATTGCTGTTATTGCTAATATTAGAAATGTAAGTTAAATTAAATAAGTACCTTATTTCAAAATATACATAATTTTATAAGTTCACATAAATAAATGTATAAAGAATCACTAAGAATATTAGCTGCAGTGTTTCCTCATATAAACGCTTAGTTTATTTTCTCAATTACATAATAGTTATTTAAATATATTATTATATATAATCATAAATAATTATATTAAAAACATTTTAAACTCATTCTAATCAATGACTGGCACTCTCATAGTAACAAAATATACACATGACTTTACCAAGGGCGTCGCCAAAACTAATATTCTACTAAAACAGTCAGTTCTTCTCTTATGGCGTTTCGAGCTATGCCAGTTAAACAAAATACACTCCTCCAAAGTTATATTGTAAGGAGAACACGAAGGAAATTGGCGGATAGAAAAGAGATAATTATTCACAATAACAAAATTCCAAGTGGTGGCAACTTAAAATTCTTTAAGAAACCAAGAGCTCGTAAGTACCGTGACAGTTTTAATATAAAATGAAATCACCGAGCAAAATGCTAAAATTTTGAATTCACCTGCGATGTACATGAGAACACAAGAGTCAACTATAAATTCAATAGAAAACGATACGGTACTTCATATTTTACATTAGAAACTGCAGAAGATAGAAATGAAAATACAAAATTAGATAGCCCCTTACACCAATACTTGGGTCAAACTGTACCTTTACACATTTAACTATATTTCCTAGATCCATCTTATCATTTCTATGACATCAAAGTTTTAGTATCCGAGCTCAGATTAAGCTACCTACAGTTTATTCATTTAAGCTTGAGACAAAATGTAAACAAAGAAATCAACATTTCCCAAACTTTTACTTCGCTTTTTTATTTCTTTTTAATTTTTATAGTGAAGGTATTCCCATATATGTTTGTCAGCTAGCAGCAATTTATTAGTATTGAAATGTGTTCGAAGTTTGAGAATCCTTTGGTTTCGCGTGGGTGTTTGTATATAAACTATTTAAAAAAATATTACTTAAAATTAAGAAAATAATTTAAGTCCTTTACGATATTCGATTTCTAATAAGCTTTTAAGGGGTTATATAAGTTCTAGAGACTGTTAGATAGTATTATTTATAGTGCTATTTGTAGTGTTAAACATAAAATTTCGGATATATCCAGAAAGCCTGGATTTCCCGGCTTTTTGGCAACCCTACATCGCCCTACCCTAGCCCGCTGGATCCATGAAATACTAAATAGTTTCTTCTCAAGGGCCATTGAGTCCAAACTAACGTAGTTGCGGTCAACAATTTATTTTCTATATCTCAACTTGCCCTTAGGCCATGGACAGGCGACGACCTTGGTTCCTTATCTGCTAGTGGTGACCATCCAAAACGCGAATATACACCTAATACTGGCTCATCAAGTCACAATAAGTCTTTTAGTTCAGTCAGATTAGACTTAACAGTCAATCGAAATGTTGACATATAATTTTTTTTTACTCAAAAAATATATCAAAAGAATGATTGTATAAAACGAAAGATTTTTTCATTAACCAAAAAAGAGATTTATAGGCTTTTAAATAACCAATTTATGAGTACATTTATGAATAACTGTCAAATTGAACCTTTATTTTAATAAAATTTTAAGAAATCTTTAGTTTTTTATTGTTTCTATTATAATTCAAAATATTAAAATAAAAAAAATGCCAACATCTCAATTGAAACTATAATTTGACATTAAATTATTTAAAACAAGCAGACACTCGCTAGTAAATTTCTTTATACATTGCAATAATCATCTAATGTCTAGATGTAGTCTTTTTTTTCTTTTTTTGATGAACTTTTTACATAATATATAATTTGCTGTCATAAAAAATTATTTAAAAAAATCAATCATTAGTATATATAAGAAATGTCTGTGACTTATGTATGGGGAAAATTCGAGTATTTAATTATTTTCAGTTGTATACTAATACTGTAGATTTTAGAACATTAAATGTAATAAGCTTGTGTTTAACTTGCATACCTTCAACAAAATATTTAAAAAATACAAACAATTCACTTTATATATGAAAACAAAGAACAAGTCAATGTCAGGAATGAAAAAAAAAATAGAAAAATGGCCTGCAATTGTTTCAGATTGGTTGTTTTTTTTTTCATTATTATTTATTTGTTACAAACTTCTAAAATATTTCGCGGATGATATGCTGTTTTATATAAAGATTTTGTCTTATACTGATATACAAAATAAGGTATGAATTTTTTTTCAGGCCATAAAATATGCCAAAGCACATTTTTTTTTAATAATAATATTACAATTATATAAAAATAAAAAAGAACCTATTGTTGTATATTATCTGTTAATTCTAAATTTATGAGAAATGCTTATATGAACACAACATGTGAATATATTGAAGATATGTGTTTTTGTTATTTAAATATTATTTTTATAACTTCGTATAATTTATAAATTCACAACATTCAAGGCAGTTTTGATTTCTTTACAACTACAGTTTCTTAATTATATATAACGTTCTTGGATACTTAGAAAATGGAAATACTTTTTTAAGAAAACTGATAATTTTTTTAAAGTATTGGGATTTGTACCCGCGCCTATAGGATGAACAGTTTCAAATCTCGCCACAATTTTCTTTATACATTTTCTAAAAAAAATAATTATAAAATTTATTATTCAACATATTCACATATTGTATTTAATCCCTATTATTCAACAGTTAGAGAGAGTGTCTTATGAATAAATTGTTATATAAAATTAGGCCTAAATTAAATTCATTTTGAATTTATTTGGTAGTATAAATTAATACTAAAACCAAAAGAGTCCTTTTTTGGACGGAAAGTAATACACGATATTTCTGACGACAGCCAAGTCATTGTCGTGGGCCGCACTTTATGTACTGTACTTTTAATATATGAAATTTTAACATAAATAAGATCGGGGCAAAAGTATCTTCGTGTTTTGAATGTATTAATAGTAATCAAACCTCTTTGGCTGTACTAGATGTAACTGGCTGGTTTTAATACCATTAAATGTGACATTCTGAAGATGCAATAAATAAAAAAGAACTAGTTCCCGCCTTTTGTCAATTGTTTTTCAAACAAACAATATGAACGTATGTAAAGAAGAAATTCAGTACATTTTACCATTTTATTACAAAAAAAGGTAAAAATGCGACGAACGCTGCGAATAAAATTTGTGCGGTTTACGGACCTAATGCGGTATCAATAAGAGTAGCACAAATGTGGTTCAAGCGTTTCAAGTCTGGAAATTTTTGTGTGAAAGATGAAATTTGCTCTGGACGCCTAAACTATTGATTCTGACCCACTGCTGTCAGCAACTGATGAGGTTAAAAAAAGGTATTGAGAAAAATCGGCCGGTGCTGGTGAATAGGAAGGGCGTGGTGTTCCACCACGACAACGCCAGACTGCACTCACCTATAGCCACGCAGCAAAAATTGAGAGAGCTTGGCTGGGATGATGCATCCTCTGTATAGCCCTGACCTTGCTCCATCAGATTTTCACCTGTTTCGGTCATTGCAAGACTCTTTAGGAAACATAAATCTAACCGCCAATTCACAATGAACATTATCTGACGACAGATTTTTTTAATCAAAAATTTAAAAATATTTACAGGAATAGGACCATGGCACTATCCATAATATGGCAACAAGTCATCGATCAAAACGGCACGTACATATTAGAAATAAATAAAAAATTATACCTTTTTTTCCTTTGTATGAACAATACAAAAATAGTTTTGCCCCGGCCTGTCACTTTTTCACGAAATTTATAAAGAAATAATTTGTTTAGTCAGTCAGTTGTTGTCTAGGATTATTTAAAAATGATGACAAATGATTATCGACCAATGATCATTACTTTACTTAATCATTTATCATTTAAATATTGATAAAATTTCATATGAAAAAATATGCAGTACATTCTTGTATACAGCCTAGTCTAGCCTAGTTCTATTATCACAAAAGTTTTTTTTTAATGGAAACTTAATGTAATGATGTTCCTTAAAACATATTTTCTGTTAAATATATAATGTGATTAATTTTAGATTTTACTTATTTAGTGTTATTGATAATGACATAGAAGTGACAACAATGATTAATTTCAACATATAAAGCATTTATTATATTTAAATAAGCATAGACAATCATAATTTACATATAAAATTATGAAAAATTAATCGCAATTAAGACAATCAAGCCACTAATATATCATAACCAAATAACAAAACATTATAAATAAAAAAAAATAATGAAAGGAACATCAAAAGACCTACCCTAGCGACTAGATCAAGCGAGGTTCGTCCTCGGTGACATGACCATGTAGTGATGTTCCATTTGCGTTACACCTGGCACTAGCACACCCGGCACTCCGGTTACTCCGGGCACTAGCGGCACAATTGGCACTATCGGCGACATAGGCATATAATCACTTTCACACTGAGATTCTTTTAAACGCACTTTCACATCCTGACCGAGTATCAATTGCACTATTTCTTGAGGCAAAGCTAAAGATTCTACGGTTTCGTCACTTATAGTTCCAAATTCGTCGAATTCGTCTTCCAAACATTCGACGGACTTCGAGCAGCGGTTCGTCGTAACCGTGTGCTGGGTTTCGTCTAGAAATTCGCAACTTTTGGTTTCGCCTTTTGATAGGCCAGATGTTATTTTCAAATTTTTCATTTTACGACTAACTTTGAAACTTTTGAATATATCTCTTGTTGGTGTGAAGTCAAATCTCTTTTTCTTAGTTTCTACGTCTTTTTCTTTTGCTTCTGATTTCGGTGATGTTGCTATACGAGAGTCACTTTTGAGTCTTTTTCTGTTTATGTAAAAATATATATATTTATTAGTAAAAAAAAGACGCGTCCCTCTTCAATAATTGAGCACCGCTTTATTTGTTTACATTGGGCATATAATGAGGAAAGGTAAGGAAAATTTTAACCGTTAGTTGTTGTTGGGAACACTAGGCCAGAGATCACATGGCCGAACACCAGCACGGTGAACCTTCCAAGGAGTGGAAAAATAGGAGTGGAAACCTCTCAATGGATCGCAATTGATGCGAGGAATGCATATGTGCTCTTAAGACGACCTCCAACATCATGATGAATACGACTTACAAAGACATATATTTATTCATTTTGAAGCATCTTGGGCGTATCTGAATATGTTTTCTGGACTATAGCTTGCAACAGATTAGGTTAAGTATACATATTTTTTTTAATATTTCGGGATAATTTGTTTGTTTGTATAATTTCTAGTGGGTATCAGACTCTTCTGGGGTGGGCACGGACCAATTATTTCTACACTTATGATAAGCATTTATTAATAAAAAAAAGACCAGTCAGAAAACGCGACAAGTTGTGGGTTTGATTCCCAATTGAGAAAATGAATTATTTAATATATTCATTTTCTTCGCTCTAGTGACGAAGCAAAGAGCGGCTTTGAGTTTCACCACTTAACACGCAATGGCTCCGAAATTCGGTGGAAAGTGAGGTACGGATATATTTTAATAAAATTTTATTTTAAGACACCCAATATGTCTTAACATTAGGTTCCATCTACCTACCCTGCTATGTGTAGGACGCAGCGTCAAAAAAGAAAGAAACTAAAAAACATCATTATCATCAAATAGCATTAAAGATTACTTATATAAAAAATATCAAATACAAAATCCAAAAAATTACCTAAAAACACTAAACGGTTTAGTATTTCTCGTCGGTTTGTGATGCAGTGAGCCGAGCGAGGAGTGACGCGTCACTCCCGCGTCCTCACCGCTACGACAGTTCCATGATTCACCTAGCTTCATTGTACTGAAATATTATATAAAAAGAAAATTGTACTGAAATATTATATAGAATAGAAGTATTTATGTGTGAACACAAAAAACAAACCAGTTGCAAATCAAATATCATAAATTAATATTTGTATATATAAAAAACCGGACAAGCGCGAGTCGGGCTCGCCCACCAAAGGTTCTGTACAAAAATTTTAGGAGTCAAGCTTTTTCAAATATTCAAGCTGAGATTAGCCTTCTCACCTGAAGTGAGGTCACTTGAATTACCGGCTTTAATACCAATTTATCATTCCTTTTAAGGCAATTATTCCTTAGGATTTAACCACAAGTGTATGGTTTTCAGATTTTTTCCTAAACTACTTTCAGATAGTACTTACCTATAGATGCTAGATGCCAAATTTCATAATAGTAGGTCAACCGGTACCCAATTAATTTTGATAGCCTTTATAGTGTCAAATACGCATTTTTGCGATATAAACGACCATATCTTTTTTTTAGCGTTTCTGAGATAAAGGTTCTTGACAGATAGACAGACAGACAACAAGGTGGCTCACCCGTAGGGGCGGCGCGGCGGCAGCGGCGGGGGGCAGCGCTTGCCGGCGCGCCGCATGGTGGCGTACACGCACTCCACGGACTCGTACGTGGGCTCGTCCGGCGCGCGCGCCCGCTCCTCCGCGATCTCCTCGTACACGCCCGACGACACCGACACCAGCGACACCAGCGAGCGCCGGTCGCACATGCTGCACCACATTCATTACACTTTAGGTAAAGCTTCAACGATATATCATATACAGGGTGGAAGAGGCAGCGCTTCTTTTACGGAAACAGCATACAGGGTAAAATATGTCAAACCTATACCTAAAGAAATTAATCAAGATGCCTCAACAGTTTGGACGTAGGATTTTTTTTCATTTCACGATTTTTATCCATACCTGTATTTCGTGTGACGCGATTACGTATAGATCCCAATAACATCAACACACACACAACACTACAAAAATACTACTAAAGGTTAAACAACTTTGAACTTTATCGCCAATAAATACAACTCGATTTCGTAATGAGATGTGTGCGGCGGTGTTCCTTTGATAGATTTGTGTGTGCGTTTGAAAAAAAAAACTTTTTCATTTTTGGGAATTTATTTTTTTCTGATTTATATTAAGGTTTTATAGAGTAGTTAAAACTGTGGTTTCATTTAATGTGGTGCTTACACTTCCACCCTGTATATAAGGGGGGGGCAAAACTATTTTCGTATTGTTCATAAGAAGAAAAAAAATTAGGTATATTATTTATTTATTTATAATATGTATGTGCCGTTTTGATCGATGACTTGTTGCCATCTTATGGGTTGCCATTCCTGTAGAAATTTTGAGATTTTTGATTAAACAAATCTGACAGGTAGTTTTGACAGTGTTCTTTTAAGATTAACTTTATGGTTTCAAAAATGTTCTGCAATGACCGAAACAGGTGGAAATCTGATGGAGCAAGATCAGGGCTATACGGAGGATGTATAAAGGTTTCAGAGAATCAAAATTTGGTTTGACGCCACTGGAAGATCGTCAAATTATGTTGAACTTGCAATCACAAACACATCGCGATTTTGCCTGGTCTGGCTAATCTGTTGAATAGTAAAACTTTTTTTAGCTTGTTTCAGACTGTTTTGGTGTTCCTCTTCCGTGGCTATTTTCCTTTCAAGGCGCTGCGCTCCGGTGCCCATGGTGGTGTTGCTGGTGCAGTCCTTGGCAAAGACAGCTAAACCTGGTCATATATGTGGATTGTGGATTTCTTCGCTCCTACGATACAGAAGCTGAAATTCAGTTTCTCCTTTCTCCATCCATAAACAAAGCCTCCAAGACCTCAGTTTCAGACCCGGAGGACTGATATGTCCATTACAAAGAAAATGTTGGATTGTTGTTAGTTGAGCTGTTGATTGTCCATGTGTAGGATTTTGGATGAGCGTAGAAGGGTGCTTATCTTCCTTAGTTACACTTTTTGCTGCTATCTAACTATAGTATCTAGCCATGGCTATTTGAAAGATATCCTCTAAGAACTTTAAGAAACTTGGGAGCCTCTGGTTGTCTGCTATCAGAGAAACAAAACCTGGTTCATCTAGCTTGGTGTTCATTAAAGTCTCTAGGTTCATACGGGTTGAAGGAAACCGTGGGCAGTTCAGGATTAAATCCTATACTATATCTTCGATGCTAGGATCGGATTCGCATCTTGAGGTTCTTTCTACAGTTTAAATCGATGAAGAAAGCTGGCAAATCTCCATGTCCAGTCAATATTTGCACGTGTATAGGGCCCCACTTGACGGTTCTGGTGATCTTGAACGCGACAACGGGAAGAAATTCCCTGATGGTTGAGGCTCCTGTGCTTGAGGTTAAATACCTATCCTGCCATCTCTAGACGGATTCCTCTCGGATTTTCATTTTGACGTAGGCCAGATGTTTTAGCATAGTTTTGAGGGTTCGTATTATCAATACGTCGATTTTGGTAAGTTCATCTGCCTTTTCATGTTCAGCCGTTCCTATATTTACACGAAGCCATGTAAATTCTATCTCCCTTCCCCGCTCCCTTATGCGTTGAACATTCCTTTACATCACGTTTGCTAAAGGATGAGTGGATCTAGGGTTCCTTAGCAAATCGAGTAAGCATCTTGAATCACTTAGAATAATTACCAGGGGATCATAGGTATTAGTAATCTCCTGGATTGTCCTGTAGATGGCGTAAAGTTCTGCTTGAAAGACCGTGCAGGACCGTGCGTGTAGTCATCAGTTGTGGGTTTATTCCTATTAAGGGAATCTGATTATTCGTCACATGGCAAGACAAAATATTTACTTTAAAATTGGACGGTGCGTGGAGAACTCAAGGTCATGATACTAGGTTTTCTCTGCTTACACTATTATGGGTAATATAAAAACTAATGAATTTCAATTTACAATTTAATATACATATAATAAATAATTTTTAAAAAATAAAAAGAATGAACTCTATGATGACACTAATCCATACATACATACAATAAACATCAACCCCCCTACCCACCTGTCGTCGGCGGGCGGGCACAGCAGGCGGCGCGCGCGCTCGGCGAGGTCGCCGGCGCCGCTGCAGCGCGACAGCTGGCGGCGCACGCCCGTGCGCGCCTCCTAGGTTACACGGGAGGAACTATGTTCAATAATAATTATGTAATAATCAAATCAGCTTCACGCTGTATCCCATAGCTGGGAGGCAGAAGGAACCTAATGTTGAGTGGCGGAACTCAACACCGCACTTTGCCTCGACACCAGGGCGAGGAATTGAAAATTTAAATTTAAAAAAAAAATCTCGAGTCCCCACTCGAGAAAATAAAATCCAATCGAACCCCCAACCGGTCGGTTTTACAGTCACACTATGTGCCCCTGCGCCACGACTGGCCTCTCATATAAAGTTAATAAATTATTTTCTTTTGTTTTTTTTTTAACTTCACGCTGTATCCCGCACATAGCAGCTACTTATATGAGTGCTGTAAAGGCAAGCACGAGCCAATCTCGCGTATGTACAGTTGTGGCATAGTATTCAATATATTATGAAACCACATAAGTGAGGCACAGGAGTGTGCGCGACAGGTTGTGGGTTCGATTTTCACACGAGAATTCAATATTTCAAATTCTTCGTCCTGGCAGCGTTGAGTTCCGTAAGCCGTTCCGTATACTAATAAACTAAGAAAACAAGGGATGAAGCGCGCTAATAACTTACCTTAGACATGATGAGATCAGTGTCGTCGAGGGAAATTTCCGAAGGGCCACTGTACCAGCTGGTGCGACGTAATTCACCTATTACAAAAATAAATAATAACATTACTGGTTAGTGATGCTTAAAATAACAAAAAATCTATTATAATATTAAAAAAATATATAAGAAATTAAGATATATTTTACTAATTAAATAAACTTACATAATATTCTATTTTTTTCTATATTTTATTACATACTATATATTAACGTGAAGCAAAAACTTTGGACCTCTTTTTACGAAATTTGCGCGGACGGAAGAATATAAAATTTGGCACATTTATAGTTTATATACAGGAAGGTAGTGTCAGCATCACTTTAAATGAAACCACAGTTTTAACTTCTCTATAAAAGCCTAATACAATTATAAAAAAAATTGTAAACGAAAAAGTGAACAAAATAAATAATAAAATTATTGTTGTAATATAAAACGTCATTTGTTAAGAACGACGCACGCACACATAAACCTATCAAAGGGAAACCGCATACGCCTCATTCCGAAATCAAATCGAAAGTATTGACACCAAATTTCAAAGTTGATTAACCTTTAATAGTATTTTTGTAGTTGTTTATGTGTTTACGTTAGTGGTATCTATGCGTAAATGCGTCACACGAAATACAGATATGGATAAACATCGTGAAATGAAAAAAAAATCCTACGTCTAAACTGCTGACATATCTTGATTAATTTCTTTAGGTATGGGTTTAAAATATTTTACCCTATATGCTGTTCCCGTAAAAGGAGCGTTGACACTTCTACCCTGTGTAGGAGTAGTGCAAAACGGTAATATTTTTCAATAATAATGCTTATAAAGTACATTAAATCAATAAATAAAACATTACACACACTACAATCCTATTAACAATATTTACATTTTTAGGTTTATAAAGTGGCATTTACGTTGCTATGGCAACGCCAACGCTTATTATTATACTCGTCAATTGGTCCTCTATATGTTTTAATATTCTTGTACACATTTAAAAAAAATATACAAAAAATATTTTACTTATAACATTAATATAAAGAAAAAAATCATTCCCACCACTCTGATGGCAAGCGGTAGACAGTTCAGGGTGACTTCTACTCAGTTGGGAAGTACGCGTGTTTTCCTTCATCGCTTGCTTTATGGCCGCCGTCAGCTCGTTGCCCAGCACGCTATTGAACTTAATTTCACCGCCACCGTTGAATACGCTGTAATATTTAAAATATAAAATATTTAGTTTCACGCTGTATCCCGCACACAGCAGGGTAGTGTTAAGACACTCCGTTCCCCACATTCTGCCGAATTTATGGAGGCATTGCGTGTTGAGTGGCAGAACTCAACGCCGCGCTTAACCTCGACACCAGAGCGAAGAAATGAAAATATAACTTTAAGTAAATATTTCATCTCCTCGAGTGGGGATCGAACTCACAACCAGTCAGTTTTGCAGTCACACCTCGTGCCACGACCGGCCTCAATTTTATTTAATTTTTTTTTTAATAATAAAATATTTAAAAAATTATGTTGATTAACTTTAAATTATTGTGGGTACTAATAATGCAGGTGCCAAGTTGTGAGGTTTGTATAATAGAATTCACAAAGTTCCAAGGCGTTTGGATTCATGTTGTACACAGCGGGGTAGGCAGAGGAAATAAATGAAAAAACTCTCTGTTTTACACATTTCGCAAAATATTGCAGATGCGCGAGTGGCGATTTGTCTTGTTACCAGAGTGAGGAAGTTTAGGAAAATAGGTCCTTCCCGAGTGGAAATCGAACCCACAACTGTCGCATATAGAGACAGACGTTGTGCTATGAAAGCTGCGCTACGACAACAGTCCAAAATGATAAGTTAATATTTTTTATAAAAAATGTACGGTTACGTTGCACACTCACATTAAAATATATTTTAAATATACAAAAATACTGTTATTTGCTTGTGAAAAAAAAATATACAATATACTAAACACATATACGTTATTACGATACATTACTTATAAACTATAATACATTACTTATAAACTTGGAACTAGATATTTAAATATACATTACATGTATAATAAATATATGTATAAATAAATAAAACAAACTTACTAAAACTTTATAAGGCCAGTCTGAAATGGCCCAGAATGTAAACACGACAGGATGTGGGGTTCAATTCCAACTCAAGGAAATGAAATATTTCCATATCCTCGCTGTGGCGAAGCGCAGAGATGAGTTCCGCCACTCAACACGAAATGCATCCAGAATTCGGCAGAAAGTGGGGAACGGAAGTGTCTTAATGGCAACGGAGTGTCTTAACAATAAGTTTTCAAGTATTCTTTGCCTACCGTGCGGGATACAGCGTGAAGCGAATAAAAATTAAACACAATACCTACACTGAACTAATATGATACATTTTGATTTAAAAAGTTATAAAAAAAATACAAAAACTAAACGAATGTTAAACACATACAGCCAATGTGATAAATGAATAAATCAAATATTTTAAAGGAAATATTCTAATCAAAACAATATTGGGAATTACCTACGCTAATGATCGGTGTTCATAGAAATAATTGATTATTTGTCGATAACAATATAAGATGTTGTATATTTATTAATGCCTCCAGAATTCGGCGGAAAATGGGGAGCTGAAGTGCGTTAATGAGATCAGAGTGTCTTAACACTAGGTGTTCAGGTCCCTATAGGCATAGGGATCTGAACACCTAGTGTTAAGATCCTGTTATGCGAGGGATACAGCGTGAAGCTTAAGAAAATACGTATTTTACACATATACATCTTACATGTAAACTATTGTTTAAAATTGATAATAGTTGACATTTTCAGTAATAAAAGTTAAATTTACTTTTTTGGTAAGCTAAGAGAGAAGATAACTTAGTAACCTACGACACACCAACCCCCAACTTCCTTTTCTTTAAAAAAAAAAATAAAATAAATTAGCTTCACGCTGTATCCCGCACACAGCAGGGTAGGCAGAGGGAACCTAGTGTTAAGACACTCCGTTCCCCACTTTCTGCCGAATTCTGGAGGCATTGCGTGTTGAGGGGCAGAACTCAACGCCGCGCTTAACCTCGACACCAGAGCGAAGAAATGGAAATATAAATTTAAGTAAATATTTCATCTCTTCGAGTGGGGATCGAACCCACAACCAGTCGGTTTGCAGTCACACCTCCTGCCGCTGCGCCACGACCGGCCTCAAAGATACGTGCATTATATTTAGCTAACTCGGTCAAATTTCCACTAGCTGGAATCGAATTTACAACCACTTTCCGCCGAGTTCTGAAGGCCATTGCGTGTTGAATAGCGGAACTCAACGCCGCGCTTTGCCTCGAAACCAGAGCGAACAAATGATAATATAAATAGAAATAAATATTTCATTTCCTCAAGTGGGGATCGAACCCACAACCAATCGATTTTACAGTCACATTTGCGCCCCTGCGCCACGACTGCCTTGTTAGCAGGGCTAGGAAATGAAAATATTAAATCATTCCTTTGTCCGAATGATAATCGAACTCACAACCTTCGTGTTTACAGTCACAAATGGTCAACTACGATTTACAGATGATTTGATATAAGCAATATTAGAACTAATGTCATTGAAAACAATACCGTGTATAGAATATAGGTCATTACTCAGCGTTTCTAACGCAGGTACATCATTACGATAATTGAATTTGTTTTAAGTCACGTAGTTAACAGTTAACGGCTATTTCTTACATTTTCTAATTAGGCCTTTTTAAAGTTAATAGTAATTGTAATTGGGGGATGTCAGTTCGAATTTGTTTTGTTTTAATTTTTTAAGTAGTTAGTTAGATTTAAAGTATTTAGATTTTATTATTGTACACTATACATATTCATTTTAAATATAATTTTGTATATAGATAAAAAAAACAACAATTTTTACAACAGATAAATTACTTAAATAAGAATATTTAGCAGTAAATTACTCAGTTAAATGTTAAAAATAATCTTTTATTTTTTGATATTTTTTGTTACTATGAACATAATAATAACATAATATCTATAGAAATAAAGTAAATAAATAATAATTATTATAAGTTAACATAATATCATAAAGTTTGCTTTTTAGCATTAAGTCCGCCTTTTGTACATGTATTTTTTTATTTCTAAAAATGTGTGCAATAAAGAATAAATAATAAAGTTAATGTACATACTACTATATACAATATATACAAATATACTTAAAAAAATACACACTAATTGAAATAGTGCAAATAATCAATCGAACATAAGGTGAAAGAAAATTCAAAATTTTTAAACTTAAAAAGACAAACCTATCAATGCTAAGAACACAAGTCTTATTCTTATCACCATTTTCCCTCGTCTGGATGATATCAGTAATGTGTTGCCACTGTACCACCATATCTGTGTCTGTCTTTGAAAATAATAAGCCGCTCGATGAAAGTGTTAATTTGCTGTTACTGGCGACACAGCACTTATGAGATAGCTCCGTGGGTACAATTGTCACGGAGTAAGAATCTTTTAATAATGTTTCTGTGCCTGAAAATGGGGTGAAGCATGATGTGCAATGTTTAATTTCATAGCTTTTCTATTAATGTAAACATCAAAATGTAAGAATACTGAATAATTACTAACAAGACTATTAAAAAAAGTTTAAAATGTTATAACTTGATCCGGTTTTTTTGTATCAAAAAGTCATTGTAATATAAGTATGAAATCAATACATTGCCTTATAACATACAAGCACACAAAATGATCATATGAAAAATGTAACACATAATTGTTCTAAATTTCTTGATATAATATAATATTGAAAACTACTTTGTTATGGGGATTAATAATTGATTATATATTATATGGACACTACAAGAGCCTGAAAGATGAAACTGGTTAAAATAATTTCATAGACTATAGTTCCAACACAAAACCAAGATGTTTGGAAAAATCGTTTTTACAATGATTTTTGTGTTATAATGTTATATTTTGTTTTTTAAATTTTAGTGTCTGTTTGTAATTTAATGTTTTTATTTTTATTTTAAGGAAAATCCTGTCAACAATTTGTAAAAAGAACACAAAGGTAACATTTACATTAATAATGTATTCAGCTATAAGTGCTCTAAATATTTGCATTCAATATTATGACGTCAACGGACTCATTTCTAATTCAAGCCATAAAACATGAGGAGAATAAAACAATAATATTTACAATTTCTTGGTTTAATTATATGAAAAATTGTTTTAAAGTAAATAGTTAAACATTATTGAACACTTGTTACAATTTCTCTTTTTGTTTTATAATACATTTATATGTATAATGTTACAGCACTAGTTTGTGTTAAGGTGATTTTTGATTTCACTTTGGGATACTTACATTTATGTAATGAAATAAAATTATAATCTAAATCAATAATCTTTTTTAAATGTATTATTTATAAACTGGTACATATATCCATATTATGACTAGTATCCATATATAAACTGACTGACTGCAAGATTTATAGACCAAATAATAAAAATTGAAGGTAGATAACTAAAGCTTCAATATATTTAATAAATTCACTTACCAAGAAGTTTTTCACCATTTAATAATTCGCGTATTTTGTCCATCCACTGCTGCGCTTCCTGAAGACTTTGTGCTGCGAGCAATATCCGCGGTTTACATGGTTCCTCAATTGAAAATACGGCGAAAGCATGAGGTCGGGTGCGAGACTTGGCACGTTTTACGATACAACCAGTGCGTAACTCAACTGTGCCCGCCGGAGCTCCTGCTTCACTGCAGTAAACAGCGAGCGAACCACCAGCACTAGTCGGACTCGGCCGCAAAATACACCATTGTCTCTTCCAAGACTGCCAATTACAATAATTAATGCATCAATTTCATGACTTACGACTACCGACCACCCAACTGAGAAACAATACTTACCTTGAAAGGATTCAATCCGAGGTTCGGTTTGAATGGATACTTCACTTCTAAATAACCAGACATTTTAAAGCCTGAACTAGTTAGTTTAATAACATATCGTAGCTATAAATTTAATTTAAATAACTAATTTGCATGGGATGCACCATGCACATGTATCCAAACAATTTGTTTAATGTTTACAAAATTTTCACAGATAACAAACGGTGCACTGTAGTGTCTGTGTCTGACAGAAAAATCCATAATGAAACCGGTTTTCCCAAGATACGTTACGCAATTTTAAATTGTTCGTTTATGTAGACTAAATATGTGAATAAATAATATTAATAAAGTAAGCTTGAACGTAAAATTATTTAATTTAATCAATTATCTCTTGATATTTTGGACACAAGCGAAATTCTGTGTTTTAAATAATTTTTGATTACATATTGCTTAAAAAACTATTATATGTTATAAATTTTAAATGTATTTTTATTAAAATATATTAATATTTTATTGTAAAATCATTGACATATTTACACGGTATGGTAATTTAAGTTTTTCGAAATTTCATTCAATAACTATACCTACTTGTAATTTTATTAAACGTTTTATTTACTTGAAGCGTATGTATTACATATTCTTTCGATTAGTTGTTATATTACAATTTATTCAAATATAGCTAATGTAGATAATCATTCATCCGCAATATCTTGTGAACTGAGTATGGACAGCGAGTAGTGGCTGCCGTAAAGTAAGGCTTTCTGAACTTTTGTGCATAATGCGGTCGGAAAGAAAGTAATCAAAAATTAAGAAAATTCTAAGCAATGCTGCGCTGTTCTATAGCGTATAATGTTTCTTGTTGCGCAGCCATTTATTGCAACAATCTCGCATTTTAAATTTCTGATACCTTCCAATATATCAATTTTAATGAGATGCTGTAAAATATATATTTTTTTTCGATTAAAAATGTTCAGTGTAGCTTACGTAGTTTAGGATTAAGAAGTAATATTAAAATCTTTATATTTTTAATAGCTAATAGTTCAGCTAGTAGCTTAACTCTGCCTACGCAGAGGGAAGCTAGTGTTAAGACACCCCATTCCGAGTTAAGTAGCAAAACTCAAAGCCGCGCTTTGCCTCGATACCAGAGTGAAAATATGATAATTATAAATTCTTACCATATTTGATGATTTTTACTTTTGATCTAAAATATTTAATGATGTTAGACTACACTGATTTATTATTAAACTGTTTTATGATAATTAGATATTTTATTTTTTGGTAAATATAATTTACTATTTCCCTAAAATATCCACCTATTGACTTAACTCTAGGAGAGAGAGGCGTGAAAAATTACTAATTTTATCAAATCCCAAAAATATTGAAAAACCGAAATACCGGGATTTTCTGGAGTCAATATCGATAATACCGTTTTACTTGAATTTACGTTTTATTGCGACTCCTAAGTATAGTGCTCCCAGTTACTGGACGTAGAATAGTTTCCTAGCCCATCAAAAATAATAATTATGTGCATAGATTGCATACAAAACACATATAATTGAATGATCTCAGAATAAAAGTATAGCGGTGTAATTTAAATTAATAATCCGCTTCCTATAGCGTTTGCTAGATATTTATGTATCTTTTTTAAAAACTAGAATTATATTCCATATGCAGTGTTTAACATAATGAGAGGAATTAATTAATATTTAAGTATAATATACCATATAACAAAAGCAATATTTATACAATCAAACGTATAAATAAAATTGTAACTGATTGCTATCTGTGCATGGGAGATTAATGAGAAAATATTTTTTTAAACGTAACAAAAGCCAAATTATGTTTAATTTTTTTCTGTTTCTTTGTCGGTTTATCAGTTTGCCTGTACGTTACATAATCTATGCAAGCGGATCTTAAAAGCGGCTGAACCGATTTAGATGCAGTATTCGCTATGGTATTTTGGCAAACATTTAAAAAAAAGGGTCGCTATTTGGAATATAACTGTAACATAAGATAATTATTTTAATTAATGAAAATTACAGTATGCTATACTGTCTTGGGTTTTAGCTTCTATTTTTTAAATATAGCTTTGCGTGTTTGACAGTGAATTAAGAATCTCCTTTATGTCAATTCAATATTTTTTTTATTTCTCAAGAGTATTAAATTTATTGCGTTCGAGTGTTCGAATGAGAAATGGAGTCAGGTGTTGCAATAATAATAAACGATTTAGCATTGAAATCATTTTATTTCTATCAAGTAAAATTTAAATAGTGCAAAACAAAAGATTTAAAAAATATAATAAAATAGATGCTTAATGTTTCATTTACATAATTTTATAAAAACGTAAATTTTTATTCGATTGTCTCGCATATACATTATTAGCTGTAGGCCACGTTTTTAATACAAAATAAGATTACTAAATACCAGAATAATAATGTGATACAATACATAGTGACTTTTCTCTAGGTTCTCTCTGCCTGCCATAAAAAAGGCTGGAAGTGCACTAATAAAATTTTTTGAATAATTACTATCCTCTCAGATAGTTTCAAACAATTTCTAGTAAATCAAAAATAAGGTGAGCCCTTTAATTTTACATTTATACATTTCTAAATACATATTTCCATCCTCTTAGTGTATGAAAAAACCATTTAAAAAATCCTCCAAAACTATTCGAACAATTTTTTTATACACATATATAAATAGTTCGAATTATAAAAAAAAATGGGACATAAAAAAATATCACAAATTATTTTAAATTAAATAAAACTAAAAATAATTTTACATTGTGTTACAACATAGTCATATTCATTATTTTGTCATCGCCTTTGAGTCCTTGTAGCTGCAGATTTCCCAAACCTCCATACTTTATTACTGTAAATTTTCACAAAATCCGTTCAGTTCAGCATTCCTTTGATTTAAATTTAAAAAAAAATAAACAAAAAGAAAAACTCAAAAACCCAATTTATATTATAATTTTAGCCACCTTAGCGAGTGCATAAAAATAATAATAAATGTAACATAATATGATAAAGTTATTACTACAGTACGTTTAAAAAATACGATTTTTTATACATAAAAGCACCAAGCAACAAATTCGACAAATATCATATTTATCATCACAAAACACAAAAAAAAACTTGTATAATTAAAATATATAAAATAATATAATAGTCTAAATAAGATCATAAATTTATAATATCTATACTAATGGCCCAATATTTGTTTTTTTTTATATATAGCTGTATATTTTTTAAATTATAAGTGTAATGTATACAAGAATAACATAAGACAAATTTTAACATGTTTGTTTGAACGAAATTTTAATTACTACTTCAATAAATTAATATTTCTGATATTTATTTGTGTATATTTCACACATAGCGTCAACTTAATTAATTATATATTAAATTATTATTATTTATTATATACTAAATTATAATTATTCAGGAGCCTCAGTAAACCAACCTATGCCATAGTGTAATTATTTTTTTTAAAAAAGTCATAAGATTCCAATAATACTAAAATGGCTTACAAATAAACATTAAACGTACTGTTACCTAAATAAAATATATATATGAAAATAAAAATTCTATATTTGTACTGTATTACGATGTGATTATTTTAAATGCATTATGGTTTCATTTTATATACGAACTAATTAGAAAAAAATGACGATATTTTTATTTATTTTATATTATTTAAGAATAAAGCTTGTGTCCATATATTATATTATATAAATTCTTATAATATATAATGTGTCAATCGAATAAACATTTTTTTGTTAGTAGTGCCAAATTACAAAATCTTCTAGAACATTTTAAATTAATTTTGTTATTGATTGTACTAAAACATGTCACGTTTTTTATGTTTGTCCGTACTAGTGTTTTTTTTTCTTTTTGAAATCAAATAATATAATATATAACAATTCTATAAATAAAATATGTGTAATAAAGCGTGTTTAAAGCATATCGTGTCACATACAAATAAATTATGTTATATAACCTCCCATTCGCTATCTAAATGGTCGTCCGGCGAAATAAGACTATCCGCGGCTTTAACAGCATTCTTTATATCTAATTTCAACTCAATATTCTCTAAATTCCAATTATTCGGTAGTTTCACCACTTTAGGAACCAAATCGCCGGTTTCGGTTTTCTTTTGCACCGGTTGATCGGTTTTAGCGAAATGTTTATCGGCTTTTGTTATTTTATCGGTTTTTACTGTTATTTTTTCGGTTTTTAATTTTTCTTTGTCCACTATGAACGATTTTTCGATTTCCGGTTTGTATGTGATTTCTATATCCGGTTTATATTTTATTTCATTTTCTTTTTCTTTGATGGGTTCCGGTGTTGAACTTTTAATACTAAGAGATTCTAGGTTGAGCATTTTCGCAAGTATCTTCTCTTTTTCAGCAATTTGTTGCTCTAATAAATCATCGTTTTGTTGAGGAATATTGCTAAAAAAAATAATTTATTTATTTTATTTATTTCTTTATTTGTACACCACTTGCATTAAAATACACAAAAAAAAACAGAGAAGAAAATATTATAGAATAAGTTAAACAGGATGTAAGTCACATTTTATCTTATATCAAATGTCATGCAATATTTCGAAAATTGGTCGTTGCGCTGAGAACTAAATGTCATAGCCCAGGGTTCCTTCAGCCTACCCTTTATAAGCGGAATACGTGCGAAACAAAAAAAAATCTAACTAAATACATTGCGGCAACAACCAAGGCCAGTCGAGGCGCAAGGGTTAGTGTGTGACTGTAAACGTGACTGGTTGAAAGTTCAATCCCGATTCGAATAAATCAAATTTTTATTTAAAATTATATTTTCGAGGCTAAGTGCGGCGTTGAGTTCCTCTACTCATCACACAATGTCTCAAGAAATCGGCGCAAATGGCGGAACTGAGTGTCTTAGCACTAGGTTCTACTAGGTTCTGGGTTCACTGTTGGGGGAGACAGTGTGAAGCTGACAAAAAAAGAACAAAAAGTACATACCCATACACACTAACATTCATAACACACGGGGTCGTATAACTAATCGCGTCCAGTTTCCTCACCGGCGTCGCCATTCTCGGCGTGCTACGACCCGAACTATTATCTCGCCTCCTACTTCTCCTACTATGAATTAATTCACCATCACACTTCTTCTCCATTATACTATTGTACATTTTTAATTTCCTTTGTAATTCTTCACTTTTAATCCTCCTAATTTCCTCGGCATCACTAGAAACATCTTTAAATTCATTAATTATAGATTCCAGAACATTCTCTGATATATCATTAGGGAGGTGCTTTATTGGTGGCAATTCGAAACACTCCTCCCCATTCGCTATGGTTCCCGTCTCGATTGTCTCGTTTCTTGTGAACATCGATATCGGTTGTTCTAGAACGCTAGTGATGTACGGTACGGTTTGATCTATGTGTGTTAGATCGCGTACAGTGTTTACCGCTTGTTGTAGTGATGTGGTTAACGATTTTGTCATTAAGTTCGTTGGTTCGTCTGTAAGGATAAGAAAAAACGTTAGATTGTATTTTTTTCTATTATAAATTAATGTTTAAATATCACTATAAATTATTTTTGCAGGTATTGGGGCCAGTACAGTGGTAGTCAGTTCAAATCCGTTAGACAAAAGTTGACGTTGAATTTATTTTAAATCAATTCTTAAATCTCTATACGGAACGATATAGAGACATATAGTATAGATACTTAGAAATGAACTATAATTATACTAAATTACTATTTTTAATTTAAGTAACATAAAGATTGTCATAAGAACCAGTAATAAGGTAGACAAAAATATAACATATAATAGAAGTTTCGTGTAATCAAACTAAATATTAATATTAAGAAACTGTATAAGTTATTCTATAGAAACTATACGAGTCTATTAATAAAAGTGCACAAAAATACTTCTAAATACAATTAAAATATGGCAAAAAAGAATTACAAAATAAAAATATAATGTGAAGCGATATCTAACAAAGCCATAATGATTGATCAATATTAAAGCAAAACAAAAAAGGTGAAACAAAAATAAAAATGCAAAAATAATATACAAAAAATATATATTTTAAAAAAATACAATGGCCGTGTTGACATCGTTTCAGAGTTTTAACAAAAAATTGAATTATTATTATAAGTACGACGCGACAATTTAAAATTACGATAAAAATATGGGAAACATAATATTATATGTTAATCATTCTTAATATTAACAACAACCTCTTTTTGGTTTATTCCATGAAAACTAATTTATTTCTTTAATTATAACAACTTTTTTACCAATAACTTATATAAAGAGTAAACTTAAAAACATTAATTTTAAAATGTATGTATGACGTATATTGAAGTTAGTCAAAAACAAAAGTTAAAGTTATTTAATCATTAATTTTTTAATCTGAGAAAATCGTTCAGATACGTATTTTAATGTTTTTTTTCTTTTAACGTAACCCAAATCGTTGCCACCCACAAATTGTGCTAAAATATTATATTATAAATATATACAAGTTTAAGAAAATTATAATAAAACAGAATATATTTAAGTGATTACTACCTAATTTCGTTGTCCTGTACAATAAAAATACAACAATAAGTACAATAGATTTTAGACTAGAAAAATATATAAAAAAATCAATGATCTAATGAAAGTCACTAAATTAAAAATACATACATACATATATTTAAAAACACTATAAATAATAATTGACAACTACAGATATTCATATTCTTATGACAGAATAGTCTTCTCAAAAAAATAAAATTATATACAGGATGGAAGTATCAGCGCTCTCTTTACGGGAACAGCATATAGGGTAAAATATTAAAACCCATACCTAAAGAAATTAATCCAGATACCTCAATAGTTTTGACGTAGGATTTTTTTTCATTTTACGTTTATCCATACCTGTATTTCGAGTGACGCACTTACGCATAGATACCAATAACGTAAACGCATACTTCTATAAAAACACTACTAAAAGTTAAACAACTTTAAACTTTGCCGCCAATACCCACGACTCGATTTCGGAATGAGGCGTAAAATTGCGTTTTATACGATTTACGACAGTAATTTTGTTATTTATTTTGTTTCAAAAAATCACTTTTTCATTTAAAAAAAAAAAAATGTATTAGGCTTTTATAGAGTAGTTAAAACTGAGGTTTCATTTAAAGTTGTGCTGACACTTTATTATACCATCCTGTATAATACAAATAAATCATATTGACAAAAACATAAAAATAATAATTGACAAGAGACGATTATTGTATCATTCACGTTATCAAATGTATACATAATAGCATACAGTCCGCGAGGTCTAAGCTGAGCTTTATATGTATGACTTTATATACATAGTAAAGGTGTGCGTCGTCCGACAAGCGCGGCGCGTCCCTTATGCGGCCTAAACGAGTTTGTACTGCTTGCTGACAACTAGCCTATACCTAATGTAGCAGCTTCACATATTTAATTGTTAATATGTTATGTCTTTGATTTATTAAAAGTAAAAAATAAAATTGAGACTATCACTGTATAGAAATTAAAAAAAAATGTGGCAAAGCATTAAACAAAGGAATCGTTGTTCTTGATGATAAAACGGAATTATTTATTGTTAACTTAAACGACACATCAAAATTATGAGGAAGCAATGTCAGTGATTTCAATAACTTATATGTTCGAGTTTTTTTATTGATCTTTAGTATTAAACCTTATATTGGAAAATCTTGCCTGGTTTATTTTTAGAGTAACTCACACTGATGCAAAACTCAGCTTAAGCTTAACGAACCATAAGTATGCAAGAAGACTTAGCACCATTTTTGGTACAAGTTAAGGCACATTGTCTTTGATATGTGTTTTCATAAAAAACATGGCTATGGCACAGAATATATAAGAATCGGATAGTTTTTTGTTAAAAAATATTATTATTACTTATTTGGATGGACTGATTAGATTTCTCTATGGACGGATTTTGATATAAATAACAACCAAAAACGAAAAATGTCTACATGTTTTTCAATGATTGCAAATTTTCTTTTTCGACAATACCAGAATACATTTTTAATTTACTTAAACCAGGAAATACCGTCATAAATTCAAACAACAGATCGTTTTTAATAATACTATTAAAATATGATGCACTACATTAATTGCGTGTATATACGGCACTTGTAATTTTTTTTTTATTTTTTAATAAATATTAGTAGCTCCTAATGATATAGCAAAAAATCCACTAATATGTCAATAATGATTAATAAAATAAATTTAATAACGTTACTGAATTGTAATCAACACGACTTTTATCTACTAAAATGTATGTACACTATGTGTATACTCGTATCAATTTAAAAAGCCTGCGATTTTCTACTTAAAAAAAACAAAACCAAACCAGTAACAATCACACAACCATTGGTCAATTTTTATTAATATATAAAAAAAGTGATTTGGTAACACTCAAGTACTAATTTTGGTCAAATACTTTGTTATGGAAAAATAGTCAAACTTCTAATTCGATAGTGGTGCGCTTCCAAAATCGATAATAACTTAATCGATTATAAAAGGATACACATATGAATGCAATCAGAATCGAATTATAAGTGCGACTTCACTATATTTATCTAGATAATACTAAGTTCAAGCACTAGTTCCTACTATGCAATAAGCATTATAATACAATGAAATATTTAATACTATTTAATAATACTTTACATAAATATATAATTAAAATATATATTTATATATAATATTCCTGTAATATAACTATTGTAATATAATACAAAAAGGTAATTGAAAATAATTGATCAGCTTCACGCTGTATCCCGCACACAGCAGGGTAGGCAGAGGGGAAGTTCATCTCCTCGAGTGGGGATCGAATCCATAATCAGTCGGTTTTACAGTCACACTTCGTGCCGCTGCGCCACGACTGGCCTCAAAATAATTCAAATAAGTCCATATCAACATTTTAAAATCATATCATCTCTTTCGATGTTATTTCTTCTGATATTTAAAAAAAATACAAAACTAATTTTGAAATTTAAAACAGTGTTATGGACTTTTTGTTTTTATTATAATATTTTTAATTGCTTCATAAAAAATAAAAATCATATAAAAAATATACACAAAAAATAATAAAATAATGACTTGATAAAAAATTATATATTATGGGAATGATTAAGTACTAGTCTTAAGTACAGTTGAAATATCATAAAAACTAAAATATACATTTTAAAGTTATATATTTTTTTATATATAAAATGTTAAACAAAAAATTGTATATTTATACTAATATTATTGTAAAATAATATATATTTTTAGAATAAGCGCAGTCTAAATAATGAATATAATGCCTTCTACAACTACTGCAAGAAAAAATACTTTATGCATATATGTATTATAAAAGAATGTGATTATCATTATAAAAAGGGGCATCCCTAAAAATTTAACAAAATAAAAAAAAATGGAAAAGTCCAAAACGGCCGTGAACCGAATCTATGTGAAGGAGTAGGGAAGTTGAATTTTTTGTAGATTCATGTACATATTATTTATGAATTGAAGTAGGGAAAAGGGATTTTTTTTGAGATAGGGAAATGGATGTTAGAAGAGGGGGGGGGAGGGGTGGTAGTTGAAAATTAGTTAAATTCAGGAATATCATTGATTGACGGGAATTAAGTACAAGTCAAATTAATATGATGAATACATGGTCCCACATATTAAATGAGATAATTATAGGATATGCAATGGATGTATATAGGTACAAATGGGATATTATATGGGAAGAGGTGTCAAGATGGCGGGGGTCTTGCGAACAGACCTGCAGCGAGGGTAGCGGGTTCGGGCGCGTGCGCGAGACGCAGTAGAGAACGAGCGCCCTCTAGAACAAAGATCTCTTCTTTGTTGACAGCCACTGATATAATCCTGTAACATTGTAAATAATTCTATTGGTATACTAATAATAATTAAAATTATTATTTCTAACCTTTTTTTACCTGTATTACGTGTGACGCAGATCGAACTACCAATAAACGTAAACACCTACTACTACAAAAATACTCTGCCGATCTGCCATTTTTCATACTCAAAATATATACCACTACGAGGCCGGTCGTGGCGCAGCGGCACAAAGTGTGACTGACCGAACCCAATTGGTTGTGGGTTCAATCCCCACTCGAGGAGACGAAATATTTACTTAAATTTATGTTTCCATTTCTTCGCTCTGGTGTAGAGGCAAAGCGCGGCGTTGAGTTCTGCCACTTAACACGCAATGCCTCCAGAATTCGGCAGAAAGTGGGGAACGAAGTTTCTTTCACTAGGTACCCTCTGCCTACCCTGCTGTGTGCGGGATACAGCGTGAAGCTGAATAACATATTGACATATTGGTGACGATAAGAACACTCTATATAAAACAATACATTCGACATTACTTAATTATATTATATGATCATAATATAAGGAAAGTAAAAGATAATCTTATATATCATAATCATGAATATTATCTAATAATATACAGAGATTATTTGATCAGATATCATTGAGTCATAGTGAGTTTAAAATTACTATGCTGATAACATGCTAAACGCTTTGTTTTTGTGTTCTTTAGTTCAACACACATAAGAAATGTAATTATTAAATTTTTCTTTAGTATAGTGACATTTTTTATATAAATACACTATTCTCATTAAAAATCCGATAAATCAAAAGAAAAAAAAAATCAGCCAAACCTTCTCAAATCATCGACAACGGCCACAGCAGTCAAAGATCTCGGGTCCAATATATAAAGGATGTGCTCATTGTGGGACACTAGGAAGTGCTCCCGGAACACGTGTAGAGGTCCGAAATTGTACTCCCTTTCTGTATGTGAATGTTTCTTTTGTGACGGGTTGAGGAGCTCTGCCACTGTCAGCGGGTTGGTTATTGCTTCCTGTCAAAATTACATTAAATTAATAATTGTTTATTATCTTTTTGTCTTTGTAGTTTAGGCAGTCGTAACTTAATGTTAAATAACTTTTTTCTAAAGCTTTCAAAAACTTTTGGTGGTTGGTGACAATCAACTCGGCGTTTTCTCTAAACACTACAAAGAAAACAATATACTTTTTTTCCAGCTTCACGTTGTCTCCCGCACTGCAGGGTAGGCAGAGGGAACTTTGTGTTAAGACACTCCATTCCCCATTTTCCGCCGCATTCTGGAGGCATTACGCTATCTATACCCGAGTGGCGGAACACTAGCAGCGAAGAAATAGAAATATAATTTTAAATAAATATAACATTTCCTCGAGTGGGGATCGAACCCACAACCAGTCGGTTTTACAGTTACATTTTGTGTCCCTGCGCCACGACACACACAAATGCAAAGCTCACCTAAAGCCGACTACAAAGTGGACTAGCACTACAGAGACTACAGAGAGGTGTACCTTGAACAGCAGGGTCTGGTGCACGCGGCCGGCCGCGTCGGCGCGCCACAGGCGCAGGCCGGCGCGCGCGCAGTACGCCGCCGCCGCGCGCGTACGAGTACTGGACTAGCACTACAGAGACTACAGAGAGGTGTACCTTGAACAGCAGGGTCTGGTGCACGCGGCCGGCCGCGTCGGCGCGCCACAGGCGCAGGCCGGCGCGCGCGCAGTACGCCGCCGCCGCGCGCGTACGAGTACTGGACTAGCACTACAGAGACTACAGAGAGGTGTACCTTGAACAGCAGGGTCTGGTGCACGCGGCCGGCCGCGTCGGCGCGCCACAGGCGCAGGCCGGCGCGCGCGCAGTACGCCGCCGCCGCGCGCGTACGAGTACTGGACTAGCACTACAGAGACTACAGAGAGGTGTACCTTGAACAGCAGGGTCTGGTGCACGCGGCCGGCCGCGTCGGCGCGCCACAGGCGCAGGCCGGCGCGCGCGCAGTACGCCGCCGCCGCGCGCGTACGAGTACTGGACTAGCACTACAGAGACTACAGAGAGGTGTACCTTGAACAGCAGGGTCTGGTGCACGCGGCCGGCCGCGTCGGCGCGCCACAGGCGCAGGCCGGCGCGCGCGCAGTACGCCGCCGCCGCGCGCGTACGAGTACTGGACTAGCACTACAGAGACTACAGAGAGGTGTACCTTGAACAGCAGGGTCTGGTGCACGCGGCCGGCCGCGTCGGCGCGCCACAGGCGCAGGCCGGCGCGCGCGCAGTACGCCGCCGCCGCGCGCGTACGAGTACTGGACTAGCACTACAGAGACTACAGAGAGGTGTACCTTGAACAGCAGGGTCTGGTGCACGCGGCCGGCCGCGTCGGCGCGCCACAGGCGCAGGCCGGCGCGCGCGCAGTACGCCGCCGCCGCGCGCGTACGAGTACTGGACTAGCACTACAGAGACTACAGAGAGGTGTACCTTGAACAGCAGGGTCTGGTGCACGCGGCCGGCCGCGTCGGCGCGCCACAGGCGCAGGCCGGCGCGCGCGCAGTACGCCGCCGCCGCGCGCGTACGAGTACTGGACTAGCACTACAGAGACTACAGAGAGGTGTACCTTGAACAGCAGGGTCTGGTGCACGCGGCCGGCCGCGTCGGCGCGCCACAGGCGCAGGCCGGCGCGCGCGCAGTACGCCGCCGCCGCGCGCGTACGAGTACTGGACTAGCACTACAGAGACTACAGAGAGGTGTACCTTGAACAGCAGGGTCTGGTGCACGCGGCCGGCCGCGTCGGCGCGCCACAGGCGCAGGCCGGCGCGCGCGCAGTACGCCGCCGCCGCGCGCGTACGAGTACTGGACTAGCACTACAGAGACTACAGAGAGGTGTACCTTGAACAGCAGGGTCTGGTGCACGCGGCCGGCCGCGTCGGCGCGCCACAGGCGCAGGCCGGCGCGCGCGCAGTACGCCGCCGCCGCGCGCGTACGAGTACTGGACTAGCACTACAGAGACTACAGAGAGGTGTACCTTGAACAGCAGGGTCTGGTGCACGCGGCCGGCCGCGTCGGCGCGCCACAGGCGCAGGCCGGCGCGCGCGCAGTACGCCGCCGCCGCGCCGCCTCTCGCGTACGAGTACTGGAACACCGCCCCCAGCGCGCATAGGCTGGGGGCAACCACTTTATTTAGTGAAAAATTTATACACGTCACACGCATTTTGAGAGATAGGTACTTGTCAAATATTATTCGATATATAAATAGATTTATATTATATATCTCGTTTAATGAAACAAGTTCAAAGTATTAAGTTACTTGTGTCTTAACACCACCTACCCTGCTACATCCTGGGATATAGCACGAAGCTAAAAAAACGCAATATATAGAAATAATGTAACCCACCTCTTCCTCTCCTTCTTCCCCAGTTGCGTCACGTGCCAGCGGCTGTCGCGCCGCTCGCACACGATGCTGCGGTACACGCTGGACACCAACAGAGTGTTCTGATAGTAACTCATTTGCACTATTTCATGTTCTTCGTTCACTATTTCCATTGATTTGCATAAATGCTGTAAAAAAAATATATTATACAAATAAATTCACCTTAAATCACCTTAAGAAATAAATTTTCAAAGCATTACAAACACTTCGTGTGTTTTAACGCTAAGTTCCCTCTGTCTACCGTGTTATTCGGGATACAGCGTTAAATATTTTTAGTCATTTTTTTACTTCACGCTTATTCGCTATTAACTGGTTTTGCACTCCAAGTTGTTATTTGTGGACTCCGTTCCTTACTTTCCACCGAATTCTGGAGGCATTGCATGTTGAGTGGCGGAACTCAACGCCACGCGTTGCCTCGACATCAGAGCGAATAAATGAAATTATAAATTTAAATAAATATTTTATTTCCTCGAGTGGTGATCGAACCCACAACCAATCGATTTTATAGTCACACTTTGTGCCCCTACGCCATGACTGGCCTCTATTTTTTTTATGGAAAAGGACAAGGCAAACGAGCGTTCGGGTCACCTGGTGGTAAGTGATTACCGCCGCCCACGACCCCGTGCAACACCAGAGGAGCTACAGGTGCGTTGCCAGCCTTTAAATATTTATTTAAAGGCCGGCAACGCCTATTTATTTTATTGTTAACTTTTTTTATTTAGTCGTAATGTTTATTATAAGTTATCCCAAGCTCAATGAAGAGTATGGCAACTGTTTAACTGTAAATGTGATAGTTGTGGGTTCGATAACCAATAAGGGAACGAATTATTTTCATGCCAGTCACTCACTGTTTTAGACAAAGTGGGGTTTCATCCCTTAGAACATGTCTCGAAAATTGAGGGGGAATCGGGAAAATTTACACGGAGAACCTAATGTCTTAACATTAGGTTCTCCGTGTCAATGTATTTTTATAAGTTTCAATCTGGCATATAAGACTCGCATTTTTTATAAGACAACTTTGAATATCTCATTCTATTGATCAAACAGTCATGTTTGATTCAGGGTATTTCCCAGGAATAATTGATACCATGAGTCACTGTATCTATGATGTATATATGGTATTATCTAATACCATTATATTTATCAAGCTATTTAAAATAATATATAAAGTAAGTAAATAGGCATTTTTTATTTTATTAATATTAAATATTAAATCGTATCGTACGAGGTGTGACTGCAAAACCGACTGGTTCTGGGTTCGATTCCCACTCGAGGAGATGAAATATTTACTTAAATTTATATTTCCATTTCCTCGCTCTGGTGTCGAGGTTAAGCGCGGCGTTGAGTTCTGCCACTCAACACGCAATGCCTCCAGAATTCGGCAGAAAGTGGGGAACGGAGTGTCTTAACACTAGGTTCCCTCTGCCTACCCTGCTGTGTGCGGGATACAGCGTGAAGCTAAAAAAAAAAAAAAAAAAATTAAATAGTTTGTCTTGTTTATTCTTTTTTTACATTCCACTCATTTTAATCATAGTAAAATCCTTAAATAATAGATATTTATTAAATATTATAATGCGGTATCAGATCCTACATTCATCGTATAAAAACACACAAGTCCCAACTGCGCCATAATACCGTAAACATGATAAACTTTTTATCAACATTTATAAACATTGGACACACAGATAACAAATGCAATAAAAATAACGTTATCAGAACAAACAATTTTCATAATTACTTAATTGTTTACTGTTTACACCACTATTATAATGTACTGTACTGTACCTAATAGGAAGCGGAAAAATTGATAAGGTGTTGGGAACGTTCAACTTTACGTATTTCTGTAGATATCTCTTAACTTTTTAAATAAATATAAAAGTAAGATTATTTTTAAGCTGTATTCCGCACATAGCGGGGTAGGCAGGAAGGGAAGGAAACCTAGGAAGTTAGTGTTACAAAGTGTTTACAATTGACCCACGACTGGCCTCATAAAAGTTTATATTTCTTTTTGGTCTACAATAAACACGGTCATCTAAAAGGCGCGGGTTCGAATCCCTTTACAAAATAAAAATACTAGTATATGTTCCTAAATACCTATTTTTTAACATAAGCAAAATCATATTAATAAATATGAAGAAGCTGGAATGAATGTGACGAATACTTGAACTCAATTCTCAGCTAGGGCTTTCCCTGGCAGAGAATTGAGATTTTTATCTATAACAAAGGGAATTCCCGCAGTCCTGACGACAAAGTTTACATTGATTTTCGATTTTATTAGTATTATATTCAAGGAAAGTAAGGAACATAGAGTAATGTATTTCCAATGGATTATACATAACCATATTATTTTTTAGTTCTCTAAAAAAGTCTCTTTTTTAATAAAATAAATTACTTAGTATTGGAAGATTTTTTTAACATATACATAGATTAACTTAATAAAATAAAATAAAACTTTACATTCGTGGCCGTTGTGGCGCAGGCGCAAAGCGTGTGTGTAACGCGACGGGTTGAGTTCGATTTCCACTCAGGGGAATTTATTATTATTATAAATATATTTAAATTTCTTCGCTCTGGTACCAAGACAAAAAATGCGGCTTTGAGATCCGCTATTCAACACGCAATGCCACGAAATTTCGGCGGAAAAGAATTAACGTAGTTTCTTAGCACTAGGTTCCTTCTGCTGAACCTGCTATATGCAGGATAGGAGCTGAAAACAAAAAAACGTTAAAACTCACCATATAAAAGTCAATTTCTGTCATAATAATCACACCATTCTTGTCGCCGGAAAACAGTCGCATGCCATTTTTCGACCATTCTATGGCTGTTATTTTGCTTTTATGTAAATCACCTATTGTGTACCTGAAAAAAATATTGGGCTTAAAAATCTATTGCGGTGGTTACAGATTCAAATAATTTACTTAAACATGTCTAAAATTTTATATTTATTAAGTATATATATAAACTAGCGACCCGCTCGCGGCTTCGCCTGCTTTAACTACTGAATTATTCATGTAATGTACCTATGTTTGCAGAACACTTAATATTACTAATGTGAAAATTATTTAAGCCTTAATGCAACCCGCATTTAAAATTGGAATTTCGTAGTTCCAATAAGGATGTTCCAATTGTTTAAAAAAACACACTTAAACAAATGACACAAACAACAGAAAACTTTAACGAAAGAAATTATAAACAACAGACTACCTACTATTCTCTTACCCAAAAATACTTAAACGAAAGATGTAACCAAGTATGTCGCGTTGAAATACACTATAATTATTGGATAACTCCAAAGTACGTGCAATCGCTTCTAAATTAACTTTGCTATAGAGCCAGGTGCAAAATTGAAGCATTCTCTCGTCCATCTCCGTAGTAGCTCCGAACGACATCTGTGTCAACACACAGTATGGAATTGGAAGGATTATCAAATGTCATCTAGGCGGTCAACTTAGTCAGGAGAGACCCTCGGTTTCCTGAGGGAGGCCCATCTTAAACGACCAAGGTTCAATGCAAGGCTCATGAGTCGGATTTGGAGGAGAATAGAAAGTCCCTTGGAAGTAGTCTTACGTCTGACCTCGGGCGGCCGGGTATGCCACGGAGTGCTGCCCCTTAGGTGCAGGTGATACATTGGCGCAGCGGAATGCGTTGGACGCGAGACGACAAATGTGTACCTCCAGGCTTTCTATTTTTATGTTGCGATGATGCGTGGTGTTCCTCACTTAGTATGGCGCCTGCGTCACTCGACGGAGGATGAGGTTTTGGACCACCTGCAGGATTTCTCGTTGAGTGAATCTCGCTAGAGCGTTGTGATGTCATCAGTGTATAGTACGTAGAGAGCAGGTGATAAAATGCTGCCCTGGAGAACAACGGCAGCGATCGAGTCGCTGCTAGACCTCGAACTCTCAACTCTCACGCAAAATCTCCCGTCACTGAGGCAGGGAGGCAAAGACATGCGCGACGTGCTGGGGGGTGCCGGCTCTGAGCACTTAATGAAGTAGGCCCGGGTGCCAACGCGGTCGAATACGCGCGCTACGTCGAAGAAGACTACTATTGCACTCTCCTTTCGGTTAATCGCTGTTGCGGCGTAGTATAACCAGAGTGGTATACCCGCTTGCCAAACTGCTCGCTTCGTGGGTGGATGTGCGACTGGAGAAGTGAGAGGAATAACTTCAAGAACAGCTTGGCGACCGCGCTAAGGAGGGTTATAGATCGGTATCCCTCAGGCTGCGGGTTCTTCCCAGCCTTGGGCAACATGATGACCAGGCCTTCCTTCCATGCTCGGGGGAAAGAAGCCAGGCGGGTGCGGCGGATCCATTTTTATAAGCAAAAGGTTGCGGGGCGCGGGGGCACGCGTGGTGGGTGGCGAGCCGTTACACAGCAAGAATTTTTTAGTATCGTAATTTTAAATCTGTGAATTTGAATATATATATATACTGAAAGTAAGGGTTAAACATGACTCGATATAGCTTTTCTCTAAAACTATTTGTAATTTCGTAATATTGTAAAGAGCATAGTTTATCTTTGTTTAACGTAGAAAATTAAGAACTTATTTAAAAAGATAAGAATTAATATCATTATGGACACACATCCCTTACAATAAGAAAATATATTTAAATTACCGTCTAATTTCCGTCTCCTCTACTATTTCTTGATCTACGACCTATGAACGACTTTTTCGTGGCATAATTAAATTAAAAAGGAAATGTTTAAAAAGGTAAAAAATAATAATAAAAGAACAGAAGAAGAGTAAACAAAATAAACAACAGGATACTTAAATGAAAAAAATGATAAACAAAAAACTACCTACTATTCTATTAATCAAAAAAGATGAAACTAAATATATCGCGCTGAAATAATACATTACTCTAATTATCCAATACGTACAATCGCATCTAAATCTACTTCGCTACAGAGGCGGGCGGGGAGACGGGCGCGGCGGACGCGTCGCGGGGCGCGGGGGGACGCATGGCGTGTGGTGAGCCGTTTCGCAGCAAGGATTTTTTGATATTGTAACAACTTCTAAAGTACTTATTAAAATGAAAAACAGTAAAAGACAGTTTTGATCTACATTAAATGGCCAACGTAACTAATATACTTATTTATATGCTGAGAGTAAGGTAATAAATGAAACTTGCGCCAAAACTGCGGTTTATAGCCGGCGTGATGTGTCAACAATTAAATGCGTTTTTCTCTAAAACTATTCGTAATTTCAAATTAGTGTAAAGAGCAAATTTTATCTTCGTTTAACGTAGAAAATTAATAAACTATTTAAAAGGATAAGGATTGATACTATTATCGACAAATATCCCTCACAATAAAAAATATATTCAAATTATTATTTTTAGACAGAAATATGCTCACTGTATGTTATCCTTAGAAGATACAAATATGCTGTCGCTGACTTTTTTATAGATCTTATTAAGAGGAATAATAATCTAGTACATTGTTTTCATGTAGGACTTATCATTAAAGCAGCGCATGCGTGAAAGTGTCTCAACGGGTAGGACTTTATGCACATTTATCATATTTATGTCAAATTACAATAAAATATACATATAATAAACCATATATAATCCTTCCCTGAGAAATACTCTACATAATGGTGAAAACCGCATCAAAATCCGTTGGGTGGTTTAGAAGAAGATAACGTAGAAAGGCCAGACAGAGAAAAAAATCGTTCTTATTTTATAATATTTAGAGATAATATTGTATATTTATTGGTTAGACAGGCGTTGAGACCGTAGCGCAGGAGCATAAGTGTCTGACGGTTGTGGGTTCGATTCCCACTTGTAGGAACGAAATATTTAATAAGTATTATTAATTCTTCGCTCTAGTAACGAAGCATAGCTCAGCGTTTATTTCCGCCGCTCAACACGCAATGCCTCGAGGAATACGGTAATAAATGGACAACTGCAGTGTTTTAAAGGTCGTAGATCGTAGTGTCTTAACGCTAGGTTCCCTCCGTCTACCGTGTTATATGAGCGATACAAAGTTAAGCTAATAAATTAAATTGTATACTTAATACACAATGTTTAAGTCTATGTAACAGATATTTAAAAAGTATTAATATTAGTTATTAAAAAAAATACAGAAAGCTTACTATGATTCATTTTCGACCAAACAAATAAACAATGTAATAATAACAGGAAACTTACGACAACTTTTGAATTAAATTTATTACATTTACATACATTATATTAGAGTTGTGGGGCAGGGGCACAAAGTGTGACTGCAAAACTGACTGGTTGTTGGGTTGAGATGGGATCGATTTACTTAAATTTATATTTCCATTTCTTTGCTCTGGTGTCGAGACAAAGCTCGGCGTTGAGTTCTACCACTGAACACGCAATGTCTCCAGAATTCGGCAGAAAGTGGGGAACAGAGTGTCTTAACACTAGGTTCCCTCTGCCTACCCTGCTTTGTGCGGGATACAGTGTGAAGCTGACATATATACATTATGAATATATGTAACTTAGTAATATGAACATATAATATTCAAGATTTAATATATTGAATTACAATAGAAAAATAATACATATTTTTTGTAATTATTTCTTTTTTCTTAACATGGCAGCCACTTTAGTTCAGGGCAGTCATAGAGAGATAAGTGTTGAAACACAGTTTTTTCGTTTTTCTGTACATTTCAAAGACATTCTATGTAAACTAGATGCTTGAAATTATTAATATTTATATAATTGCCTGAGATCATTGTGACACAATAGGTGACTGTTAACAATGATTGTAGGTTTGATTCCCACTTGAAAGAATTATTAATTTTCATTTCCCCATTGTGGTAAGACAAAGTTGGTTATTGACCTCCATCACTCAATAAGTAATGTCACAATTTCAAATTATAGCTATAAAAAAATTCTATATAATAATTAAATACAGTGACTCACCTCTCCACTTTTGGTTCAACTTTAGGTTTGAAATTATCAGGTAAATTTTCAGGATGCTCTTTAGGTATTTGGAATACTGTAACTTGACCTGCTGCATTTCCCGCACCCACCATGTAATCCACTGTACTTACTATCTTCACATATGTTATGGGTGATGTTGATGCCTATAACATACATTTAAAATATATAATCACGCTCATGGCTCTTGCTTTCAGCACAATACAGGGTAGGCAAAGGGAACCTGGGAAACCTAGTGTTAAGACACTCTGTTTCCATTAAGACATATTGGTTCCCCAATTTCTAATGAAGGTTTTTTTCTGTTGTGTGGGATATAAGGACACTTCCCTTCCTGATTTTTCCTAATTTCCGCTGAATTCTGGTGGCAATGTGGGTTCATATTATATTTTGTTAATTCTATTTAATATGCTATAAGTAATTTATATTCTAGGGATATGTATTAAGTAATTTTGCTAGTTTGATTTGTCAAGACACTCACTGAAAACACTGTTTGCCCAAATTCAAAGCATAAATTTTTGAGTGTCAAAATTTGATAGTGTGCTTTGCCCTGTCATTATGGTGAAATTAATATACAGTGGACCTGTAGTCAGCCAGACCATGACTTCACCCCTTATAAGCTAACACACCTATTACTGTAGATTATAAAAGTTTTTTTCAGCAAATATTCACAAAATATGAACAATTAAACTTGATCTACAATTTTCTAGTTACTTTTATGTTACTAATTCCCCAAGATTGATATTAAAAATAAAGAAAATAAGACTCTTTTCAAAGTGTACTATTCTTTGCTCAAAAGATAATCTATATAACAATATGATATATTAATTTAAACAGCCTTGTCTTGCTTACAAAAGTTTATTTAGCCTACTTAGATAAATAAGTTAAGGACAGAATAATCTTAATATTATTAATAATGACATTACTCTTTCAAAAACATTACTTCAATCTGTAATTTATTTAATATGTTTGTCATATGATTGTTTGTTTTTAATTAATGTACATTGTAATAATAGTACCACCATTATGGGCTCAATGGCATTATGGGTTAAAAGAATAAATTGGATACAATTTTCCCCATTTTTCTATCCTAACCCATTGATATAACATCCCATTCCTGAAATTTGGAATATTTTAAAATTAACTACTACTAATTAACTTTCAGTATTATTTCTGAATAAGAAAAAAATTCAACATAGCATGACAAGAATGTATATCTGGATTCTTTAGATAGTTTGAATTGGATAGTAGCCAAAAGTTACAGGTTCATGTCCCATTACTTTTTTTAAATATGTTTCAGAAAACAAAACACAGTTTGCAACAGTTGTTCATTTCAAAGCAATATAATATATGTAATATTGCAAGCACATAGAAAAAAACACGATTACTTAATAGTACACAATATATTTTGAAATACGTTTTGAAAATATAATAACTGTTACATAGTTTTTCGAAAGCGTATTCAAAAGTATTTCAAGGTAAAGGAAAGCTGTTTAAACATATGGGGATATACTTACTTCGCATCTTAGGCGCTGAATATTTCCTTTTTTCCTATCGTACCAATATACTAGTCCAACATTTGTCCCAAGAGCAATATATTCGCTAACTGCATCCACACAAGTCAAGCACAATTCATTAGAAAATAGACCAGTTTGTATTCTAGGAGGAATTAAATTTAAAATATGGGAACAAGGTGTCCATTCTCTCACAAATCCTTCTTCAGCCCCACTAGTAACTTCCATTTTTTAATTAACTGCGACACTTTATCAGGAATAGGGAATTTACTTTTGATCGTAAAATCATGTCTCGACTGCGTATATTTTTATTGAAATTTATTTAGACATTTTGACGGTAAACTTGCCTATCCTCTCCACCAAGTCTTTGACATTTAAGTTATTTGTATATGAAATTGCCTTTGGGTATATGTGTTCTGTGATGAAATTGAATGATTTTTTTCAACGTATTAAAATGACTCAATTTTATTATTTTTTTTATTTAAAAATTATACATATATTTATTATGTGTTAACTAATTGGTACAGAATTACAATGTTTAATTCTTTAATATATCAAAAATTATTTCACTTCAATAGCAAATTATAATCTATGCAATTTATATTATTACTTTATTATTGTATTTAAAAATATATATTATCTATGATACTTATTACCACCCGACCCGTTTTAACTGCATACTTGTCAATTTCTTGTCAAACTTGAGTTGTCGGGGGGAAAGGATAGTTGAGTGCGTGTTATATTTTAAAATAAATCCCCAAAAATGGCTGAGCCTGTAACTGAATTACCTATAAATATAGAAGAAACAGTAAAAGAAGTTGTACAAAATGTTACCGACAAACCCCCTACAAGTATCGAAGGAGTCGCAATCGCGTACTTAAGTTTAGTGATAATGGCTATTTTACCCATATTCTTCGGCTCATTTCGATCTGTTAAATACTTAAAAGAACAAAAGGTGAGTAAACTTCGTTTTTGCAATGCACTAAGTAAAATAATACTATAAGTAAAATTTCTTAAGCTTCCAATCAGAACTTAGCACGTAATGTCATCGTGGCATATTGTGCCTTTGATACCTTCTATACTATGAAATTAACCATAGTTACTTGATGAGATTGAGATATATTTATATATATTAATATATATTTTTTTATTTAAATTGATTATTAATATACACCTCAATTAATTAGTTTGATCTATATTAGAATAACTATAAAATATGATGTACATGTAATATTTTTAATTATAAAATTAATTATCACATGTTTTTCCTCTTTTAATAAAATAAAAATAAATTTTATACATATGAATAATTTAATAAGAGTATATGTTACCATCAAAGTTACTAAGGCAGCTATTTATTTCAGGAATCAGGTGAAAGAGCTGAAACTATGTCTAATAAGGATGCTCTGATGTTCCCGTTGATAGCATCCTGTGCCTTATTTGCTCTGTATATATTTTTCCAATTTTTCTCTAAAGAGTACATAAATCTGCTTCTTACTGGATACTTTTTCTTCCTTGGAGTTTTAGCACTGAGCCATCTTTTAAGGTAAATAGATAACTTTAAATAATATACACTATTAAATTTTAATTATTATTTTAATTATGCTGATAATACTCGTATAGTAAAATATATGAGACTCATCATGTCACAGGATCAGAAGTGTAATTGTAAATGCTACAAGTTGTGGGTTCGATACCCACTTGAGAAAATAAAATTAAACATTGAGTTGAGTTCTGCCACTCAACATGCAATGCCTCCAGAATTTTGGGGAAAGTCTGGTGTGAAAGTATTTTAATATGAATTGAGTTCCCAGGTTCCCTCTGCCTATCCCGTTATTTGAGATATACATCATGAAGCTAAAGAAATCTATATATTACATTTAAAGAAAAAAAAATACTATACTTTTTCCCACTTAAAAGGGTTGGCAGAAGGAAGCTATTAGTTTAACATTCCACCTCACTTATCTGCCCAGTACTTAAGAAATTGCATCATAAGTGGCAGAACTCAATGTTGCACTTTATCTACCACAGCAGAAAATCTAAATAGTAATAATAATATTTCAAAGTGGGGTTCAAACCCATAACCATTGATCGCACAGTCTTTTCATTTATGAACTTTTAATTAATAATCAGAGTTATACTTAGTTATATAAAGTTGAATTAATTGTTTGTTATAAATGCTAAGTATTATAAATGAATCTATAAATGACTTGTAATTAATAAAGCAGTTATTTTTAGTAATTAAGAAGTCATTAAAAAATAACAATTTCTTAAATATATTTTATTGTTAGTGTGCTAGGCATTAGTTTTATTTTGTTAAGTACTGTACTATAACTTTTTTCGTAATAAAATATTATTTAATTACTTATAGTCATTAAATAATATTTTACTACCAAAAACAATTCATTAATTTCATTTAATAACCAAATATCCGGTGTTAATCCAATTTATTCTTAACATAACTAAAAAATTTTACACTAAAAACAAGCAAAGTAATAATCCGCTAATATCAAATATATGTAAAACATCAACCACAGATTTATCGTATATCGACAGGTACAGAACCTATCGCTTGCCCCATCACTATATTTTGTTTCCACCCGGTGACATCACACAAACCGGTGCGCAAGCGCATGACCGACCGATAGATACGCGCGATCTCGCGCTAACTCCCCTCGCGGGTCCTACGGACGCAAGACGCGGGGGGCAGGGCAGTCCTCATCGCTGCTAATATAATGGTTGCACTACGAACTACTCAATGAGTATTTCGCTTTTGTGCAGCAAATTTCCAAATACCCCAAGCAATTAACGATATTTAGTCGAAAATATTGTATCTTATTATAACTTTCTGTGAAACCACGTTGTACAAAATAATATTAAGTTGTAATGAATTATTTAATATATATCTTATAAGCTTACAAAGGCGAAACTAGCCTCATTAAGTATTTTTTTATTATATTACATCGGTGCTTATTGTGTTAACATTTGTATTGTAATTTATATTTATGTGAATAAAGAATTTTGAATAAAAAAAAAAAAAAAAAAAAACTACCAAAAACATATAAAAATAGTATAAAATGTTTTTTTTAGTCAGTAAACCACTTATGTAGCTATTCTACCAAATAATAATATCAAATATCATGTCACAAAAATAAATATATGTAGTATATGCAAGTTAAGTCTGTTGACAATTTTTTACAGTGTTATTCCACATTTAGTAAAGAAAAAAAAATTTTTAGACAGCATACCAAGCATATAATAAAAATTCGTTTTACGTTTAAATTTTTATATGCTTTCTAAAAAACAAATTACAAGTCTGTGGTGACTGTTAACGCAACAGATCATGGGTTCGATTCCCACTCAAGATAATTAAATATTTTTTAATTAATTTTTTTTGTTCTTGTGTGGAGGCAAATAGCGGCTTTAAGTTCAGTGAACACATAATGCCTCCAGAAATCAGCGGAAATCGCGTTCAACACGACTGGCCTCTACCATACTGTTCATTTAGTAAACATATCTGCTATAAAAGTTATATATTTTTTCCAGCCCAATAATATCTTTAATAGTACCAGCTTCAGTCCCAAATGTACCGTACCACATTTTGTTTACTCGCGGAGAGCGCGACGGCCGCTCCGACATCGTAAACTACAAGTTCACCTCGTACGACGTCATTTGCCTGATCATATCACTGATTATGGGAGGGTGGTATTTACTGAAGAAGGTATGGACCTTTTTGTGTTATAATTTGTTAATTTCAAAAAATATTGTAATAAAAATGGCTAACAACATTGTATTTTTATCATGTTTTAAATTATAATGATTTTTTTTAATTAAAATCCTTTACTTTCTTTTACTGGTTATTATACCAAAGTTGTGGGTTCGATCCTCACTCGACGAAGTGAAATATATATTTAAATTTATATTTTTATTCCTTTACTCTGGTGGCGCAATATGGCACACGCAATGCCTAATGAATTCTATGTAAAATTGGGGAATAGAATGTCTTAACACTAGGTTCCCTCTGCTGTGTGCGGGATACAGTGTCAAGCTGATTTATTTATTTATTTAATTATATTTCAGCATTGGATCGCAAACAACTTGTTCGGTATCGCCTTCGCAATCAACGGTGTTGAGCTCCTCCACTTGAACAATGTGGTCACAGGATGTATTTTACTCTGTGGACTGTTCTTGTATGACATATTCTGGGTTTTCGGAACTAATGTCATGGTCACTGTTGCCAAGTCCTTCGAAGCGCCTATTAAATGTATGTAGTATTTTTGTTATTACTTATTTTATTTGGAGGAATAGCGTCTGAATGTAAGCTTGAAATTATTTACATATTATAGCTCTGGTTAAAGGATAAAGCACGGCGTTGTGTTCCGCCACTTAACGCAGTGTTCTAATATTATGCGGTTCATTAAGAATGGAGGGTTGGTACATTAAATTCACTCTGCTTAATTTATTTATGGAGCATGCAGTGAAGATATAATAAAAGAAGGAATAGCAATGTAAAATTATTATTTCGATCTTTTAGTTAATTAGATAAGCTTCGTTGTTTATAAAATATTTGAGTATTATCAGTTACTATTTTAAATTCAAAGTATTCATTTTCAGAACACAAACCAGTTTTTTTTTACTTTTATATTATACTAGCGACCCGCTCGCGGCTTCGCCCGCCTAAACCACAGAATTATTTAATTAACACACTGAATTATGTTCGTGTTTTGATATACCTATAGTGTATGTTTGCAACGCAATGAAGATTTTTAGTGAGAAAGTTATTAAAACTTTAGGTCGCACTTTCGTACCTCCCATAAGAATCTTCAATTGAATGTTTGAAATAAAAACACAACTAATCGATATATCGACTTACAATAAAATCCTAACTCATCGGTATCTGTACATGGAAGATATTACATTTAACGATGTAATAGCATTGGTCAGTTGGTCCGTTTTGTTTGTGCGTTTGTTCACGATAATCTCAGAAACGGCTTAACCGATTTAAATCCTTTTTTTGTTTGTATTTTGGTAATCTGCCCTTAAATATTTAGTATTAGTTTTATTTTAATCAGCTTCACGCTGTATCCCGCACACAGCAGGTTAGGCAGAGGAAACCTAGTATTAAGACACTCCGTTCCCCATTTTCTGCCGAATTCTGGAGGCATTGCGTATTGAGTGGCAGAACTCAACGCCGCGCTTGTCCTCGACACCAGAGTGAAGAAATGGAAATGTATAAGTAAATATTTCATCTCCTCGGGTGGGGATTGAACCCACAACCAGTTTTTACAGTCACACTTCGTGCCGCTGCGCCACGACTGGCCTCAACTGGACTGGACTTTATTTTAATCGGTTCACACAAAGTTAAAACCAGATCCACGCTTTATCCCGCCTTTAGCAGGGAAACTTTGTGTTAAGATATTGCGTATAATGTGTGACTGATGTGTGAAATGAAAATATTACTAAACGAAATGAAAATATTATTAAATTATAATTCAATCCTCCAAGTGGGGATCGGACCCACACCAGTCGCGTTACAGTCACAACTTTGTGCCCCTGTGCCGCGACGGCCTTTAACAAAGAAGAGAAGAGAAGCGTCAGCGCTCCTTTTACGGAAATACTATATAGGTAAATTGTAATAGGCTTTAATAGAGTAGTTAAAACTGCGGTTTTATTTAAAGTGGTGCTGACAAAAAAACTCTGTATAATTGAGCATATTTAATATTTCTAGTGATTTTTTGGTTAAAAGATACCAATAGTTATTACAACATTTGCAAAGAAAGCATATTTTAGGCAATCCTTATTTATACCTTTTGAAAAACTACCAACATTCTTATAGTACATAATTATTTTTTCAACATAATGGCGGGAAAATAATCAAAATGTTTGAAATTACACTATAATACTACACCATAGTATTGACATTGTAGTGTTGATATGATAGTAATTGAAAATAGCTATACTACAGGAGGATATCTTCATATGCACTGTTTAATCCTGTTTTTATGATATAATGTAGAAAAATATATTCTCTAGAGGAATCACACATTCTTTTTATTCTTTAACTATAACATGCAAATATATATTTTAGAGGTTACTTTGTACTAAGATGACATGGCTCTGTTCCCGCATTACGTCGCTGATATATCGATATAAATAATAAAAATATAAAATATTGGAAAGAAAAGGAGAAACACAATTATATTGCATTTTTTCTTTTTTTCACACTTGAAATGTATTAATAAATTTACATACAATTCATTTGTTTTGAATATAACATTAAGTTTAATCAGCTTCACGCTATTTTAACAGGTAACATAAGATGACATTAGGTTTACTTCATTAAATATATTTGATACTTCCTTAACATGATTATTTAATGTATTTTTTATATATAAAGTTTTAAGAAAGTTCTCTTGAGATATATCTACTGTAAATGAATGCAACGTACTTGTCAATGATTAAAATGTATTGACATTACCTCGTCATCTAAACACAATATAAACTTTTATAAACTATGAATTCACAATCAGAATTTACTTTCCAAATACATATATTTTTTATTGTAGACATAGCCATTTGAGCTAGTCCCGACAAATATACCTACTTTATTATTTTTGTTAATGTCACCAACGTTGCCGTTTAAAATAATAATTATGGTAGACTAAACAACTATTAATTGTACTTCTTTTTTCAGCTTCACGCTGTATCCCACACGCAGCAGGGTAGGCAAAGGGAACCTAGTGTTAAGACACTCTGTTCCGTACTTTCCGCGGAATTCTGTAGGCATTTCGTGCTGAGTAGTTAAACTCAACGCCACACATTGCCTCGACACCAGAGCGATGAAATGGAAATATAAATTTAAATAAATATTTCATTTCCTCAAGTGGGAATCGAACCCACAACCAGTTTACAGTTACACTTTGTGCCCCTGTGCGACGAACGGCCTCAATTTACTTTTTTCTTTTTAATTGTGGTTAAATAAAATAATCGTAATTTAATTATGTCAGATTCTATTAACCGACTTCTTAAAAGAGGAGCTCATCAATTCCGATGTGTGAACCGATTTTGATGATTCTTTTTTTATTTAGAAGCTAGTGCGTTCCGTTCGGTCCTATTTTAATTTAGTTCATTTCCGACAATGGTATCTATGAGAAAATCATATAAATCTCAAATTTACATTATGTATGTGCGCGACAAATGGACGAATATCTAAATATCAATTCAACCAATTTTAATGATTCTTTTTTATTAGAAAGGGTACATATAAAGGATAGTTTGGTGAAAGTTTGGTTAAGATCAGAGTATGAAATCCGGTTGAAATTGAAGAAGTCGATTTTTTTTATTAAAAAATATAATTATGTTATTTTTTCTGGTAAAATTTCTTTATACTCAATGATAAAAACTATTATATAAATTGCATGAGGCCGGTCGTGGCGCAGCGGCACGAGGTGTGACTGCAAAACCGACTGGTTGTGGGTTCGATCCCCACTCGAGGAAATGAAATATTTACTTAAATTTATATTTCCATTTCTTCGCTCTGGTGTCGAGGTTAAGCGCGGCGTTGAGTTCTGCCACTCAACACGCAATGCCTCCAGAATTCGGCAAAAAGTGGGGAACGGAGTGTCTTAACACTAGGTTCCCTCTGCCTACCCTGCTGTGTGCGGGATACAGCGTGAAGCTAATTTATATAAATTGCATTAGGCTTTGAACTATTACCATGCTAAAAATAATTAAATTTCATACATAGTTATCGGTATTTTAAGTAATTTACATTTTTCAGTTTTTATTTTTTTTAAAGAAAACTATAATGAAATTCGGAATGAAACCCAAAAAAAATGTACCTTGGGATTCTAGGCTAATACCATGCAAAAGATCATCAATTTCTGTCTGGTAGTTTTTGCGTGATTGACGAACAAACAAACCGACAGACAGACAGACAGACGGACAGACAGACAGACAAGAATTCTGCTGAGTGGTTTTTTAGGTTCTATAATCGACATATAAACCGACCTGATTTTTATTTTTTTTATATCTTTCATGTACAGAATTGACTTTTCTATCCTTTTATTATATATAGAGATAAAAACTGTACAATGTGTGTGTGTAACAATATAACATATTTTTATAAACCTGCATTTTTTTTATTTTATAATGGAAGGTTAACTTTTTATAACATTATTTTAATTGTTAAGGTAAACTTAGGTAGGAAAAACGTTATTATTAGCTATATTTTTATTTAGCTTTGCTTCTTTATGAGTCTATATATTTCTATATATTAATCTATATTGATATAATAAAGCGGAAGAATTTGTTTGTTTAAACGCTAAGATCTCTAGATCTATTGGTCCGATTTACTTATTCTTGGTTTTGTATGAAAGCTGCGTCCTTCGAAAGTGTTATAGGCTATATAATATTATGGTGTACGTCTTAGCCTTAAATAACGATATAACAATGATAATGAATGACATCGATTGCTTTAACCGCGTGCGCTGCAAATGTAGTAAAATATATGGGTGATTCTACAAAAATTGGGTAACTCGATGTCATCACTTAATAGTTACAAAATATTCATAAATTTTCTTGATGTTTCATTTAATTTAGATAGTATTATAAGTTTTTAAGCTGGTCACCCAATTTCAGCAAGAAATATTTAAAATTAGTTTGTTAAAACAACAAAACAAACCACAAAAAGTCAGTCCTTTGGCATGTCACAACTCCTGAACTGCTCAATAAAATGGCTGTCTTTATAAAAATACAGCAAATATAAGAAAATTTGTTATTCTACTGTAGTCTCAGATTTACTAAGTTATGTTGAACATCAGTTGCATAATGTATAAATCTCAGAGTTCATTTTTGGAAACCACGAAACTTTGTGTTCAGTTTCATTCGTCAGTCTGTTGTGTCTAATTCAAATTTGAATTTCCCGCTTAATATGACCGACTCGAGGTCCAATTGGCGCTCAATTTATTCGTTCGCGAGTGAAGTTAGCTGCAAACCGCGCCATTTGGCAACCGCCATTGCTGTGTCAGTGCTCCACCGCTCGTAGGTGTGAGTAGACGTTTCGTTCCAGTCAAAATATCAGTACTGTGGTAAGTCGCTATTTGCATTTAAACTTGAATTTAATTTCGATTTTTGTACATGTGGTTGTCATTTGTTCATATGTAGCTAGCTGATATTCAAAAATACTTAAGGAATCATAAATTTGAAACATAACCTCAAACTTAGTTCATTTTCGTCAGTACCCTGGCATCAGTCCTTTGTCTAATATTACGCCAGAGGACTGACGATGTTTCCAGGGTACTGATTTTTATTTTGTTTTAGTTTACTTTTACCTTAATTCTTACTAAGTGCATGCATTTATTTAATTTGGTTTCAGATTTAGACTTAATGGCGCCTAGAAAAAAACAAAAATTATCCAAAGACGATATATTAAAAAAGAAAAGAGAAGCTGAAAAAGCTCGCTTGGCTCGAATTAAAAGCAACCCCATCAACTAACTTAAACTTAACTTAACTTAGCTTCACACTTTATCCCTTACGGGGTAGTCAGAGAGAACGGAGCGCCAAACGCTACGGTCGCTACATACCTCTTTCGCCTCGTCCACTGTCATCAACCTCTTCATACATGCCCTTCGGGGGGGTCCTCATGCTTTTTACGTGACCTTCCTCCAGTATCTTTGATACTGTGTTTTCGAAGGTCAACTGAGGTCTCCCCCTACCTCTCTTACCGCTCACTTTTCCATCATAAATCTTTTTTGCCATTCTTTCATCACTCATTCGTTCGACGTGCCCAAACCAGCTGAGCACGTTCTTCTTCATTCTCACCGTGACATCCTCGCTAGTACCTGCCATTCTATGTACCGCTTCATTGCGGATTCGATCAGTAGCTCAAGCACGAAAAACTATCGAAAAAGTATTCGTATCGTCATCGAGAGCAATTTGTATAGGAATTGAACAGCGCCCCTACCGTGCGTAAAGGGAACTAACTCATGCCAGCACGAACCATTTTTTGTATCGTGTTACGTTCGACTATCGAGATACTCGAACGCAGTAAACAACAATTGGTAGCACGAAGGCCCGTTTTGACGTACGGTATCGAACACGTCGAAGATTGGTCGTCGAGTGCGTCGGGACTTTATTCGGCTAATATTTGTCAGTGAGAACACTCTCGTTACATAGTAAATCACAGTTTTAAAAATATTTGTAATGTTATTGGGAATTCTTTTTGATTTTTTTTACTTGTACATGTTTTTAGAATATTGTTTAATAATTTTAGCAATAATTAAGTAACGTCCACTATGCAAAGGCAGCCGCTATACGAATCACCAGTATTACATTTATTCATTAATTCTTTCCACTTCCTTTGAATAAAATGGCGACCTCGTGGACCTCCTGAGGGCTTAGATAAATCGCCATTCCTAAAATACGAATTTCATAATACCTTACTTATATTATTAGATGTTTTTATTTTTAAGACTAAGTACAACTTGCAGCGGCACGAGGAGTGACTGCAAAACCGACTGGTTGTGGGTTCGATCCCCACTCGAGGAGATGAAATATTTACTTAAATTTATATTTCCATTTCTTCGCTCTAGTGTCGAGGCAAAGCGCGGCGTTGAGTTCCGCCACTCAACACACAATGCCTCCAGAGCTTGGTTCCAGAGGGAACGTAGTGTTAAGACACTCCGTTCCCCACTATTGTAGGCAGAGGCCTACCCTGTTGTGCGCGGGATACAGCGTGAAGCTGATTATTAAAAAATAATAATGAAAACGAGCTACCTACAATATTTAACGATGGTGGAATTCATGGAAGCGTGAGTATAGATTTAGTATGAATTAATTTTATATTTAAATAAGTTGTACTTAAAAAAAAAAATAGCTTCGAAAAATTAATTAAAAAATCAAAAAATTAAACAAAAAATTAATTAAAATATAAATGTAAATAAATATTTCTTTTCCTCAAGTGAGAATCGAACCCACAACCAGTCGGTTTTACAGTCACACCTTGTGCCGCTGCGCCACGAGTGACAAATACAAACTTAGCTATGATTGGCGGGGCGTCAAGTGGATTCGTTTAAAAACCGCAAGATATATATTGTTTTAAATCTACAAAAAGATTGAATTTCTTCCAATCTTGATACCTTACTTATATATTTTGTAATATTTTTATAGATTTTTCTTCATTTTCAACGTAAATTGTAATGTAAATTAAGATAAATAAATATTTTGATTGAATGTTTTAACATTCACCATTTTATTTGGTTTTTGAACGTCCATTTCATTCGCTCAGTAACATCTCTAAGTCTCGTTAGCATGACGTCACCTACTTAATCCTATCGAGTCCTCGATAGTCGATACACTATGGTTCGTGCTTCGAACTTTGTAATCGTATCGTCACCTCGAAACGTTTACAATACGGACTCGAATATTTTTCGTGCTCGACCCACAGCTAAGCTGACTCCGCATATCCTACGAAGAGATCGCATCTCCACAGCATTCATCTTTCTTTCATTCTTCTTCTGTAATACCCACGTTTCGCTGCCGTATAACAGAGTCGGTACCAAAACTGCATTGTGTACGGCCAAACGCGCAGCTGTGCTGACGTTTTGCCGTCTCATCAATGCAGCTAAGGCTCCGTTAACCTTGTTACCGGCAGCAATACGCCTTTCCACATCCATCTCGTATCTTCCATCTCTACTGAACATACTTCCCAAGTATACCACTTCATTCACTTGTTCTAATATCTTACTATTTGCACTGATCTTACATTTCGTCCTTTCTTCATCTCTTTCAAAAATCAGAACCTTTGTCTTATTCACATTGAGGCTTAGACCATTATATTCACATCCTTCTTTCAGAGTGGTGACCAATGCCTGCAACTCGCATTCTGATGATGCAATAAGCACTGCATCATCTGCGTACAGCAGGCAATTCACATTCAGGTCACCTACTTTCACTCCCATATCACTTTGTTTCACTCCTTGGAGACAGCTATCCAAATACAAATTGAACAACCAAGCTGACATGGCGCAACCTTGTTTAACACCCGATCGGATGTCAAACCAGGGCGACATGCCAGCTCCTACTCGCACGCAGGTTGAGTGATCTCTGTAAAGAGACTTTACAGCCTGCAGCAAAGGTCCGCTCACATTGTACCGGGGTAGTATCTCCCATAATTTCGCTCTTACAACTCTGTCAAACACCTTTTCCAAGTCCACAAAAGCACAGAAAACTTTTTGGTTAACGGCCAAAAATTTTTCCGTGATCATGCGGAGGGAAAAGATCTGATCCATACACCCTCTTCCAGGTCTAAAGCCCCCTAAAGAAGATTAAACAAGCTTTATCTGGAAATCTAGTAGACAAATACAAACTGTGGAGAATACAAAACAAAGCAGTAACTTATAAATAAACTGGGCATAATCTTCCATGCAAAACAAAACCATAAAGAAAAATGAATGTGCCAAGTTTAGTTCAGCAATTTTTAGAAGATGATGCCAACAGCCGTCAAGCAGCAGGAAAGAAAGAATTCATATCTTGTAAACAGATTAAAAAACAGAAGAGATATTTACTCGATACTATGAAAAATCTTCATGAGAAAAAAATTGCAGAAGACTGTTTACAAGGCTGAAAAGTTAATTATTATTAAAGAAATTAATAGTTTCTAAGTGTTCAAATACTTATAAGATATGTATAAAAAATATAATAATATAATGTAAGATATAATAATAATAATAATAATAATAATAAACATTTATTGCCATAAAAACGTACAATTTTATAACTATAGACATAAACATTGACAATTGACATTATGGCAAAAGGTGTAACTCAGCTAAATGATGCTTGAGTTTTGATTCTCCAGCATCGCTGTTTTTCAGTTACACCCTGGAAATTTTGATACACAAACCAAACAGAACAAACTCCATCGTACTCTTAAATATATATATATATATATATTAAAATGTATATAAACATATATAATAATTAATTGTTATATTTGAGGTATTTAACATTTTTTGCAATAGTAATAATAAAAAAAAAACTAAACAAAAAAAAGAAAAAAAATTACACGTTCATATGTGTTTGTTAGTGTGTGAGTGCGTGCGTGTGTTTGCGTGTGTATTGTGTGTGTGTGTGTGTGTATTGTGTGTGTGTATGCGTGTATGCGTGCTCCTATTTTTGTGCATATATACATTAGCTTTAGGTTTACAAATAAATAAATAAGTTTTAAATTTTAATCATATACATATATTTAAAATTTGAGGACTAAAAATAATATTTCAGTTTTTTTTTTAGAAGGTGTGTTATATTTCTCTGCGTCAAGTTATCGTTTTTGCAATGCGCTTTTATATCTATTATTTAAAAAAAAAAAAAAAAAGCTGCACTTATTTTAAACCTTAAGGGAGGTGGTAAGTCATTCCAGATTCTTGCTGCCACAAAAAGTATTTTCTGTCATTAATCATCAGCAATAAAGAAATAAAACGTCGTTTAGAAAATTTTAACACTTGTATATATGCACATATTTAAATGTTTTTTTTTTTTTTTTAAATATTGAAATAGCCTAGATTTATGTATGCGGTGTGTTTGTGTGAATGTAAGGTATACTTGAAATATATTAGTTGATGTAATGAACGGAATAGTATCATACTTTAAATATAATTAATCTTATACATGTAGATAAAAGAAAATGTACAATGAGTATAAAGAAATAAAGATTTTATAATAAACAAAGAAATAATCTAGGTTAACTTCACGACTCAACACGATTTTTGCCAAAAACCCTATGAACATCCTCTTCTGTGCGCAAGTGATGTCTTGACTTCCCCTGAGCCTGACATACAAAAATCTTTCCATCTCTAGTCCATATATACTTGTATTGATGCTCGCGAGCCAAAGAACGCGCTTTATAAAATATGAGCCTGTTGTGTTTCGTGAGCCGTTCGTTTATATATATAGAATTTGTCTGTCCAGGTAAGTTTAAGCCCTCCGTCGTTAGATTGCGTCTCACGCGAGCCGCACGCAGCATTTCATCTCGCAGAGCTCTGCGAGCGAGACGTACGACTAGTGGGCGTGGCCGCGCGCTCCCGCCGCTAGATACCGAAGTTGCACTGGCCGACCTATTCGGACCAGCCCGATGCGCACTGACAATATCTTTTTCATTTAGATCTATGCCGATTTTTTTTGCAATGGAGAGGATGAGGTGAACGCAATTCTCCGTTGGCGTTTCCGGGCACCCTGCTACTTCGACGTCATTCAATAACATACGCTGATCTTGATCAGACATATCCCCTTTAAGCTTTACTATAGCACTTTCGAGAGCAGCGATATCACACGATTGCTCCTTTTTATTTTCGAGTAGTAAAACTCTCGACTCTAATTTCTCAATACGTATATTCTGATCCCGTATGGTGCTAGTAAGATCACTTATGGCCTCTCTGACGCTCTCCATGCTGTTTCGAATTAAATCTGCCATATAAACTTTTAACTCTTCTATCATATTATAGTCAGGGCCCTTCTGACTTATACTTGGGCTATTTACCCGAGTAATTCTTGCCCGATGAGTGATATTTTCACTTTCTGTAGTAAATGTAGGCGCATTTGTATTTCCTACTTTAAGCCCTCTATTTGAGCAGTCTGGACATTCCCAAGGTTCTTTACGATCCATTAAGCTAAAGTTTCTATGGCTAACATTCGCACATTCCAAATCATATACTTCTTTACATGTAATGCATTTCAAAAATTCTTTTTTAAATATTTTTTTTGCACAGCTAGAGCATTTTTGGTTAGTGGAATTCATTCTTACGTATTGTAGTAATCAAATATCTAAAGTAAAAGAATAAATGAAAATATATGCTTGTAAAAATTTCTATGAATGCCCTCTTTTAACATCAAGTGCTTGGCTTTAAAGTTGAATCAATATAGAACTTTGAAGTATTTAATTTTTAGCCTAGATGTCGCTGTTTAAATTTTTATTTTAGGAAAATGATTTTTTGGATATATATGCAGAATATCGTTAATTTTGGTTTATTTATTTTACTTTAACGCACAATAGTTTATATCACTCACTAAAAATGTTATTCAACCGTATTTTCACTTTGATCGAACAATTTTATCCAAATTATTTTCTTTAGCTAGCTTGCAATACGCACTGGTCACTCAAATACCGTTAGTTTTATTTTGCTCACGTATTGTCTATTTTATTGCGTGTTTACTGGCTATTTTCGAAAAAATAAGAAACACTAGGTCAATAAAGTCCTAATAACAGCAAAATAATCGCTATTAGCACAACTAAATATTACTAGTTCAAAGTAGAATCACTCAATGTCCGGTAGTTTTTTTTTTCCAACTCACTTAATGTCGATTTTATTCCATGTTTAGTGGCAATGTTCGTAAATTATAGAAATTATTTATTTATTATAGTCTTAATAACAGCAAAGCACAGCATTTTAAGCACAGTTCACAATTATATTCCACTGGAAGGTTTTTATCACGGCATATGATTTTTAAGTACGTTACAAACGTGCGATCGCGACGGTGGCGTGGTGGTTCAGATATGTGCCATTATTATATTATAAACACTTTGTTAAAAATTCAATAAACAACATTACACTTTCCATAAATTGGTGTTTCTTATCAGTCCTTTGTCATCCTCGTCAGTACCCTGGCAGTCAAATTCATAAAAATCGAAATATCTCAAAATCTATTTGAAAAAGTGACTGGCCCGTTTAGGATCAATATATTTGAAAGATTTCCTATCTGAAATACCCGAATTTGTGAGGATTTGAAACAAAAAATAGAGTAAACAAAATATCTCCAAAAGTTACCCAACTTTTGTAGAATCATCCATATGTCAGAAAATTGTATGGAAGAAATGTTCTATTTTATTAGTTCAAAAAAAAGTCCGCGATACGGTATATCTACCTCTTATAAATAAGTCACAATAAGATATTTTGTGACAAAAAATAATAGAAAATTGAAAAATGATATTTCAACGTTTTTTATTTGATAAAGGTATTGAAACTTACGAGTGAAAGTAATTCCATCATCAAGGAAATTTTATGAAGAAATGTTTTTATAGCATGTAATTTGAGAAACTGTAAATTTAAAATAATTCAACGCTCCGTTTACGGCATTGGCACGAGTCCTGCGAGGGGCGCCCTTGCCGCCGATTTCGTCCTCGCAAGCAGCCATGTTAGTGCTTGCACTTTTTCAAAATTATTGAATGTATAAATTATATCAATAATTAAATATATATTCATTATCTTATATAAAATGCAGCATAATATAAGTGGTATGCGTGCCGCGAGTGGGCCGGTAGTATTATATATTCATTAAGACACTTTCTTTTCCCACTGTCAGCCCAGTTGTATTGCCATTGTGCGTTGAGTGGCGGAGCTCAACGCCGCGCTTCGCCTCTTTACCAGAGCGTACAACTTAAAATTTGAAATATTGCATTTCCTCTGGGAATCAATTCCACAACATGTCTTGTCACCCTCCAACGACTGTTTGCAGTCAAGTTACAAAGGCTGCAGTTGGAGGGTTAAAAAAATACAATTTTTATGTATAAACTTATATTAACAAAATTTTAAATTGAAATACAAATAAAATTTAAAACTAAACTCTATGTAAGACTACTGCTTTCAATGTTAGATAAACAGTAATCTATTTAAACCTAAATTTATCTATCTAAACCTAAGACTTAATTACTCCACGATGGAATAATAGGTTTAGGAAAAGAAGAAATTCCTTCCCCACCGGCGCTGTTCACCTGATCTCTCCTTTGTCAGCATTTTGTGGCGCTCGGCCGCCTATCAGACGGACATATTGTAATATTAAATAAGTTTTCCGCCTGTGTGCGCTATATGACAGTCACACGTTTGTGCCTCTATATGTAATGTATATTTTACTACATCAAAAAAAAGGAGCAAAAAATCTAATAAAAACACGTTTGTGCATCTATATGTAACGTATATTTTACAACATCAAAAAAAAAGAGAAAAAAATCTAATAAAAACAATTAACTTTACAGTGGTATTCCCCCAAGACCTGCTCGTCAACGGTTTCAACGCGAGCAACTTCGCCATGTTGGGACTCGGCGACATCGTGGTTCCCGGGATTTTCATAGCATTATTGCTGCGCTTCGACAAAAGCTTGAAACGGGGTTCCGAGTTCTACTTTAGGGCGACCTTCTCGGCCTACATTTTGGGACTTCTGGCCACCATTTTGGTTATGCATATATTCAAGCACGCCCAACCTGCGCTCTTGTACCTGGTGCCGGCGTGTCTCGGCACTCCGTTGACTTTGGCGTTGTTGAGAGGAGATATAAATGCACTGTTTAAGTGAGTGTTTTTGGTTTTTTTTATGTTTTAATTCTTTTTTCAGCTTCACGCTGTATCCCGCATAGGGTAGACAGAGGGAAAGTTAAGACACTTCGTTCTCCATAGTGTTGAGTGACGCAACTCAATACCGCGCGTTGTCTTGTTACCAGAGCAAGGAAAGGAAAATATTAAATATTGTATGCCTCTGAGTGGCAATCGAACCCACAACCGTCGCGCTAATAGCTACACGCTTTACTACTGTGCCACGACGGCCTTATTTATATTATTTATCGACCTCATTTACATAGGTTATTAATTTATATTAGCTTTATAGTTATTCCGCATATAGTCAGGTATGCAAAGTGGGAATCGAACCCACAACCGTCGAAAAAAAACCGTCAAAAGAAAAGAAAGGATAAGATTTTGATATAAAAAAATATATATATTTAATTAATTAATTTTACCTGCTTTTAATGGTGTGTACTTACCAAACTACCTAGCTAATTTTAATTATAGATAATAATAATATTACCGAAATAAAATTAAAATAAATTAGTTCCATAAAGCAGAATGTTGTTATAAAATAAATATTTCACAGCTACGAAGACCAACCCGCCATTGTGGAAGGCACAGATAATAAAGCAAAGAAATCAGAATAAAACACACAAAAAACAAACATGAAGCACAAATCCGAGATACATCAACTGGGAATCGAACCTGGGACCATGGCGTGGACACTGGGAAGATTTAGAATTAGTTGTATTGAATTATATGCATAACGATTGATAAAGTAGTTTCTTTTATATTTGATCTGCATGTCACAAATATAGTGCCAAATAAATGTTAATTTTGAAGAAAAAAAAGATAAAGGATTTTTTTTAATAATAATGATTTGGCTTTTGCAGTACTTCTTTTGTTTTATAACTAAAAGTACATAATATTTTATTACATGAATTGAAAAAAAATATTTCTTATAGTGACAGAGACTATGCATATAATTCAGTAAATATAAAACAAACCTTCCATATATCTTCCATTTTTTTTCCATTTTGGCGCATAATCAAAAAAGGCTAAAAATTGTGCATAATTGTTAAGATGTGTTTAGTGTGAATTTTGAAACTGACAGTTAACATTTATCCAAATATGTGATTTAATAAATAAAAATATTTTTAAAGAACATATTGCATACTGTAAAGATTATTAATTTGTTCAAGAATATTTCAAGAATTAAAATGTGTGGGATTTATATCAATTGGATCATGCGGCACAGCTACTATTGTATTAAAATAATAAAATTTAATATAGCTTACTAACTTTAAGTTTGTTGGTTGCTTCTCAAAATTGCTTAGAGCCGACATATTTCATTTGATGATTCAAAATATGCTTCCAAAAGTTTTATTTGATATGATTTTGAATTTGTAAAATTATACCATTAGTCAAGTTAAAAATAATTTTATTTCATTAAATTATTCCTTCGTTAAATGTCAGTGTTGCAATTATTATTTTAATTTTCATTACGTGTTGTATTTTGTTTTTTTTTAATCAATCACTATGTGTATATTTTTCGACTGAACGCGCTTTAGTTTAAGTTTATTTTTTGTTTGTTTTTTTTTATACTTTTTTTGTTTAATTTGTTACCGTGACGAGTATAGAAATGAGTAACGTAATGCTTATATTTAAATTTTTGACAATTCTTCCTTTTACATGTTGTTACTCAAGTAATATAAAATGTTGTTCTTTCAATATCTTTAAAACAAATAAATAAATTAGTGTTGTCACAATAACTTCAATTTCTCAATAAAATAAGGCAATATATAGAATTTTCTGTTAAATATATGTATAAAGAATAAAGTAGCAAGTTATTTTCAAAGTTGTAATCACTAACTTAAACCATGTTATATAATAATAGCTTTAGAATAACCAGAATTAGATGCGATCGAAACACCAAGTAAAATTTCATAGAAAATCATCAATAAAATGTGACTTACATATTAAATAATGAAACGGTTGCCGTGTGTCTGTTCATTGAATTTAATATATATTTATATATATACAAGAAAAAAAATGAAATTATTTATCGATATATTTTTTCATATTGTGAAAGTGAATGACATTCCTGTCAAAAAAATCACTTAACGTGTTCGACTTTATTTTTTTTTAATATAAGCATTTTTTTTTTCATTTATTAATTTAATAAAGTATATACGGTAAGCTTGTTTTGTATTTTTGTGAAAATTATTTTTCTATATATTTTTTTATTTTACAAAATTTAATTATAATTAATTAATGTCATAGTGTCTGAATGTAATGGAATTGTGTATCGAATTTATGAAACTTAGAATACGGAGCCAATTCTTGTGGGGAAAATTTTAATAAAAATATCTGATAGTAGTCGTTTTTTTATTTTGGTTTTAATTTGAGAATATTTATTTATATATATATATACTTATTATTATACTTTATTGTACATCACAAATAGAAAGCAAGCAAAGTCACAACTTACATTTAGTAAATGCACATAACATTGTGTGAAGCACAAAAGGCGGTCTTATCGCTAATTAGCGATTTCTTCCAGACAACCTTGAGGTTAAGAGATATAAAATATATAGTGGGTGGTGTAAATAAACATTCATACGTAAATAAAAATATGTATTTTCTTTAAAAAATTATTAAAGTAATTAAATAGTAGATAAAAATTTAAAATAAAAGAAATAGAGGATGTCGTGGCGCAGGAGCTAAAAGGTGCGAATGTCAGTTATCTTTCTCCAAGTAGGGAATAACAGTTTAAAATTTGAATACCATATATATGTACACTTTAGTATGAAGTAACATACAGCACTCAGACTTACTCTAATCACTTCTCAACAAGACAAGGGATTAGGGAGAGTGACCATGACACCCTTTTGACATCTTATAACGCCCAAGTTCTTTATTTTTTTTTTCTCCAAGTTCTTTATTTCTTTATTCTGTATTGTCATAAAACTTGGCCTAACCAAAAGAGATCCTGGCAACAATACGAAATTTAAGGAAATAATTAATCTCAATTGGTCGTCGAATCACTTCTTTATCTTCACTGATGCATCGCAACTCTCGAAGGACTGAAGCTGTGTTGGTGCAGCTTATTGGATAACAAAATTAAAAATTATTTTACAATTTAAATGTCAAGTTGTGTTGTTAGAAGCAGCTCTATTTATATTTTACCCTCGACTTTAACCAGACGTTTATTTTTACTAACTGATTTAGCTAAATTTAGTTTAACCCTTATCGTGGCAAAAAAATTTTTTTTAAGAAAAGCAAAAAAAAGGTATATTGGTAGCTTCTTTGGGCTATAAAGAACCTCAAAAAAATAAATAAAAAAATCATGATATGAAGATTTTGGAAAAACACGATGTATACTATACTATACACTGCTACACGTACAGTGATTATCGCATTTTTAAGAATGTATATTATACTATACATTGCTATGTTTTGGAAGAGTTGTAATGTTACTGGTAGCTTTTAATATATACTAAAAGATTATTGTAAATAACATATTTTTAATAAAAATAACTATTTTGGTGGAAGTAAAATTGTTTAGTAAAATAAATCTTTCTTGAACAATGTTTTCTTTACAAAATAATTCAGAGATCCTATTGCTTGCGGTGTTGATACTCCAAAAAACTCTTCAATTCTTCACATAACAAAGATGAACCTTACATTATGTGCACATAGTACGTCCCTGACCAGCTTTGCAGTACTTACACATTTGATATTCGGTTATTTGCGACCAATGGTCATATTTGTTATAGCGGATATCATTACATGGTCGTTAAGATATCATTTTTTTTCTATTTGCTTTGCCGGGAAATTGTCTAAATTTTTCACTGAAATGCTTTGACTTAGTAGTCTTAGATAAAGCTAAAACTATTTTACTTCCAACATCCATATGTTTTCCTCTTCAGTAAATGCGAAGCCTCTAAAAGTGTCATCTGCTGCATAGAGCAAGAAGTCATAAATGATACCAGACACACCGGCTCTGACTTAGTTCTTGAAACCCCATTTACAAGGTCTATTTGGGTTATATTAACGTCGATTTTCTGCTTTTTTCCCTTTATACGGTATAACAATTTCGTCGTCGATACTAAAACATTCTCTTCTTCTACGGATAAACACTGTATTCGAATGCAACCAATTACAAATCAGATGGTACATTTTCCAATGTGGGTCCTGATATTTCTGCCTTCTCCTTCTTGAAATTGTGCTTCTCTATAATGAAAAGATAAATTATTTCTTCTGCTACACTGTATTTTTATTGAATGAATGAGGTGTAAGAGGCACTTCGGTGGTATCAACATAAATATCACATGCATGCGTGCCTATCTCATCATCAAAAATTTGTAGGAGGTGTAACATTTCGAGACTTGAATTTATCGATGGCGCTGGTGAACTTTCTGCTGATCCAATCATTCCAGCTTCATCTCTGCTACTAGCTCCGCCACTTGCGTCAGAGTCTGTATTCTTCTCAGGCACTAAAGATAAAATGCGTCTAGCTCTTTCACCCATAGCAGTCTCAAACCAAAGCAAAAAAACATGCAAGAAAACCGACACCAAAGATAAGCTAAACCATATTATACTATAAATAAGTAATAATGTATGTTATTATCCCTTTACTTATAATGAGTAATAATAATAGTAGTATTTGTTGTGGGAATCGAACCCACAACTTTGTATGTAGCTTTCTAGAACCACTATATCAACGAGGCAGTCAAACATTAGTATGACAGTCTTTTAAATTGAAATAAAATTGGTTTAGTATACAAGATACATACTTACAATTTAAATTTTATAGTAAAGTTCCAAAAACTATTGATCCTATTAAGTTGGCAATGTATATTATTCTATACACCACCAACGAAAGGTAACTTACTGCAACTGCGGCAATGTATAGTATAATATACGTTAGTAAAAAGCACGACAAAAATATACTAAATCACATAGCGACAACAGCATATATATAAAAATATATAAGAACAAACATTTAGGCATGTGTATTTTATAATAAACATACATATTTAGGAGTAGAAACATAAAAATAAAATAATACTTATCTTAGATAAACATGAGCGGCTCATCTTGACTATTGTTTTTGACAACAGATTTTAAATTATAACAGATAAACGACAATTTCAATTTTTAAAATATAAATAAATGTCTAGAAATGACATATGTTTAATAAAACTTAATTAAAAAATATTTTATAGCTATCGTACATTTTTATGAAGTTGTATGTATAGTATACTATACAAAAAGGAGATAAGGGTTAACGGCTTAACAGGAAAACCCATTACACAGCAGATTAAGGTTTTCAATTTCATTCAAAGTTTTAAAGATACGTAAAGACCTGTACTCATGTCATCTAAAGGGTTTGGGCGTTACGCGTGATGTGGATTCCAGGTCATTCTGGAATCAGTGGGAATGCATCTGCAAACTTGCTGTAAATCAGCCCTTCAGTGTGACACATATTATTTCTCCAATTCCGCCACGATCTTATGTCCCTTGCGGACATTCATCTGTATAAGTTGTGGAATAATTTCTGGAACGAATTAAAATCCTTAAATCAATCAACCATTGAGGAGAAAAAATAAAACAAAAATAGTCTCCTTTTTAAATTTATTTTAGTATAGAAGGATACAATATAATAAATACATTAGTAAATCCACATCAATAATACAGAATATATAAATATGACATTTTTTTTTAGGAAATGACCATTGAATATTAGAGTAAGCTGTGTTTAGTCATTATACCAGGAGTTACGTAATTTCAGTACTTTTACATAATATGCATAAAAAATTATATGTACAAATACATATATATATTTACGATTTATTTTTAAATGATTATAGTTGTAAAATCCTAGACTCAAAACCACATTAGCATAAAGTAACAATAAATTTGTTTAGGCGTTAAATCGAAATTGAACATTTTCCAAAATATATTCAATACACTTTTAGCAAGATATATTATTTAGCTTCACGCTGTATTTTGCACACAGCAGAGAGTTCCACCACTCAACACTCGATGCCTCGAGAATTCGGCGGAAACTGGAGAGTGGATTGTCTTAACACTAGGCTTCCTTTGCCTACCCAGCTAAATGCGGGATACTGCGTGAAAATGAAAAATAATAATAACAAAAATACACAGGCTACAATAAGTTTAAGCGGGAAAATCGCGTTTAGGTCGCAACATTTTCATAATTAAAAAAAATCAAAATATTATGTATTCAAAAAGACTTTTGTAAGAATTTTTGAATCCAAGAAAGTTACTGTCGATACGAAAGGCAATTCCGTATAATCATTTCTATTCAAATTTCATCAGAAATTTAATTTATGGTCAACCGACCGATATTGTATGTATTGAGATTAATTTTCTTACAAATACATTGACTTAGTTTACAGTTAAATAATATATTTAATATTAAGTTAAATGCAGTCATTTCAAATATTATGATAATTTATGTTTATTTGCTACTTAAACGTTTATTTTCAAGTCCGAGGCCGGTGCACTCGATTATGTTTTGGCCACCATCTTCTTTTATATTGAATGTTACCTATAAAAAAATATTCTGTTGATTATACAGTGTTTTTGTCATCACCACTTTAAATTAAACCACAGTTTTAACTACTCTATACTATAAATTAATACAATTATAATAAAACAAAAGAGATTTTTCCAAAAATGAGTGTTTTTTTTTCAAACAAAAATAATTAATAAAATTATCGTTGTAAAACAAAACGCCGTTTGTAAAGAATGACGCACACAGACAAAAACCTATCAAAGCGATAACGCCGCACACGCCTCATTCACGAAATCAAGTCGTAAGTAATGGCGGCGATGTTGTATTGCCTAAAATAGAACGAGAGCGTCGAGAGATATCCCTTTCTCGTTCTAGTATGTATTTTGTGAATGAAAAGCAGCAGATCGGCAACGTTTAAAAGTATTTTTGTAGTAGTAGGTGTTTATTATTACTTACTTATTTATAGATGTAATATTTTTATGTTTATTTTTAATACCGGCTTATCTATCTAATAATTTCACCCTTTGCCACTGCTGCTTAGGCGATGGTTGTCGATTCCATTCTAAAATCAGGCAAATCGGAAAAATCTGCATTTTTCAGATAGGTTCCTCCATTTATCTCTAAAAAATCGGAAGAAGAAAATGGTAGTCTTTAGGGAAATATGTAAATAACATAAACAATATAAATACATACATTGGCAATAATCTGTGATATATGTATGGCTGTTTTAGTGTGTAGAGTGACGTCAGCGACGCGCACCGCACTAGCGCCGGACGCCAGCGCCATGTATAGAACTACTTGATCCTGTTCAAAAAGATAATATATTATTTGTGTGTAAAAAACAATAACAGAAAATCCAAAATGTAACAAAATCTGTAATAAAGTCTGAGCAGCCACATATTTAACTTCAGGATGGCCACAACTCGACGACTGTACTGTACTGATTTTGAATCCCCTTTTGGTTTTGAATCCCCCTTGGTGAAATAAATAATTTTCATTTTCTATCTAATATCAAGACGAAATTTAGTATTGAGTTTTTTCGCAAATTGCATAAGGAACGGAGTGTCTTAACACTTTTCCCTATTCACAGAGCCATGAGATAAATGATAATAACAAAAAAAAAATAGGTTATCTTATAAGTCACAATTTATGGAGTTAAATAAAAAAAGTATACATTTATGGAAGTAATACGCTGATAGTACTGTAAATAATATTATAGAACGATTGTATATAAGTTATTAGTTAATATAATTTCATTAAAATTTGTGGATATTGATAAAATTATTTTTGTAATTATATTTGCAAAATAAAATTGCAAAAACAGTACTTCTTTGCTTACATTTTGTCTCATGCCTAAATGAATAGACTATAGATTCCCTCAGCCTAAGCCGCTTTATGCCTTAAGACCTATTACCTGTGCGTGTGAGTCGAGACAGGCGCCGCTGTCTATGAGGTGTGTCAGCTCGCCGCTAAGTTTCCTCGCCAGCTCCTTCGGGCCCACTTTGCGGCTGCCCAGAGCGTCTACGCTTAGTATACAACCAGAGCTTGTATTACAGAATAAACTGAAAAAAATATATATACATATATGAGGTAAATATTTGTAGGTCCCATTTCCATATGGAGGAATGAAATATTTTTATTTTCTTGCTCTGGTGACGAGGCAAAGCGCGCCGTTGAGTTCTGCCGAGAAGATAGTGAGGAACGGAAATGTTTTAATGGAAACGGAGTGTTATGACTCTAGGTTCCTAGGTTCCCCTTGTTTTTAAAGGAAAATGACTAGGCAAACGAGTGTGTGACACCTGATGGTAAGTGATCACCGTCGCCCACGACCCCGTGTGACATTAGAGGAACTACAGGCGCGTTGCCGACTTTTAAATCCGTTTGCCTACCCCGATATATGCGCTCTTATAATTCCGCGGAAAATGAGGGTTGGAGTGCCTTAATACTAGGCTCCTTATATCTACCCTACTACATGCGTTAAGAAGTGTGAAGCTGAAAATAAATTATATTCTATTATAATGTCTCGAATTTGGGGGAAAAGCGGAGAACACAGTGCCTAAACTCTGTTTTCTCTTCCTAACCCAATATACAAAATTATATCAGTCATAATTTATCAATGGACCATATAAACATACACCGCCCCGCTGCTGGTGTCGGGCGCGACGCTGTGCTCCTCCTTGTAGGTGTGGAGCTTCACTTTGTACTGACCAGCGAGCTCTTGACGGACACCCTCCGTTACCGTTTGCGCTAACTGGAAGAAACATTTTCTAGTATTATGTATAATATGTATAATATATTAGCACGCATTTAGTGTCTTCGCCCGCTTATACTATACAAATCTTTATTTTCTTATCTGAATAACGACCTAATAACATTATCATATTAGCTATATGTCAGTCAATTCAACAAATCACTTATTTTTTTAGCAATATCGTCGCCTTCATTTATTTATATTGACATATTTTTTTGTAATAATTAAATACAATTGACTTTGAAAATAGCAACTGTCGAGTTTCTTGCCGACTCTTCTCAGCAGAACTGCCTTTTGAACCGGTGGTAGCTTTTTTGCTTATATGTTCATTCGACGATTTAAAAATGCTTATAATAGTCTATTTGAATAAAAAATATTTTTAATTTTATATTTATGAAATAAAACCTTTTTGAAATAAAACAGACTAAATATTAAGTGTCGTTTGCCAAAATAAAACAGTGAAACAGTTAAAACATCTAACCAGTCTAAGATTAGTGGGAACATACGCACGGACAAACAGACAATTTTTTCAATAATTGAAATTGTTTTGGATCTTATTACATTAATAATAGATTTTCAATTTTTCAAATTCGATGAGTTACAATTTTTTTTATATGTATATATTGATATTTCTTAAGATCACACTGTATCCTGCATCTAGCAGAGAAAGTCAATAAAAATAAAAAAAAATAAATCATTTAATAAAATATAATACCTTTATTGAGGTCAGTCGTGGCCGACTGGTTGTGGGTTCGATCCCCACTCGAGGCGATAAAATAATTATTTAAATTTATATTTCCATTTCTTCACTGTGGTGTCGATGCAAAACGCGGCGTTGAATTCCGCAACTCAACACGCAATTCCTCCAGAATTCGGCGGAAAGTGGGGAATGGAGTGTCTTAACACTATGTTCCCTCTGCCTACCCTGAAGTGTGCGAGGTACAGTGTGAAGCTGATTCATTTGATTTATTTTTACAATACCTTTATAGGTAAAACACCAGACACGAAACTAAATCCAGATATGTCTCTCACTTGTCCTCGCTCAGTTATATTCACACTCTTCAATAAATGTATTGGTAAAATTGCTATTGAAACATGGCCGCCTCCTTTTGGATAATATCTAAAATTTTGTAATATTATTATGTCTAAATAATATGATATTCAAAGTATGTTCATATGCTTTATTATAATTAATATTGATATGTGATGATAACATCATCAGAAATGGACCAAATTAAAATAGGACCATACAGGAAGCACCAGCTTTTAAATAAAAAAAGAATCATCAACACCCAGTCAAAAGTTATGGTAACAAACATAAAATATATTTTTTTAATATTGATGAACCTCTTTTTACAGATTTCAGTTAAAAAGATTAAATACATAACTAGAAAACAATTAATAGTATACTTACCCTCTTTTTAAAATAGTCATTTTAAAATCACCTCCAAAATCCCTGAGGATGTTTTTAAATACTTTGTCCATGTAATCAATCTGTGGAGCCATTTCAGCATTGGTTCCGCCTTTGAGATCTAATACTACTGGTGTATCGGCAAATAGTGCACAGGGTAGAGCAACTTGCAGGAGTAAACTAATGGATCTGAATTAAAAATTGTACCATCATTGATCATATGTATATTTTTTTTGCTTTACACTGTATCTCACATAAGCTGTGTCAAGCAGAAGGACCCTAGTGTTAAGACACTCCAATACCTTTTCTTTAAGACATTCCCCACTTTCTGATAAATTTTAAAGCTCAATGCGCCTTGTTACCACAGAAGAAATGAAAATATTAAATATTTAATATCCTTTATTTACAATAACAATAAACATAAGAAAAATATTCTCATTTTCCCATTTTGCTGCCAAAATGTAGCATTAAATCCCACCACTTAACATGCAATGACCCGTAAATTGGGTAGAAAGTGAGGAACTGAGTGTCTTTACACTAACTTCTGCCTAACCTTCTACAGGGAAAAAAACTTCAATATTAACCCGGCTGTCCTGGGGTCAGCATTATAATGTCCTCCTTTTATTTCACCTGGTATAAATTCAATTTCTGTAGATCCAATGCTAACTCCTTTTAATTTAGCTTGACACATTTCGGCGACTAGTTGTATTCCTACAAAATTAGTAAGATATTATTAAATATTTATTTATTATGCAACACTATTTAAATTTGAAATATAAATTACTTCAAAGTAAAAAGCCTTGTAATAAGTATTTGATAATAATATATATACAAAGAGTTGTAATCATTTCACCATTATCTATGATACTTATTAATAAATAAATACAAAACCTTCAAAATGCTGTGCAGCTAAGCCGGGTTTTTTACGGCCGGCGCGAATATTCTTTATTCTTACGGGTATCTTTAATATTGCGCTTAAAGAAATTGACATACGAAGAATTTGTCCTCCCTAAATTAAAATATATATTTGATTATGTATAAGACCTTAAATTTAATCTTACTGATACGAATAAGGAAATTATTACCCCTTCTAGTACACTTCCATCTATTTCTAACATGTCGGTCATACTTTTAAAATTTAAAAACGCAAATCGACGCTAGATATTTCTTATAACTTTAATATTAATTGCTAAATTTTATTTTTCATAAAATAATAAATATTCTTATAGTACTGTCCTTACAATTTTTTTTCGCAATATAAAATTATAAATTATTGACATTGACAAGCCAAACAGATAACTCATATTCAGTATAAATTTTTATACATTTTCAAAAAAATATTTTTCTGTCCTAAAACAATAACACTTTTCCAAAAACACACTTTAAAAATGTTAAATATATTTTATAAATAGCATTCATTCTTGCCAAATGATAATTCAAACTAATTATAATTACATAGAATTATTATATTCGACGTATGGCTTGGTGATCAATGCGCTTAGATGGTTTCCAAGAGACGCAGATAAAATGCCACTACGTTAAAAATTTTATATGTTTCAAAAAAAATTATTTTTCTTTCCTAGGTGTGGAAAAAGCTTTAAAATGTTAAAAATATTCGGTTTCATTTTTATATAGTTATATAAGCTTAAAGAAAAAAATCAAACATTTAAAAAAAATACCGTAATTAATTCACCATATTAATAACCATAACTTTACCATATTATCAATATAAAGTTATTATAAAGTTCAAATTCAAACTGTTTCTGAACACTTTCACACTTACATCCAAAAAAAAAAACAAATGTCAGTTAAATTTACCAACTCCTTGCAAAATCAAAATGTCAATTGTTGGATTGTTTGCGAATTATATTTTGCAAATAATTAATGTTTAGTTGCTTAGATTCCTCACATGATAATTGTGAGCTATATTTAATGTAATAATATATATTTGGTTCAAGCTTAATTTAACGTATATTTTAATAAGTGGATCTAATAAAAATGCAGAGAAAGCCAGGCTTTCCTATTGCGAATTGCAGTATTAAACTGGTAATAAAACCTTTTACACTTTCAAAAAAAGTAATTAAACTACGAACGTGTAGTTTCTTTTAAAACGTACTCTGAGTATGCGTTTAATGAAATATATTTGCTATCTTTTAATTATTTACGTCGTTGTATGTATAGCGACGTAAGTAATAGAAAGGTGGAAACCGATTTTATTGTTATAATTTTAAAATAAGCGATTTTTTTTAAATATATTTGATAGCCTGATAGCATGCCTGTGGTTGAGGGTATGGTGGATGAAGAAGAACCTGTACAAAGGCGCCAACAACTGATTAACTTTGGCCATACTGAATGGGGATTTAATAATTGGAGTTGGACAGTTACTAAACAAGAATTAGGTATATTTATAAATCACATGGAAACATTTTAGTAAAATTAACAAAAATAGTATATACCCCAAATAAATGAAAGTGTTGCTTATCCAAATTACATGGTTACTCAAAAAATGTTTTATTTTATTATTATTTAACTGATGAATTGTATCAAATAAACATATTTATGTATGTTTAATGATAAATAGGATTTAAGCATAAATAATGTCTAAGAAATCTTAAAGAGGCTGTCATATCCCAGGAGCACAAGGGTCTGGCAGTAATGCAACGATTGGGGGTAAATCCCCACTCAAGGAAATTGAACAATTGTTTTTATTTCTTCACTCTGGCAACAAGACGAAAGCCTGGCATTGATTCTGCCACTCAACACACAATGCCTTTAAAAAATTTACAGAAAGTGGGGAACAAAGTGGCTTAACACTAGGTTCCCTCTTCTCCACCCACCATATTGAGGGATACAGCGAGAAGCTGTTTTATTATGGTTAAAAAAAAATATTTGTGTATTGGACTATTGGTCTATAATTATTTTTTGGATTACATACTTTAATAGATCTTAATTTATGCCACAAAATTTAGGCTACTGTTGTCTTGTGTATCCTGTTAAGTCTCATACCCAGTACAATAACGACATGTGCACAAACAAAAGGAATGAGACAGCAATATTAAAGTTGTGAATTCTGTAGTGCCTTAGTTTGGATAAACAGTTGTTTGATTATTCAAAATAGATAGATAGACATTTGACAGTGTACTGCAAATTACTAAATAATTTCCAGATTTTAATTTCAATTAAAAAGATTCTAGTATTAAATATACATTCAATTAAACATTTTTCAGATTTTGTAGAACTTTCAAATGGGAAATATACAGCAGGTGTGGCATCATTTGTATCAGTGACAGTGAAAAATTTTGACATCCACAGAGAAAATGTGGGCTATGCCACATCTATAGCTCCAAATAAGGGTGCTGCTATACATAGAGCTCGAAAGGTATAATATTTTTTTAGCTGTATGCTGTATCTAAAATGTAACAGAATAGACCAAGGGAACCTAATATTAAGACACTGCATTCCCAACGCAACACCCAACTGTCATTCTGTGGCAAAACTCAAAGTGACAATTTGTCTGATCCCCGAGACAAAAAATTAAAATAATTCTTTGCCTTAAGTAGAAATAAATCCACAACATTTACAGTTGGAGACTGTGTTGTTGCACTTTGACAGGCCAAAAATAACATATTGTAAATTTTTATAGATTTTTTAAATTGTATTTGATTTATGTTTAATTACAGTGTGCTGTTACAAATGCCCTTCGAGAGACATTACTCAGTTTTGGAGGTACTGTCGCTGCTAATCTTATGGAGCAGCTTGAACCTCATAAACCAAATGAAATTGTAAATCAGCAAATACCTCCAGAACCCTTGCAAGAGAACAATCAAAACTTGGCAAACAAGTTATCAGAACCAAAAAATGTAAAACAATGTGTTAAGAAGGACATAAACCATTCACCTATTCAAGTGCCTATAGCAAGTTCAGTGCCAGTGTCAGTGCCCACGGTGCCAGCTGTTAAAAACTTGGTCAATCCTCCGATAGCCAAGGCTCATCCTATGCCAGCTAACCTTCCTCCAGTTAACCGAGGTCCTCCGGCTAATGCACCTCGACCCCCTGTACCAGTACCAGTACCACCTACTATCAGACCAAATTCAAACGTAAGTTTCGTATTACAACCGGTTATGGGGGGCGTAGTACCACCAATGTATAATGTAACTCAACCACGTTTCGCGCCCCCGCCCCCGCCACATGTTTATCAAAACTGTTATGAGTACCCATGGCATTTTGCATTTGAGCCCTACGATAGACACCATAGCAATGTCAATCTAAATTTTAATATACCACCAAAGAATTTAGTTGTGAACGGTCGTGGGTCAGTGGAGTGTAAAAGAGAGGAGCCTCACTTCCAAACTCCTCAAGGTTGCTGGATCAAACCCACTATCTTCTATGATGGTTTCTGGACTGAGCAAAAAGTGAAGAAGTGGGTTGCTGAGCAGGTGGAGAAACAGTTCCCTGATGAGGCGTCTAAAGCGAACACCCCTGGAAATGCCCAAGAACCTTCTACCCCCAAATCCTAGGCTATTGTAAAATGGGTGATAAAAAGTTATTTACTTTTTTTTTCTTTTTATACACTAAATAGGTAGTTATCAGAATTATGAAAACTATTTGCCACATTTTTTTAATTTTTATTCCACACTTATAGAAAAATGTATTATAAATGATGTCAAATGTTAAGAGTAGGTGCAGTGGTCCCAAAAAGAGAGGTCCCAGATTTCGGGCTACAATTTAAAATATAATATCTAAATATTAAAAGTCGAAAATTGTTAAAACAATTTTAATTTCTGGATTGCTGTTATTACTTATAATACATAATTTTTGATTGTAAAATATGACGTCACACTAGGTAGTGAGTCTCAAGCAGCAGTGACAAGGACAGAGGAGGTGGTCGAAAAAATAATGAAATTTGTGTGGTATACGTTATGGCAGTGCGATTCTTACAAGTAGGCGTACTGTTTATAGTTGTACCGCTACACTCAAAGATGTCAATTCATATTTAACTGAAGTTAAATTACAACAAATTGGTTGATTTAATTGTCACTTAAATGTTAATTGAAGTTTAGAAGTGTGGCTTTTAGTAATAGTGTGGAAGGATATTTTAAGTCTCAAAGTGGTTCACTATTTTTATCTCATTTTTTAAAAGTTCTTAGAAATATATAGTTTTAGTATTAAGTGTGTTTTAAGGCGGTTTTATTCTCGCTTGATGCTCAGTATTCTAGGGACTTTTCTATTGGAAGTCGTTGGTATAGTTGTAAACTATAATAGAAATAGGTTCTTGAATTCATTCTTTAAATTGATAATGGATTATAGGATTGATAGAAATGCTAGAATTGCTGCAGTATTGTTTCACAAAGATTTTGGGAAAAACTAAAACTCGAAGTTAATAGTGCCATTATGTCTACAAATGTTAATAAAAGATCTATAAATATTTGTTTTTACTTTCTAAATATAATTAATACCGATTCCGTGTTTTTGAGTGGCGAATTTATTTTATTATATAAAAAAGGAAAAATGGTGGATTTTGTGTAAGTTTGAAGTTTCCTTAGATATAAGCAAATATATTGATTAGACAAGTTACTTCTAAAACGCACTATTTGCAATTATTCCCTAATGATATAGCTATACGATTCTAATATACCTGTGTGCGCAGTAGTTGCGTGCTTTTTTTACCATTAGTCGAGGGTTCATATCTATCGTGTATTTTTTTTATTTTTTATACGATGGTTTTATCACTTATATAGTTATTATAAAGGAATTGCATAGTTTGTAGATTGATAAGACTATGTGGTATGTCCATGTTTTTTTTATTGTAATAAAATCGTTTGAAAATAATCGATGTTTAATTGTTTTGGGTTTCTAGGTTTTTTTATGGTTTAGTTTCTTTTTAAATCCTTTAAATTTCCTTTTGAGTTTATATTTTACTGGAAAATTAATGTCAGAATAAACAAATCAACAAAAATGTTTTTATAATTTTGACTGCAAATAATGATTTTTGTTTTTATAAATTTATTGTATTCCTACCTCATACACAAAATATACTTACACTATATTTTTTTTAAATTTATTTTTTTATAAATTTAGTCAAAAATAATAATTATAAACAGGATGTCAAGATAGACGACGCGAGCGAGGAGGCGCGCGCGGAACGCAAACGTCGACAAAGACAAGCCCAAGAGGAATTCCGTTTGAAGCATTTAATGAAAAATAACGATGGTTAGCTTCTCTTCTATCCCTTTTGATTTAACTTTTAACAATTGAATAGATTTTTAATAGGATTTAAAGTAGTAAGGCAGTGTTGTATAAACTAAGTTTTTTTTCCGTTAAGTTGCGTTACATTTTTTTTATGATTTTATTAATAAATTTGTTTTTTTCTTTAATATATTGTTAATTTCTCACCTTTTCCTTTTTATAACACTATACTATATTCATACTTTGCAATGACTTAAATATACGTTTGTATCCACAAGTTTATTTCTTATATTAAGCAATAACTGTAAATTAAATTTAGCTTTATTAAAAAAATGGAAATTTATTAACTGAATCCCATACATAATATAAAAAAATATTCTTCTTCAGATAATGAAAATGATAACAGTCTCGATACTTTAATGATGGCTATACCCACTCAAGAGATTGTTATTGAAACTAACGAAACTGGACACAAAAGAAAATCTCCCGTACCAGAAGGAAGCTCTAAACGACGAAATATTGATATTATTGAAATATAAGTATTTTTTATAGTAATAGTATAAATGAACGATGTCAATGAATTTTTAAAAATATTATTCTAATTGATTTATTATGTTTATTATTAAAGAGATGCAAAATAAAGTAAGCGAGTTAGCTTTGATTTATTTAAAATACAAAAAATGTATAAACCTCAAGCTATTTAGAAATGCACAAAATAAAAAAAAAACCAAAGGCAAACCTGTGACAAGACACTATTCTTTATTTTCCGCCCAAATTGCTGACTGGGTATCGAGCCCACAACCATCGAATTTATAATCGGTTGCGGTCTGACTGCTCCGCATTAGCCTTAATTTTTTGCGTAATAGCAAGGTATCACACAGTCAGTTTGATAGGAAATTATAAATTTTGCTATAAAATGAATATCTAATTAGAAGCAGAGTTTCATGAAACTTTATATATAGGCAAATCAAAAATAAAACATCATTCTGCGAAATCATATTTATTCAAATCACTAACAAGTACGAACTTACATGTATGTACAAGACTAAAATAAGCCTAACCTCAGGTTATTGTACTCAGGTCATAACTAAAGAGAAGACTCCAAGAGAAAAACTAAAATACTTACTCAATATTAACTTAAAATCTATGAAATCAACGATAAATCAAATACGCATACAAACCAGACCAAATTAAAAAAAAATCGCTACAAACTCAATATTGACTGATACAAAAAATAATAATAAGCAGTCTACGATCGATCGAGCAAAAATCGATAACAAGAATCGTTATTCGATAACTTAATAATAAGCATTTTTAAATTAACTAACAAAAGCGTAAATGAAATAAAATGTAATATATTTAAAATATTACTTTGGGAGTAATGTAATCAATCTATTAATTATTTAATACTAAATAACGATTATCGATATCGATTCAAACGAATACGATCGTACTGGACTACAATAACACCCAACTAAACAAACCGAGGAACAAATTTTGATATTCCTTTAAATAAACTTATTGTTCGAAATCCTTACAAATATAATTCCTATATATATATTTAATATAAATGTAAAAATATATGTTTGTATTACATGAAAAATTGCAAAAATCATTAATGACGGATATCTCTATTTATTATAGGTTTATGGGAAATATTTTATTCCCAGGTATCTTTTTATATATTTATATTATTGCGCATTTAAAGCTATCTTATACAGCGTATTTAGGTGCCTAAAATGAACTTCATATGTTTAAATTTATCTCTGTTTGCTAAAGGCAGGGGGAACCTAGTCTACAGCACTGCATTCCCCACACGTCAATTTTTTAGGACATTTAGTCTGTACATAGGATTATTTATTAATAGGATAATAATGCGTGTTGAATAGTGAAATCTTATTCCTTAGTCTTGTTACTAGACCGAAAAATGAAAATAATTCACTCCCCCAAATGAAAAGTGAACTCCAAAGCCGTCGTGCTTACAGTCAGACACTACACCGCTGCACCACTACGCCCTCAATATCGATTTGATATAATTTAAACATAAAAAATGCATTATTGGCACCTTAAATTTATTGAATACAATACTCAGGTTACTTTAGTAAATAGAGCGACGTTTAAAATTAAAATTAATTTTCAATATTAGAAAAATTGGACTGACAAAAAGCCAATCCAATAAAAAACAAATTGTTTAAATATATAAACATCTGCTTAGTATAAAAATAAAAATTATGAAAATAATATTTTTGTAATCTAATTTTCTTTTTTTATAACACAAATTTATAAATGACAAAAATTGCGGATAAATTAGTAAACAAAAATACAATTATCTCTTTATATTAACAAAAAAAAAATCTTTTAAATTGTCTCGTTACATTCCAATTGTGACATGCATATAATTTTATATGTTATGCAAAATTTTATCAATTTTACAAGAACGTTTGTATGTCCCGACATTAAAATGTTTTTCATATTATAAAATGCTATACTTGACGATATAAATGGAACTTTTAGGTGTAAAATTATGAATGATATCGATTATAATACTAACGATTAAACTCGTTTAAAGTTATAAGTAAACTTTAACAGGATCATATTAATCATAAAATTTATTCGTCGAGTGAATCGATTATTCGATAAATTACATTCGTAATTTGACACATACTGTCAATGCTATAGTATATATAATCTACATGTGTCGATACAAAATATAGACTGTATTAACTATTTATTTATTCATTTCAATCATGTGTATTAATTTATTTCGGAGTGAAAAAAAATAATAAAAAAATATTATCATCAATAATAAAAATATTTAAGTATATTTTTTTTGTATTTCTCTAAAATAGTTATACAAGTTTACAGAAAATACAGTCTATATTACTATGAACGGTTAATAGTACGATATACGAATCTACCGTTACTCTATATAATATACAGGGCAGTATTTATTGAACTATAAAATAAAACAGAAAAAACAGAGAAACAAAATTTTTTGTGCTATGATAAACAGATATTGTTTTATGAAAGGAAAAAAATCTTCATTATTTTGAATTTGTATGTGACATATTATTGTTTTTAATTATAAATAAAAAAATGTATTTTGTTTTGTTCTGTTTCATTTCAAGTCTAGATCTATACAAAAATCTAATTGGATATATCATATTTCATAATATGTATACGCTACAATTTTATAGTAAGTATAGACAACAATAAAATAAGATGTTCTGGTTAAATATTATAAAATGCTAAAAAAATGGTCGAATTAAACTAAAATTTCTCACCATTGTGCGCCATTCTGTATTTTTTTTACTGTAAAAGGTTAGTTAGCACTTTATAACATTTAGACCATAAAAAAAATAAAGAATACAAAATTCTATTAGTGTTATAGTAATATTGTATACGGTACACAGACGGACCTACTTTAGTGGAAGTTAAATATGTCGTACCAATAAAATTTCCGAGTTGAACGCGTCCGATTGCTTTTGTAGCCTTTTTACCTGAAAAAAAAAAATTGTATAAATTATAAAAAAAATAAAATAAATCAGCTTCACGCTGTATCCCGCACACAGCAGGGTAGGCAGAGGGAACCTAGTGTTAAGACACCAGTTCCCCACTTTCTGCCGAATTCTGGAGGCATTGCGTGTTGAGTGGCAGAACTTAACGCCGCGCTTAACCTCGACACCAGAGCGAAGAAAATGGAAATATAAATTTAAGTAAATATTTCATTTCCTCGAGTGGGGATCGAACTCACAACCAGTCGGTTTTACAGTCACACCTTGTGCCGCTGCGCCACGACTGGCCTCAGTATAAATATGTAAACTACAATTAATTGTTATCAAATTATTTTAGATTTTTTTCTTTTTTCAGCTTCACGCTGTACCCCGCACATAGACTTAAGACACTCCTTTCACCATTTTTCTTTCAAATTTGAGTGTTGCATGGTAAATGGTAGAACTCAACGCCGTCGTTTGATATAGTACATTTGAAGGAACATATTTTCTCAATATTAGCTATGAATAAGCAATACTGCAATGTTTAAAAGTTATAGGTTTAAACAAAGTCATTTGCCTTTACATCAAGAATAAGATATATGTAAAATTGATTAAAATTTCCCAATTTGGAAAAAAGATTCATTTCATATTAATATGAGACTTTGTTATTGGATAAGGGCCTCTTAAAGTTGTGATATTACTACACTTTATTAAAAAAATAATAAAAAAAAACATTTTTTCGCTCTGGTAATAAAGCAAATGGAGGATCAACTTCCAGCACTTAATACTCCAGAATATGGCATAAAGTAGATGGAAAGCGTCTTAACACTAGGATCTCGGGCTCAGAGGGCTGTTTACAATGCCATGATGAGTGGGATACAGAGTGAACTAAAAAAAATTTTTTGTATTCCTATTCTCATATTGTTTACTTTTATGGGCTAATTTTGGTTTAAATAACCATACATACAATTTTTTTAAAGATAACTATAGTTAATTATCTTAACGAAATTAATTCAATAATATTACCAAATGTGATAAATAAGACGTGTATGCTATATGTGAGATACATTGTGGTGCAGTGACACAAGGCAATACAGAATAAGTACAAATGGATGTACGCACTGGCATGCCAGGGGGAGAGGGGGGTGTGCACTAGACGGGCACCTCCTCCTGCTCCTGCTCGCGCTGGCGCACCGCCACCGCCGTCTCCACCAGCAGGTACAGGCACTTGAACTTGTCGCGCTCGCCCTCGCCCCCGCCCGCCACCTGTTGTAACAAAAACAGTGTATGATATTGAATTAAAAAAATGTCATCTACTATGGTTATTATTTAGAAACAACATGTTTAATTTATTGTAAAAAAATATTTAAGTATTTGAATTTTTATTTAATCATCAAGCCTAAATCAATACTTAGTATAAAACTATTCTTTTATTTTCATCCTATGTATGGTTAGATCTTTAAAGCTACCCAACGGATTTCGATGCGGTTTTTTTAATAGATAGAGTGATTTAAGAGGAAGGTTTATATGTATATTAACATCCATTATATAATAGAGAAATACTGTTATTTTTGAGGTTTCCAATGTGATGTCGCAAATAATTACATTAAAAAATTGAAAACAACTTCATAAATATATACTTAAAAGACTACTGGACTACAATATGTCAACTGTCAAATATAGCACTGCAATATGTCAGCTGTCAGTGTCAACATTTTGCTCGCTCCTGTCATTTACTATAAGAGTTACTGATTTAAGCCAGAAGGCACATTTCCCGCGCAAACGTTAGTATAATATAGCAGTTGTATTCGATGTGATTTGTTATTAGGTTGTTACTAGTTCATTGTTAACAAGTTATAAAGTAATTAAATGTTTATAATTAATAAATATTGTGAATTGGTTAAAAGTGCTGCTATAATTAACACTGAGTAAATACCTATATATGTTGTCAAATGTTATTGGTGTTTTATATTAGTTTCTAGTCATTTAAACTTCAGTTAATATTTATTTTGATGTTAAATACATAAACCTGTATTTTGTTATATTAGTGTTGTGTTGTTTTCCTTTTTACATTTCCCTTCTGAAACCTTATTTCAGAAGTGGGATACTTATCTAAGCCCATTAAGCCAAATCCTTGTACTTTATTATTTTGTTATTGTTGTGGGTGCAAATAAAACACCAGTCTCATTATTTATTGCTTATAAAGAAAGACAGTGTTAAATATGGGTGATGCACGAATAAATCACAAAACAAATCACGTCGATACGATGGTCGCGGGTAGCGAGACGCCATTTTATGGGTGGGGTGATGAAGCCATGTTATGGGTCCCGAGCGCTAAGGGTGCCTTAGGCGCTCGCGCTGGCGCTTTCATGGTGCTGTTGCAAGATTCACCGCCGTGCCGCCACCGTGTCGCTATGACGCGCTCGCGCTGGTGCGCGACACGTCTCTGCGCGTGTCTCCGCGCCTCTGCTCGTGACGTGTGACGCGTCTGCGAGCCTCTGCTCGTGGTGCGTGACACGTCTCTGCGCGTGTCTCCGCGCCTCTGCTCGTGACGTGCGACGCGTCTGCGAGCCTCTGCTCGTGGTGCGTGACACGTCTCTGCGCGTGTCTCCGCGCCTCTGCTCGCGATGTGCGACGCGTCTGCGAGCCTCTGCTCGTGGTGCGTGACACGTCTCTGCGCGTGTCTCCGCGCCTCTGCTCGCGATGTGCGACGCGTCTGCGAGCCTCTGCTCGTGGTGCGCGACACGTCTCTGCGCGTGTCTCCGCGCCTCTGCTCGCGATGTGCGACGCGTCTGCGAGCCTCTGCTCGTGGTGCGTGACACGTCTCTGCGCGTGTCTCCGCGCCTCTGCTCGCGATGTGCGACGCGTCTGCGAGCCTCTGCTTGTGGTGCGCGACACGTCTCTGCGCGTGTCTCCGCGCCTCTGCTCGTGACGTGCGACGCGTCTGCGAGCCTCTGCTCGTGGTGCGTGACACGTCTCTGCGCGTGTCTCCGCGCCTCTGCTCGCGATGTGCGACGCGTCTGCGAGCCTCTGCTTGTGGTGCGCGACACGTCTCTGCGCGTGTCTCCGCGCCTCTGCTCGTGACGTGCGACGCGTCTGCGAGCCTCTGCTCGTGGTGCGTGACACGTCTCTGCGCGTGTCTCCGCGCCTCTGCTCGCGATGTGCGACGCGTCTGCGAGCCTCTGCTTGTGGTGCGCGACACGTCTCTGCGCGTGTCTCCGCGCCTCTGCTCGCGATGTGCGACGCGTCTGCGAGCCTCTGCTTGTGGTGCGCGACACGTCTCTGCGCGTGTCTCCGCGCCTCTGCTCGCGATGTGCGACGCGTCTGCGAGCCTCTGCTTGTGGTGCGCGACACGTCTCTGCGCGTGTCTCCGCGCCTCTGCTCGTGACGTGCGACGCGTCTGCGAGCCTCTGCTCGTGGTGCGTGACACGTCTCTGCGCGTGTCTCCGCGCCTCTGCTCGCGATGTGCGACGCGTCTGCGAGCCTCTGCTTGTGGTGCGCGACACGTCTCTGCGCGTGTCTCCGCGCCTCTGCTCGTGACGTGCGACGCGTCTGCGAGCCTCTGCTCGTGGTGCGTGACACGTCTCTGCGCGTGTCTCCGCGCCTCTGCTCGCGATGTGCGACGCGTCTGCGAGCCTCTGCTCGTGGTGCGCGACACGTCTCTGCGCGTGTCTCCGCGCCTCTGCTCGCGATGTGCGACGCGTCTGCGAGCCTCTGCTTGTGGTGCGCGACACGTCTCTGCGCGTGTCTCCGCGCCTCTGCTCGTGACGTGCGACGCGTCTGCGAGCCTCTGCTCGTGGTGCGTGACACGTCTCTGCGCGTGTCTCCGCGCCTCTGCTCGCGATGTGCGACGCGTCTGCGAGCCTCTGCTTGTGGTGCGCGACACGTCTCTGCGCGTGTCTCCGCGCCTCTGCTCGTGACGTGCGACGCGTCTGCGAGCCTCTGCTCGTGGTGCGTGACACGTCTCTGCGCGTGTCTCCGCGCCTCTGCTCGCGATGTGCGACGCGTCTGCGAGCCTCTGCTTGTGGTGCGCGACACGTCTCTGCGCGTGTCTCCGCGCCTCTGCTCGTGACGTGCGACGCGTCTGCGAGCCTCTGCTCGTGGTGCGTGACACGTCTCTGCGCGTGTCTCCGCGCCTCTGCTCGCGATGTGCGACGCGTCTGCGAGCCTCTGCTCGTGGTGCGCGACACGTCTCTGCGCGTGTCTCCGCGCCTCTGCTCGTGACGTGCGACGCGTCTGCGAGCCTCTGCTCGTGGTGCGCGACACGTCTCTGCGCGTGTCTCCGCGCCTCTGCTCGCGATGTGCGACGCGTCTGCGAGCCTCTGCTTGTGGTGCGCGACACGTCTCTGCGCGTGTCTCCGCGCCTCTGCTCGTGACGTGCGACGCGTCTGCGAGCCTCTGCTCGTGGTGCGTGACACGTCTCTGCGCGTGTCTCCGCGCCTCTGCTCGCGATGTGCGACGCGTCTGCGAGCCTCTGCTCGTGGTGCGCGACACGTCTCTGTGCGTGTCTGCGAGCCTCACGCGATGCATCTCTGCTCGCATTGGTGCGACGTGCTCGAACTGCCGCCGTAGCTCCACTGCTGCGAGGCGATTGTACCTCGTGACAAAGCTAAGTCAAGAATAATTCTGCCAGGAATCCCGATCCGATAGCCATATTCTTTAAATACTGTTTGCCATTAACTTTTGTCTTTTTGGAACTTAAAAGTTCAAGTAAGAATTTGAGTGAGGTTTTTGGTATGGCGATGTATGATCGTTTTTCAAAGCTTACTTTATCTCTATGGCAAAAGTTTTTGTATGAGAGTCTTATTTATGTGAAGAGTGACAGAATAGGTAAAAGAGTAAGTTGATGTGATTAATTAACACCTTGTTTCTCGTACAGATTATAATTACAACAATTTGGCGATACTGCTGGAGCCTCAGATGCACCTAGTGGCGCTGCGTCGAGTGTTACGAGTGAAGGCAGCAATCAAAGTTCCTTACTGAGGAACTCTCCAGCTGAGAAGTTTGCAGCGCTGCCGATGACGGCGCATGGCCAGGAAAGTACTAGACGTGCTAATAACTGAAATGATTCAGAATGTTTATCACATGCCTCGGGGTGGCTTATGGGTGACGCTCATTCCTGGTTAAATGGGGGTTATAAATGACCGTACGTGGTCAAGTTTTTGCCATTATTCCCACTAAAGTTAGATTGTGCTAACGTTTTGTTTGATATGATGCAAGCTAATTCTGGCAAATTTTGTTGTTATGATGAGTACGCTAGTAGTATTATATTGTGACTTAAAATAGTGAAAGGATTAAGTTATCAATTAAAGAGTACTAACAATTATACGTGGGATCACAGATCCACAGGTTAGAGCAGTGGTTGCAAACGCCAATCTGGCTTGTGATGGTTTCATTCAATCTGGTTTGATTTTTATCAATATACTAGCTGCCCACTCCTGGCTTCGCCCACATACCACCTTTAATACTTTTATTATGCTGCATTTGCCAACAGATTAATACATTCAATCATAACCACTACATGGCTGCTCCCAGTATAGAGATATTCAAGTCTAGGCTTGTGACCATAAAGAGAGCGTTGAATTATTTCAATTTTAAGTTTTCTCGAAAAGTATACTTTTAAATTACATGCTATTAAAGCCGAAGATTATCTTCATTAAATTTCCTTGAAGATTAAATAACTTTCACTTAAGTTTCAATGTACATGTGAAATAAAAATCGATGAAATATCATCTTACAATTTTCAAATATGCTTTGTCACAAAATGCCTTATTGTCAATTATTTATAAGAGATAGATATATGGCGTCGCGGAGTTTATTTTAGATCTAACAAAATTGAATATGTTTGTCATATAACGTAGAGGCATATAATAAGCTATATGTGCAGCGCACGCGCTTAAAGCAATTTTAAAGCAATTCTATGGCGTTCCTTAATATTGTTATTTCGTTATTTAACTAAGACACACTGTAATGTTATATGTACTTCTAAAGAATGCAGTTTTCATACTAAACAATAAAAAAGTAAATCGGACCAGTAGATCCAGAGATCTTAGCGTTTAAACACACAAACGGACTCTTCCGTTTTATTATATTAGTATTGGCACCGTACCGCACTAGTCAATTGAAACGTTATTTTACTGAAAATGTGGGGTGGAGCTGCTAAATCACACCTTATCAAATTAGAAGTAGTCCAATGTGCTATACTTAAGGTGGCAACTTTTCGCCCATATCTATTCCCGTCAGAAGACTTGTACAGGTCATGCGGATTATTATCTATACGACAGCTATTTATCCTGCATATCATATTAAAACAACACTCATCTGTGAAGTACCAGCCCCCAAAGCTTGTTGATAAAAGACGATAAAGATGCTTTAATTGTAGGCAGACAGGATATAAGCTACATAATGCACAAATAAACCTAAAAGAGATTCAGTCTCTCAGCAAATTATAAATAGTAACAGTATAACTTGCAGTCTGTAAGAAAAATAGGTCCAGTCCTCGAAATGCCTATAGTGTTTTTATGTAACAATATGTTTGTGTATTTATGTAACGAACGGTCTACTCTTGCATCTAGGGATAATGATTTAACTACACCTGTGATACAAGGTATTCCTATGAATGTTTTAAGTGATAGTGGTGATTTGAATGTTTCTTTAATATCATCAAACATTCTTAAATATTTATCTTAAAAGGAATAAGAGATACCATTACTAAGTTAGAGACTTTTGTTACCTTAGCTATTGAAATTGACAAAATCTAAATTGAGGCCGACTGTACTTGTTCCGGGATATTGCATGACTGTTTCAATTACAGTAGGACAGGATAGTCTTAACCGAGATGGTATAATGTACATACGGTCAAAGAATAAACAATATCTAACAAGATCTTTTTTACAGGAAGAAACAAACTTAAGAAAAGGAAGTTTTTCCATAAAACTTCAAAAATGTTTATTTCATCAACAGATATTGAATATTGAGGTTGAATTGTAAATAGAGGTCAGGTTAGGCCGAGTCTCTATAAGGCTGAGGCAATTAATTATTGAATGGTTCATTTGGTAGAACCACTTGAGGTACCATGGCATGGGGAATGGTGACCGGAGACTTGTACTGCACTTTTTAGATGACAAGTGATTTTGACAGTATTGTACTAATTTCTGCTTTGTTATTTGACACTATTTCTTTCTAAATCATTACATCTCACAATCATTACATCTTCTTCACAATCATTACATACAGACCTACACTTCATTTTTCTCTTCCTCCATTAATTTGTTTTAATTTGTTTTTTTTTTAGCAACAAAGGGGAGTGAGTGAGTTCAATTGGACGTTTGGTCCCATTGGACACATTTTGTGTAAGTGAATATTGGACGCATGGTCTGATAAACACATGTTTTTTAATAGACGCTTGGTCTGATGAACACAGGATTTTTAATAGACGCTTGGTCTGATGAACACAGGATTTTTAATAGACGCTTGGTCTGATAAACACAGGATTTTTAATAGACGCTTGGTCTGATAAACACAGGATTTTTAATAGACGCTTGGTCTGATAAACACATGATTTTTAATAGACGCTTGGTCTGAAAAGGCGCTTGGCCTCAGAAAATATCTTGGCGGGCGCATGGCCCTGAAAGATTTTGTGAAGGGCGCTTGGCTCTAAATGACGCATGGTCAATGTGGTGGACGCTTGGTCCTTGCAGACAGAAGGGACGCCTTCTGACTGTTTTGTTCACAGGTTCCAGAGTTTGGTGCACTGGAATGTAGATACTTTGATAAGAAGATTTTACAGGGTTAAAAATGAGAGCTCTCAAAACTTTTTTTTATTTTTATTTACTTTTTATATTTCTTTTTACAGACATTTTGATTGCCTGTCTGTTTATGTCTAAACATTAATTCAATTTAAATTCTAGATGATGAAGACTTCTGAAGAATTTTCATCAATACAGCCACGCAAAGACGCTAATGAGTTGGAGTCTTATCTAGATGCACCAGCATGTGATCAGGCAACTGGATAATAATTCAGCTACGTCGGGGACGACGCAGGGTCAGAATGGCCGACTTAAAAGACTACTGGACTACAATATGTCAACTGTCAAATATAGCACTGCAATATGTCAGCTGTCAGTGTCAACATTTTGCTCGCTCCTGTCATTTACTATAAGAGTTACTGATTTAAGCCAGAAGGCACATTTCCCGCGCAAACGTTAGTATAATATAGCAGTTGTATTCGATGTGATTTGTTATTAGGTTGTTACTAGTTCATTGTTAACAAGTTATAAAGTAATTAAATGTTTATAATTAATAAATATTGTGAATTGGTTAAAAGTGCTGCTATAATTAACACTGAGTAAATACCTATATGTTGTCAAATGTTATTGGTGTTTTATATTAGTTTCTAGTCATTTAAACTTCAGTTAATATTTATTTTGATGTTAAATACATAAACCTGTATTTTGTTATATTAGTGTTGTGTTGTTTTCCTTTTTACATTTCCCTTCTGAAACCTTATTATATATTAATAAATATTGTTGTGGTTCCAGCGACACTGGACACCGACCTGCTTGCGCCTCAGCGGGTGCGGCAGCTGCGGCAGGTGCGCGAGCTGCGGGTGCCAGCCGCCGCCCCCTCCCGCGCCGCCGCCCCCCGCCGCCCCGCCGCCGCCCGCCTCGTCCGCGCCCGCCGCCGCGCCCGCGTCCTCCGAGCCCGAGCCCTCGTCGGCCGTGCGCACCGTCACCACCGCCGCCGAACTGTTCACGAAGAGAGATCTTTATATAGCTCGCTGTATCCCGCGTGTAGCGGGGTAGGCAAAAGGAACCCTAATATTAAGACGTCCACGCATCGCTAAAATTTCTTGTAGATTATTGCCAGAATAAGAAATCGAAACTATGAAATATGATTTCAGTAAATTAATTAAGAAAAACGTAGAACAAAAAAACATGGCACGATTAAATTGTAGTATACATTATAAAAAAAGGAACACAATTTATGACACACCAAAATACCTTTACAACTTGAATTATATTCACTCTTAAATATGATACAAAATAATCATATTATCGTAGAAACATTAAAATCTATGTAAATTCAATATGTCAAAATACAACAGCAATTTCACTATGTTGTTATTGTAATAATTTTACACTGTATTAAATGGAAGAGAATGGTAAATGTCAAAATGTGGTAACTGGTCACATTCTCTCTGTCACTCGTTGTGCTATACGTAGCAGTGCCTTATTGTACACTTAAGGCATAACAAACTTTTTAATACATGACATTGTAGTCTCTAAATATAAACTAACCCTCTAGCAGCTGGATGCAGTTCCCTCTCTGGTCCATATCTTATAACAGACTGCCATACGGAGGGGTCGTACTTGACCTCCTCCTCACTAACGGCGCTGGAGGAGTAGCCCTCTTCTCCCTCTAATTCACCGTCGCTGCGATACACTAGGAGGCCATCACCGTAATCGTGATCTCTGCCGCCTTCACCCTGAGGAAATAATTTATTATTAGGAAAAACAATATAAATATTTTTGAAAATTTACATTAATTGGAATTTGGCAAAAAAAATCTTCCAAAATTCGGAAGTTAAATTATGCATTTTATAAACAAAAGTGAAAACCAAAAAAATATTAGACAATTGTTACACAACAATAGGGATAGACACTCACCTCGGGCTCCCCCTCGCCGTCCCAGGCGGTGACCACGACGCCGGAGGAGGAGGCGCCGCCCAGCTGCTTGCGGCCGCGCCGCGAGATGGTGTAGTGCAGCGGGTCGTGCCCCTCGCGCCGGATCATCTCCGGCAGGATGCGGCGGCGCGCGTTGATGAACCAGTTGCATACCTAAGGACAGCAGATATTACATATTATACGGAATCTAACACATTTATTATTTTCCAATATAAGAAACAAGATGCCGAAGTGATAGAGGGGTTCGATTCCCATTTCTTCGAGTGGGGTTCGAATACACAACCAGTCGGTTTTACAGTCACACTTTGTGCCTCTGCGCCACGACTGGCCTCTATGGCTTTGTAAGGATTATTATAATCCAGTAAAACACAAGAGGCCGTCGTGGCGCAGGGGCACAAGGGTGTAACTGTAACGCGGCGATCGTGAGTTTGATCCCACCCGAGGGAGTGAACTATTATTATTTATTTAGATTTTCATTTCTTCCCTCTGGCATCAAGGTAAAAAGCCCGGCGTTGAGTTTCACCACTCAACACACAATTAAGGCAATGCGTGTTACTTTATTACTTTTTACTTATATCTTTATGAACAGAAAAAATACGTGTCTGTCACTCAAGCATCCGCTGATTATCTTACTTACACTTTTCCAAGAAGGAAAAAGAAACAAACATATAAAAACAGTGACTTATAATCGTTTTAGACAACAACATAAATACAATTCATTGTACATTATAAAGTGACATCTGTCATCCATATATATTCCACAACACAAAATCTCCAAAACTAAACTAAACAAACAAACACACTATACCTGCAAAACAGTCAAGTTCGCCTCCTGACTGAGTGTCAGCTTCTCCGCGTCGCTGGGGTACGCGTTGTAGCGGTGCTCGTACAGCCACCGCTTGAGTATCTTCACTGAGTGCTTGGGCAGGTTGCCGCGACGCTTGCGCACTATTATACCGCCCTATCGAATAAAAACATATATATTTATTATTATTTAGTTTTTTTTGTCGCCGGTTGTGGGTTCGATTCCCACTCGAGGAAACGCACAATTTATATTTAATATTTTTATTTCTACGCCATCGCTCCAAATTAAGCACGCAATGTCTAAATATTTCGGTTGAAACGGGGGACAACGAAAGTGTCTCAATGGGAACGGGAGTGTCTTAACATTTTCCCAGGTTTCCTCCGTCTACATGCGAATGCGAAACACAGCTTGAAGCTAAAAAAAATAAAAACAACAAAGTCCTGGGGTATTTAAATGTATGTAAACATTACCCTATATGGTATAATATATTTAAGTTTCTTTATGACAATGGCGCATAATGCATAATAAGTAAATATATAAAAAGCAACACAATGGCAAAACATGTACATATTAATTTAGAATTGTTTTTTTGTTGTTTTATTTTTTTTCTTTCCTAATTAACCTAAATTACTTTACCAGAGTGTCATAACAGGCTGACGCTTACGCCGACGCATGATGGTTAGGGGTTCAATCCCCGGTGAAAGAATGATATTTTAATTATTTAAATTTTCCGTTTTATCGAGACAACATAAAAGTGGAGAACGTAAGGTCCTTCTTATATTAGTTAAATCCTCTATCTCACCGGCGGGGGGCCAGGGTGACCCACGTGTGATATAGTGCGCCGGGATCGATCTGCTTCACCGTCTGTGCCGGACTCGTTGTCGTCCGTCGACGACGTTGACGGGAATCTGTCTCGAGCTGTAAACAAGAGAAAATAATAATTAAGTTGTGTATTAAAAAATATATATATTTATAAATTTTTGTTGTGTTTGTAATTCTTTTTTAGCTTCACGCTGTATGCTGGAACCTGGGAACCTAGTGTCCCTTCGTCGGGTACTGCGAGTTGAGTGGCGCACTTAACGCCGCGCTTTGCCTATTAACCAGAGCGAGGAAATGGAAATATTAAATATTTCATTTCCTTCAGTGAGAATGGAGCCCAGAACATATCGCTTTCACAGCCCGTCTGTGTTATACAAATATACATTCAATCAGTTTAAATATTAATTGTTCTTTCCGTCTATCATTTAAACTAAAATTGATAACATAAAAGTAAGATATATGTATATATATGTATGTATGTATATATATGTATGTATGTATATATATGTATGTATGTATATATATGTAAAAACACATAAATATGCCAAAAGTATTTAAACAGCGGACGCATACTCGCAACTCAAGGAATTTTTAATATAAAGTCTCAACGCGCTCAGTTAACTGGAAGTTGGAGGTATGTGTATACATATAAAATGAAACTGCCAGTTTGTTGTATATTATGCATATCACATAGCCATGTTACAGTATAGTATAAAAAATAATATATATTAATAATTATAATAAAGCAAAAGAGTTCATTTGTTTGTTATTCGTCAGATTTAATTCCTTTTTTGTTGATATAACATTACGCTGTAATTTTTAGTGATATTTTAATTTAAATGATGAAATAACAACAATAAAGAAATATATCGAAACGTATTAACTGCAAGCCCTGCAAAAGTAGTTAAATTTATGTAAGTACATTGTACGACAAAAATATTCAATTTCATTTGTTTAAAAATACGTCCGCGACACCGTATATTGATCTCTTATAAATAAGTCATAGAGAAGCATTTTGTGACAAAAATAATTGCAATAAAGGTTTACCGTTTTTATAAAATATTTTTTTAAGATTCCAGTCGTGGCGTGGCACAAAGTGTGACTGTAAATGCGACTGGTTGTGGTTTCGATTCCAACTCGAGGAAATTAAATTAAATTAATATTTTAATTTCACTCAACACCCCCCCTGTGTGCGGGATACAGCGTGAAGCTGATTTATTTAGACTTTTATAAATTTAATTGAAATATCTCTGTGATTTAAAAAAAATATGTATGCAAGTATATAAGTTATTTACATACAACCCAACCAATTTTTCCTGAATAAACTTAAATAAAATTAAATAAAAAAGAAGCGGGCGCAACCGCGTGTCACTACTGTAGAACATAGTACCATAAATATTATAACACGAGATGTTAAATTCAACGGAAACTGGAGAGCGGAGTGTCTTAATAAAAATATATTAAATAAATTTCCAAATACAAATAAGCAATTAAGTTGTTGTCGGAGTTGAGATACTTAGTGTTAAGAGACTACATTCTCCACTTCCCGATGATTTCAGATATTACGTGTTGAATAGCGGATTTCAACGCCGAGATTTTTCTTAGTAATTAATTATAAGACCGAAATAAAAAATAATAATATTGCTAAATGGGCCTTGAACCGACACCCTGCGTCACGATGGCTTCAATCTGGTATTTAGATAACAAATTTTTAAAGAATATTTACATAATGAAGATAATATTATGTATGTAAATATACCGATAAGAAGGACATTCACCTAATAGTTGGCGACACACCTTCCAACTGTCACAGAACATACAGTGCTATATAACCAGTCCCAGGTACCTATTTATAAGCTCTCAAGTCAGAGATCGATCTTGAGATGTCGTTTTTATTTATAGATATATAATTTAAGATTGAAAAAAATAAAGTGGAAATTTAATTTATTCGTGCATTCTTATGGTAAAATAAAAGTGCGGTGTTAGAATCCGTAAATCATATACGAAAATTCGTAGTCTTTAATTGATAAAAGCAGAATTTCATTAAATGTATGGAGTTATGTCGAGTTAATTTTTTAGCTTACTAAAAAATTTAAAAATATTAATTGTAATTTTAAAATTAAATTTTTAATAAAAATTCTTTGAAAAAAAAAGGTTATCACTTAAAAGGTTTGATGGATTCCCTCTCAATCATTTGCGTCAATAGAGGGGAGGTCGCGCGCATTTACGTCAGTCAGTGCATAAGAATCATCGATGTTCTAAGTGGACTTATGTACGTGGTGTTTACGAGGATGCATTATAACGTGAACCATTATGTCGAGGCTGTCGTGGCGTAGGGGCACAAACGTGCGACTGGTTGTGGGTTCGATTCACTTCCGAGAAAATGAAATAGTTATTATTTTTATTTCCTTGTTCTGGTAACGAGGCAACGCGCAGCATTGACTTCCGCCGCGTCGTTAAAAAAAATGATTTGATTGTTACACTGTGATATTCTCTAGTGTTTAGACACTCTGTCCACAATAAATATTTTGGTCCTCTATTAAAAAGTAACCGCAGCGTTTAATACCGCGCGCCACCCAGAAAAAGATCCTCTTATGAATCGGATTATTTTTGATAATAAATTATTTTATATTTTAATTTAATATGTGAATAAAAATAGCTGCTCCATCACATACTTTATTATGGTTGTTTGTTTGTCAATCAATATTTAACATTTATCTATTGCGTTGCCATTTTCATATAATGCTTTTTTGTAATATCTAACTCGGTAATGTTTTAACATTTTTTTTTAAATCTTAGCCATTTCTGTATGAAATTAAGTTACTTCATTAATAAATCTATTTTTTTTAAATATGGTCTGTATAAAAAAAAGTGCCATAATCTTGCAATCTATACTAGCTTATTTAAAAAAAAATCTAAATAACCATACATACAAACGATCATAATCTATATATATAAAAGGACTTGTGCTGACTGACTGAGGTAAGACGCACGCAGAGCCGTAACCGCTGATGGTAGAAACGTGAAATTTGGGCAGATGTTTATTTTCATATTCTGGACATCCACTAAGAAGGGAATTTGAAAAATTTTAACCCTAAAGAGATGAAATAGCGGTTGAAAGTTTGTATGGAAATTTTTTTTAATCTGTACCGATTTTTATAAATTTTGAAATTCAGACTCTTAAAAATATTTCATTGAACACGTGTTTCATGGTTTTCAAGAATTCACCCCCTAAGGGTTCAAATAAGGGGTTGAAAGTTTATATGGAAAAATCTTTAAATTGCCACCGATTTTTATAAAAAATTAAATTCAGACTGTTAAAAATATTTTATTGAACACGTGTTTCGTGGTTTTTTTAGAATTCACTCCTAATAAGCGGGCGAAGCCGCGCGCGCCCTCTAGTAAACAATAATATAACAGATGTTGACGTCCGTCAAAACAAGAGCGACACCCCCAGGGGGTGGCGGGGGTGGCGGGACGCGATCGATCGCGGGCCAACGGCCGCGTGACGCAACTCGACACCAAGGACACTTCCGGAGGAGCTTGCGTGACCTTATTCTTGCACACTTGACACGTTTTTTGTTGAGACGCTCCGTTTCTCCTTCTGATGTTTGAGTAATTTCTAGGATTCCGTACACAAAGGGCAAATAGGGAGCCTATTTACCCTTTGTTTACGACTCTGTTTTCCGTCTATCTGTCTGTCACCAGGTTGTATCTCATGAACTGTGATAGTTAGACGCTTAAAATTTTCACAGATTATGCAGTTCTGTTAGAACTAAATAAAATAAATATTTTTAATACGTGATTTTTTTTTAATTCGATATTTATAACGGCGACAGGTAATCGTTTGAAATATTTACAGAATATTTAGTTATATATTCAATCAAAAAAAAAATGAAATTTTAATAAAATAAATATTTAAAAATCAGCTTTACACTGTATCCCACACACAGCAGGATAGGCAGAAGTAACCTAGTGTTAAGACACTCTGTTCCCCACTTTTTGCCGAATTCTAGAGGCATTGTGTATTGAGTAGCAGAACTCAACGCCGCGCTTTGCCTCAACACCAGAGAGAAGAAATGGAAATATAAATTTAAGTAAATATTTCATCTCCTGGAGTGGGGATCGAACCCACAACCAGTTGATTTACAGTCACACTTTGTGCCCCTGTGCCACGACTGGCCTCATCTTTTATTTTTTTTATTTAAATATTTAAAAGGGGAGTGTGCAGGGTGGCATTCTAGGAAGACTAAGGCTGTAAAACCTACATAAACAATATTAACAGAGTCTTATTTATACTACTAATATTAATTGTACACTAATTAATTTAACAAGATAATATGTATGATAATGATAAAAAGGTGATAGACATAAAATGTAAGAACATTTTTGAAACATGATAATTGAACAGGCCATGACTCACAGACTATATATAGTTATGGATTTGATTTCATAATTTTCATTTTATTCTTTCAGTATGATGGATATTTTAGGTAATAAGTGGAAGTAGTACTATTAAATATGCTATAGATATTATTTAATTAAAAAAAATATGCTTAATTTTTAACAATTATAGTGTTGTTCTATACTTAAAAAAGAACAGTACTTTTTAGAAAACATAAAATTTGAATGTAAGGGGATTTGGACAGTCAGCACCTCTGAGACAGTTTTCAAGGGGTGCAGGTTCAAATCCTGCTACATTCCAATTTGTATAAATTTTCTTTTTAGATTATGCTTCAATTTTAATTTGTGCAAAATGCAGCAAAAAAATTTGTAATAAAGAAATAAATATAAATGAAAACCAATTTAGGAAGCAATTTGGTTTATAGACAATGTTTGACAGGATAACATCAGTTAATAAAATGTTATGATATAATATGCTAAATATTTCAAAGCATTATGTTGAAACTTTAAAACCAGCCATAGACCATTTTGGTTGATAACAATATCTAATCTATACAGTTGCTAGCTTTGATTTATATATTTTAAGTTAACAGCTAGTAATTATTCCAACAGCTTTAGATTTCATATATTTATATATATTTTATATAATTATATGTATTTATATAATAAATATATAATTTATTTTATAATATTTAAAATATTACACATTCCCATTTCCATTTTTTGTTGTTTCATTTGTATTGACAGATCTTAATGCCAGGTTTTGTCTGTTAGAAGGGGGAAATCAAAGTAATGTATATATAATTATTTCTCTGAATGGGAACTGAACCTACACCCATCACATTTACAATTATACACTGTGCCACTGCTCCATAAAGACAGACAAAAAGTGGTGAATGGAGTGTCTTAACACTAACTTTCCTATGAGAGAAGTGTATACTTTAAATTTGTTGTTGTCTTATATTTTATATTGATATTTTTCTTTAATATAAAAAATAGTTTGTACTTTAATTAAAGAGAAAAAAATACATAAGCAGTTATCTTAAGCAAAGAAAATTATAAACAAAGTGAGTAATAACAATGAAACATATACAATACATATTTTTTTTGTTTAAAACAAAAAAAGAACAAATAATCTTAAAATGAAATCAATACCTAACAAATTTAAAACATCAACAAAGCAACCCCAGCGCCGCCTAGCTTACCGCGTGACTTCATACTAGGAGGCAGCCGCCATCTTGTCATCATTGACCGCTGTCATTTTACTGTCAATACGACAAAGTCAAAGCCCAATAATAAAAATAAACACACGAAATAACAATACATTTGTTAAACTAAAAGAACAGAGAATTTAATATTCTAGTAGACAATTACAAATATATGTGTTGTACGTAGCTTTGAACCCTGTATTGGCATCTAAAAATAACCATGGCACGTGCCAAGTCTTCAAAAGACGATTACTTTTTGTTTTAGCTATTTTCTAGTAAAACTATTAAGAAAAACTTCTCTTTTAATAAGTTTCCAACTGTAAAATAACTGTTTCAACGATGATAAGCGTAATGAGATGGCCAATGTGGCGCATTGGCGCCATTTTACTTTCGCGCGATCGAGTTCCTAGGTGACGTAACAGACCCAGTTTCTATCCCGAGTGTATCCTAAGTGGTTTCAAGCAATGGTAATTAGGTTTTAGCACATTTAATGAGAAAAATTGTTGTTTTTATATAAATGTCACCTTGACGTATGTCAATATGACAAGCATGGCGGAAACGTGGCGTCGTTTTAGACCGGCTTGCTTACCTCCGGGCGACATTGATTGTCTATTTGAAACGCGGGCTTCTCTGATAATCTCTCGGGTTATTTCTCTCACGTCACGCCTCTGCTGGTATGCCATTGCGGGCCGGTCACGTTGTTCTTGCGCTATACCGGCCGTAGGAGGTAACATCGTCACTCAATCCATCAGAAAAGTATATTCTCACCGCCACACAAGAATAAAATGTTAAATTATACAGTTTTTGGTCCCACTGTCAATATTGTAAACAACACAGTTAATTAAAAATAATATAACACAAGCGTAACAACGCACGGCAAACGAACCAAAACGCGACTGTGTCGACCGACGGCCGTTTGGGGGGACGGCGGGAAGATACGCTACAGCGCCGTCGCGCACCTGTCCTTGTCACACTTGGAATAAAGCGTATATTGCTGTCCCCCTCTAGCTCACAACGCCTCGATGTCAAAATGAGAGTACTGTCAAAACAAAGCGTGGGTTTGGCAAGAAATATTATTCAAATGTCAAACAATCAACGTTTACAAATATAGAAGTGCCATCTAGTTTATTTTTATGTAATCACAGTGTAATTTAGGCCAAGCTATAAATATGCATTTGTTAAGTCAAGAAAAAGGACTAAAAGAAAAATTTAAATGTGTTGAGGTCCTATATTGCAAAAGTACCAAGTTTAATTTTTTTATTAAAAATCGGTGAAAGACGTAAGTTATTTCTATTAAACGAAAGTTTTCTAACTATACATAAATTCAAGTTCTATATAATTTGTTACTTTCATGCGAGATACATCCTGTCTATAACAGTGTAATCAGAGGGAACCCGGGAATTTAGTGTCAAAACACTGCGTTACCCACTTCGAATTCTTGAGGCATTGCGTGTTGAATAATGGGACTCTACGCCGCGCTTTGTCTCGTTGCCTGACCGAGGAAATTAAAATATTACATATTTTATTTCCTTTATTGAAATAAAATGTGAATTGAACCCACAATTCGTCGCGTTTACAGTTATACGGTAGTGCCCCTTTGGAGTTATGTTTCAACTTCTATAATATTTAATGTTAATATTTTTTTAATATTTATTTTTCCTTAAATTTTTACATTTTAGTAATTCAAATAAAAGAGCGTTTTTTATTCTATATTTCGACAATTTTTATATGCCTAACGAAGTTTTAAAATTTTATATAACTAACTCTATAGTAAAATTGAAATTGTGTTGAATGTATGAATATTATACAAAATTTTAAAAAAACCTAATGGGCTTAGTATACATTATCTAAAGTAAATGGAAGGTGGAGCAGAGTGCCCCAACACTGGGTTCCCTCTTCCTGCAATTTAAGAAGAGAAATCCGTGAAGAGAAAATTGAATAGGTAAGCACAGAATGATCTTTTATACATATTTATTTAAACTGAGAACCTTAAAAAATTAAGTAGATTAAAAAAACAATTTTAAACGTTAATTGTTGGCTATAAACAATTTCCTAGATTGGTTTATTATTTAAATTATAAACAAATAAAATAAAAATAAATAAATCAGCTTCACGCTGTATCCCGCACAGGGTAGGCAGAGGAAATCTAGTGTTAAGACACTCCGTTACCCACTTTCTGCCGAATTCTGTAGGCACTACGTTTGGCATTTAAGTGGCAGAACTAAACGCCGCGCTTTGCCTCGACACCAGAGCGAAGAAATGAAAATATAAATTTAAGTAAATATTTCAACTTCTCGAGTGAGGATCAAACCCATAACCAGTCGGTTTTACAGTCACACTTTGCCTCTACGCCACGACTGGCCTCATTAAAATAAATTATATGAAAATAAATTTTTAATAAATAAGATTAAGAAATCTTATAAAGGCTATTAAGAAATAACAACGTTATTTAATATTGAAATGTTTTATTATTGGACGGAAATTATAATAATAATACATATTAAAACTTAGAAATATAACAATGCAGTGTTCAAATTTATCGTTAATTATTGTTTAAAATTAAAATCGACCATTAGCATAGATAATGATTAATTGTTTTTCATAGATTCGATCAGCCTTTTGTATACTAGTTCTGGAGCTCGCTTAGAGAACTGGAAGTCCATGTGGCTGAAATGCATCTCAGGAACTTCGTAGTAGTCCTTTACGTTGGGTAATTCTCTGTGAAGGCGATCTACGTCTCTTGGGTGCGCCAACCAGTCTTCCTCGCTGTAGTAAAGAGCAACTGGCACGCTAACCTCAGTCATATTGTATTTTGGGGGCTGGTGATGACCGTATATCTTTTTATTAATATTGATTCCATAGTCAAGTTTCCTGAATTCATGTGAGGACACTGCCTGTGCGTATTGCAAGATTTGTCGGGTTGATGCTCCGGAGGGAAGGTGGGAGGCAATCACTGGAATCAAATCGGAGTCCATACCAGATGTATCGATGCCAGCCATTACGAAGTTTACGTTAGAACATACATGTTTGCAACCAATTGCCCATTCGCACATGTTGCCACCAACCGTATGTATGAGCTCCTTGCTAGGCTGGAATTGTCCCTCACCAAGTTCATTGTAGAGACGCTCATAGAATTGACTGCTGGGTGCTGTCATACGTAGAAGAGGGCTGCGGACATTTGTCATATAAACCATGGGAGCTAACGCGTGCATCATTGTAATTTTCTGCCTGTATTCTGGACGACTGGCAGCCAATGCAAAGAAAACGGTAGCTCCTTGAGAGTGGCCGATGTAGAAGAGTTTTTTCTGTTCAGAAGTTTTGAGGGCATGGTCTATCATGGCGGGTAAATCGTTGAGAGCGATTTCGTCGATGCTGAATTGCCAAAAATCTGGGTTGTTGAAGTGTTTGCTGGCGTGACGGCGAGCGTATTTGTTGCCGCGAGTGTTGCCCAGCCAGACGTCGTATCCTGCATCGGAAAGTAAGAAGGCAAGTGATTGCTCAGGACCCATTAGTAGCCAGTCGTCAGCGCTTCCCAGGACTCCGTGCATCAGGAAGACAACGGGGCGTTGTTTAACATCAAGAGCCTCCTGTTTCGATTTGATGCGAAACAGGGTGAGGAAGTAGCCGTCGTCGGTCTTCACAACGTGCTCTTCAACTCCGTACTTATGCTGCTTAAGTAATTGAGTTGCGTTGTAGACGTGGCCCTCCTCGCGATTCTCGATGGCCTGCTGGAATACATCGTGAATCTTTTTCTTGTCCTCTTCGCTCATACGTTGTACTGTTTTGTAAGCGTCACGGAAAATCCTTTCGATTTCTTTACTGTCGCTTACAGGAGAGTTTGGTCCTGCTGCTATTTGCACGCCGCGCCATTCGATCACGTCGCCAAAAGGCACCTGGTTGCCCTGAGTGATGACAGTTGAGAACAGAGGTGCGTTCCAGTTCTTGACAGTACGATATGAGGAAGGATAATCGCTTATATCGTCGTAGTTGAAACGTTCCTTGCTTTCCTGCGAGGTAGATGTGTGTTGATGACTTGATTTCATTTCCTTCTCATTCTGGTGTTGACGGTTGCTATCAACATCATCCATGGTGTTCACATCGAGAGTCTCCATGCGAGGATTTAGTTGATGGCGGACGATGTTGCAGGCGGAGTCGCGGGCCAGAGCGAGGCAGAGGAGCACGTAGACAGCCCTCATGGTGCCAGTTTGTGTTGACTGTACCGCTTGTGGCGTTACTAGCGATTTTATATAATTATATTCGCACATTCAGCGTCTTAGTGAAATCGTATTATACAGATGTTTAAAAAAAGTAATTATATGTTTTATTTATTTATTTTGAAAGAGGCCGGTCGCGGCGCAGCGGCACAAAGTGTGACTGTAAAACCTGCTGGGCTGGGTTCGATCCCCATTTGAGGAGATGAAATATTTACTTAAATTTATATTTCCATTTCTTGGCTCTGGCGTCGAGGCGTTGAAATCGGCGAAAGCGCGGCGTTGGGTTCTGCCACTTAACATGCAATGCCTCCAGAATTCGGCAGAAAATGGGGAACGGAGTGTCTTTCACTAGGTTCCCCTTTGCCTACCCTGCTGTGTGCGGGATACAGCGTGAAGCTGATTTATTTATTTTGAAATAAGTGCTTCGTTTACTCATTTTCAGCAAATATAAGGTATTGTTTTTTTCGGTGCCAATTTTTACACAGTAATTGTAGAACTTTCATTTATAACTTTATAATTGAAATTTGTTTTATTATTTGTACTTATAACTTATAAGTAAATATATTAATTAACTCTTAGTATTATTAAGTGTAGTTTAAACACGTTTCTTTTTTAAATTAATATAAGCATACATTTTACTTTTCTAAGTAAGTAGATAGTATGACACAGAATGTGGAGAGTTTACTTAAATAGATATTAAATAGTATTGTATCATAACCCGACGTAGCGTTATGTCTAACCTGAAAGCGAAAAAGAAAATAATTAAAATGTGATTAGATTAGATTCCGCCCAATTTTCGAGACATTGAGGTTGATTTATTGCCTTAAGTGGGAATCGAACCCTCCACTGTCGGATAATGAATCGTAGTCAGATCTACAGTGTTGTCTAGAATAGTATTTTGAAATCGTCGAATAAAAAATATATTATATTTAAACACTCTGTATATTACAGTTTACGCGCTTATTTAGGTTGTTGATTTGTATTTTGCTTGTTATATTTTTGCGACGCATAATGTTTATTGCAAAATAATTAGAACGTATTTATGCAAAACAGAACTAAAAATAATAATTTGATATAATAAAAAAAAATGTTTTCAATACAATTTCATTTCGATTTTGTTAAAAACCTAGTTATCAAAACCTACAGGAATACCTACTTCCGTTCCTTCCGTTGACCGTTGATGATTGTTGTCATGGAATTGGTGTGTCGAACTCTGATTCACATTTGACCAATTTTTTTTTATGTTTTTGAGTTTGAAACTGACAAAATGTAACATTTTTGCGCTTAGGTTATTTGTTTTTAATTATAAATTATAAACAAAAAATAATAAAAGTAACATTTTTTTTACAAATCATCTTTGCATAACTCCATTCATTTAAGTTATATTTAGCATATGCTAGCAAATTTTAATTTATTATTTGACAAGTATTTTTTTAATTTTAATTTTTTTTACAATTATATTTTAATGAAATATTACACAAATATATATTTGTCAAAAAAGGTCGCTATGAAAAAATATTAGGTAAAGTCCGTCGTAGCGCAGTGACACAGCGTCTGACAGCAAATTTGATGATTGCAAATGGGTTCGGCTTCCAGTCGGGGGAATAAACTATTTTTATTATTAATAACACAAAGCACGGCGTCAAGTTTGTCACTCACCGCGCAATATCTTTAAAATTGTACGGAAAATTGGGAACGGAGTGTCTTAACACTATGTTTTCTCTACCTAATTTGTTATATGCTAGAGACAGGGTGAAATTAAAAAATATATATAACCCACAATAATATATTTTTATACTCTTCTTATCATTGAATCAGTTATAATTGCAAGACGGTGTGATTTTTTACAAATTTAAAGAATTACTTCTGTTGTTTTTCTTTCTTTTCCGGATAGTTTCTTAAAAAAAATATTATATCGAGAACTTATAAAACGTGCTTAAAATCAGCTCCACAGTGTATTCCGCACACATTACGGTAGACAGATGGTAAATACTTCGTTCCCCATTTTCTTCCGAATTTTTCGAGGCATAGCGTGTTGAGTGGCGCAACTTAACGCCGGGCTCTCGCATTGGTACCAGAGAAATCAAAGAAATGGAAATAAATAATTTTTGAGTGGGAATGGAACCCACAGTCGTCGCGTAACATTCACACTTTTACTTTGTACCCATGCCACGACGGCCTTATAAAACGTGTTTGCTTAGAATATATTGGTTGAGTAAGTATTTATTATTGTTAACAAAACTATTGACTATACAAAAGGATAAGGATATGTTTACTTTAATAGGAAATACTTTTTTTTTACATTTTTCTATAAACATTAAACAAAGTGAGGCCAGTCGTGGCGCAGTGGCACGAGGTGTGACTATAAAACCGACTGGTTGTGGGTTCGATCTCCACTCGAGGAGATGAAATATTTACTTAAATTTATATTTCCGTTTCTTCGCTCTGGTGTCGAGGTTAAGCGCGGCGTTGAGTTCTGCCACTCAACACGCAATGCCTCCAGAATTCGGCAGAAAGTGGGGAACTGAGTGTCTTAACACTAGGTTCCCTCTGCCTACCCTGCTGTGTGCGAGATACAGCGTGAAGCTGATTTTGATTCAATTAAACAAAGTTCCTCGATTTTGCGGGTTAGGTTAAACGAAATCTGATGCTAAGTCGCATTTTTCTTTCTCAATTGTAGAATAACACTTTAAAACTGAAAAAAAAACCTAATACTTAACTAAATGGGACCAAAAGTAAAAACAATAAATCTTTATAGTTTTTTTTTAATTTTGAAGCCCACATGAACGAAGCAGGTTCAAATTTTATCAGTTTATCCAACGCCACTAGCGTTATACAATAGTCAAATACAAATTATAATAATACCTACAATACTACATATATATATATATATATATATATACATCCAGCTTACCCCGCTCACAGCAGAGGCAGCAGGCAGAGTAACCTAGTGTTAAGACACTCCGTTCCCCACAATGGAAATATAAATTTAAGTTAATATTGCATCTCCTCGAGTGGGGATCGAACCCACAACCAGTCGATTTACAGGCACACTTTGTGCCCATGCGCCACGACTGGCCTCAACTTCCTGGTATTCACTGGTAGTTGTTCGTGCTTTTCAATTTCGCAACTATATTGTAACTATCTAGTATTGAGGTATGCGTCTGATAAGACTTTAATACTGAGTTTAAGGCAAATGGGTTCAAATTCTATCAGTACAATTTTTAACAGTACCAACATAATATTTTTATAAATAATAAGACTTACTATTAAAGAAAAAATGAAATGTCTTTATGTACAATTTAAATATATAGCTATATAAAAAAAACTATTAATTCGGACTATCAAATAACGACAGCACTTTTCGTAATCTATCATAAATTAGAATTTTGACATCTTTAGCAAATAAGAAATCTAAATGGCTAAAATTTTTATAAGGAACCTTGTATATGTCTATAGCATTGGGTAGTTTCTGGTGCAGACGGTTAACATCATCTGGATGCGCTAGCCAGTCGGCTTCACTGTAGAACAACGAGACGGGGGCGCTCACACGGTGAAGTGCGTACCTCGGTGGTAAAGCTGCTCTGTAATGTCGCAAATTTTGTGATTTGCCGTAATTATATTTATTGAAGTCTTTCGCTACAATATTTTGACTGTAATGCACGAGTTGCTTGACCGATACTTTACTAGGCGAGTGACCGAATAAAACTGGTAGGTTGGTTACGTTCAGCTGAGCCAAGTCAAAGCCGACAAAAATAAGTATAAGATTGTTACACAATATTTCAGCTGTCGTGCCTGCACCACATACTATATCTTTAAATAATCTTATTGAATCATTGCCTGGAAGAAATTCATACAAGCCCATGGATGATAATAGTTCGTATAGAACAGACATTTCTGGTGCCATTAGTCGAGCAATTGGTGACCTAACTTTCCCCATGAACGCGACCGGAGATAAAGCTACCATAAGGGTTACCTTCTTATTGTATTCTTTTCGCTCGGAAGCCATTACAAAGAAAGTTGTCGTTCCCTGAGAATGGCCCACATATTTTAGTGTGCTAGAGTTACTAGTATGAAGGGCATGGTCGATCATAGCTGGTAGGTCGTAATATCCGATTTCATGCCATGAAAAATCCCAAAAAATTGGTTCTGATGAGTTAAATTGAACATGATGGAATGAATGTTTGTTTCCTCAAGCATTTCCCATCCATACATCATAGCCTTCATTTGATAGGAGATAGGCAAATCCATTGGCTGGCCCAGCAATAACGAAATCATCAGAACTTCCAAATATACCATGCATCAGAAACACTACTGGTCCATCCTTAGGTATCCTATGCACTCCAAGAATGTAACCGTCGTCAGTTTTAACTTTATGAGTTTCCATGGAATATCCATATTTAAAAGCTAACTTCTCAATATTTAAAGTAGCATCTTCATTATTTTCGTTAGAACGGTAGTCTCTTATGAATTTATCAGAATTTTCTATGACATCTCGAAGACTATTGAGCACAGGATCGATGTAGGCGGTTTCTATGAAGTCGGCTGTCGTTGAGGGTAATTCTGTAGGGGGCCCTACAGTGTTGGCAAGCACATCACTAGAAGTCCAAATTTCAGATTGAACTTTAGGATTCTGTATCGATACATTTGACATTGATCGATTTGCGTTGCATCTTAGAAATGAAATTGTAAGTACTAAAACGTATTTTAACTTGTTACACGAACACATAATGTATGACTCAACTACACACTGAGCTCATCTCATCAAGCTTGATGAGCGTTTGATTTTTTAGACTTTGGTTTTTGTACTAGCATGTTATTGTCATCGTCTATTTGTATGATATAATTAGTAACTCATTGGAATTTTAAGTAGATTGAAGCTGATTGTTTTTATGTTTTTTTTATGTCATTTCCGTAGGGTTCCGTAACTCAAAATAAAAATACTGAACTCTTATAGAATCACTTTGTGGTCCGTCTGTCTGTCTGACAAGATCATTTATCTTGAGATTGCGTGAAGGTATCAAGCTGAAATTAAAATAAAATATTCACAATCAAAAGATACGATAATATATGCATGATTTTTGCCTCATTTTGTGTGAAATTTCGCACGTTATCACAAAACCTATGGGATTGTGTAATAACAGTGAAAATCAAAGATCTACATGTAGGCTACTGTCCCTACAATAAGGTTTTTTTCAATTCAACGGCGCAATTTGCGCCTCAAGTGCGAATTGTACCCACAACCTGTCGCGTTTACAGCCCCACGCTTGTGACCCTGCGCCACGAGTGTTAATAATTAATATTCTATATTTTTAAGAAGGATATTCTTTGTATGTACAGTCCACCCTCATTTTTATCTCATGAGTGAATATATTTTTTATCAGCTTCACGCTGTATCCTCGCACACAGCAGGGTAAGCAGAGGGAACCTAGTGTTAGTAGTATGGATTCGTTGGTTCTGGCGCAAGCGCCAGAACCAACGAATGCCAGTGTGCCAGACCCCGCGAGTCGATGCGTCGGAACTAAAAAAAAAAAAAAAAAAAAAAAAAAAAAAAAAAAAAAAAAAAAAAAAAAAAAAAAGGTTTAGCCCCCCATTTGAATCGATTGCGCTGGGTCCCAGAGCTCTATCTCTAACCATTCCAAAGATAGCTTTTCCATTAATTAAATCCCACTAGTCGCTTATTAGTCACCCTCATTAAGCTCACGCACAGCCTAATCACTCACTTCCCCGAATTGCTAACGAAGAACCTACGTCACAGTGCAGTGTTGCTGTCTCTTTCTTGCATTACTCATCACCTAACGACGTCACAGTGCCTGTCTCTTTGTCGCTATGTTAAAAAATAAATACTTGCAATTTCTCTCATTTTAATGTGAAACAATATTTTGTTTATTAAAAACTTCCCATTTAATATACATATATATTTTTATGAAATCTAAATAGTTCTATTGTATTTTTTATTATACAATGTTTGAAATAATGGCGCGCCGGTGAAACAATATTTTGTTTATTCAATAGGTCTCGATTTGATATATATTTTTTTATTTAGTTTTTAGTTGTTATTGTGAAATTTTAAACCTGTTCAAACTTCTAACAGATTTTGTCATTATTACTAATGGCATTGTTTCTTTATTACTCATAAGTCATAAGCATTAGTTTGAATATTATCGTTATCATTTGCGGTAGTTTAATAGGTTTGTTCATTTACATTGTATAAGTTAGTATAAAACGACTGTGTATCTTTTTTGGATTCATCACTAAGTTGTTCAGTGTCTTCTTGTTAAGAACTGCTGTGCGAGTGTTGTCTAGTAAGTGCTAACCACATGGAAACCATTATGGATGTAAGTATTACTTTTTATTCATGTTATTTTGTATTTTACTGTGATTATTTACAACGTGTGTTTTTTACCACTCTCTAACGTTTTTTAGATAGCATAGAAATTTATTTTATTTTTATACTCATTTTCCTTTGTATTCATTGTTGTAGCTTACGCACTGCGTTGGTGGGAATAATGCAGAATACGAAGAAAACATGTATAAACAGTATTACTTCTCAACATCTGACGATGAACCTACCTCGCCATACCCTATCAAGATACGAGAGAGATCAAAGAGCAGTGACTCTCTAAAGGAGTTCTTTCAAGAACCTCCGAAGATAAAAAAGACAAAACTACATTCTTCATCGGTGGGGCGAGCGACGAACGATGGTACCTCATATCTTACTACCAACGAAGATGACGGATCCAATGCAACACATCTCATAAAAATTGAGATATTTGAACTGAAAAAACTGGTTGATATACCACCGGAGGAGCACTGGAAATATGCAGATGTGAGGGTCAAATATTATAACAAGAAAAATAGCAAAAATAGCCACCACCAAATTACACGAAAGTTGGTACATAGTATCACCAAAGAAATTTCTAGTGCACCAAACCTAAAAAAATATCACTTTAAAAAAAAAGACTAAATAAATTATTATACTAAAATTTTACTTTGTTTTATTTTCATTTTAAAGGCATTTTAATAAAACCAAATAATATTTTTTACATTAGCATTTATTACATAATAAATAATGTTTCATACATATTTTTTTACATAATGCTATCCTTATTTAAAATATTATAAAAGATTTGAACATATCGTTTAATAGAAGATCATTATTATTATTTGTATCTTGATTAAACATTTCAACAAAGTTAGTGAGAGACATACCTCTACGCTTAAGATATATATATACAAGACAGTATTCACCACAAAAAGAAGAAAAAACATTTTGAATTATCTTATTGCTATATATCCATCTACTTGTATTTCGCTTTAAAAATGATAAATGATAACTATTTGGTTTTCGACCAAAAGTATCGAAATATTCTCCAATTCCATTTGTACCTATGTAAATTGCTATCCAATGTGAGCCTGGTTTTGTATCAGGATCTAAATTACTGATCAAATAAACAGGAGTTGACATATGAACCGGCAATCGATTAGCAGCAAAAACATTTGACGTTAAGGTGGGATGTATTGCTTTTAAACATTTACTTATCTCTAAAGTATTCATGATATTTACGTTTATTAAATAGGTCTCGATTTGATATATATTTTTTTATTTATTTTTTAGTCGTTATTGTGAAATTTTAAACCTGTTCAAACTTCTAACAGATTTTGTCATTATTACTAATGGCATTGTTTCTTTATTACTCATAAGTCATAAGCATTAGTTTGAATATTATCGTTATCATTTGCGGTAGTTTAATAGGTTTGTTCATTTATAAAGAATCTATAAAAGCCAAAAACGTTTCTAACATACTCACTTTTAAACCGTCTTGCGGTACATTAATTCGTGTTGAGTTAAATAGTAGTTGAAAATGTCGAACTGTGATCATGTTACTAGTGTGTTTTTTACTAAAGAACAGGAGATTGAAAGTAATTGCTGGACTGACAAGGAATTGGATGAAATTTGCGAGATTGTTGAATCAGCAGAATGTGCTATGGAAGTTTTCAACGATAAATTCATAAGTATTGAGTCAAAGACTTTTGATTCACAATTTGATGAAGCTTTGTTCAACATAAGTGAAAGTGTGGAAAAGCAGTAAGTAATAATGATTATTAATGTTTTTTTTTTTATTTATTTCTTCTTTTTCCTGTTTAAATTTATGAGATATTTGAATTTAAAACTTATTTTTTCTTTGTTAACCAGCTTACAAGTTGGCAGAGGCTTGAAACGCGTAGCTCAAGATAACAATAAAAAAGTTGTGAAAATGAGACGTCCAAGCAAACCTTCAACTTCGAGGGATTTAGAACCATCAGTTCAACCATTAAACATTGACATGATCAAGTGTGAGGTATGCAAAATACTTGTTAAAAGGAGATATTTAGCAAATCATTACCGAAGCAATACTCATAAAAATAATGCATTACGCATTCATCACAGTTTTCCTAATGTAACATTAATCGAAAAAGCATTTGGAAAACGTGTTTATACTTACAGAATAACTCCACTCTCCGTTAGTGATGAGCTTTTAGATTTTAATTTGTTTTTAAATTCCGTCAGAGATACTCTTTTTACTTTAGTTAGTGAGAGTATAGTAGCTTTGAAAACCTTTAAAGTTAATTTTATACTCCAAGCTAATTTTATTCAACAATGTAAAGAATTGACAAATACTTTTGATTTTCAAACTCCGAATGTCGTCATTAACGAATCTGTTAATCTAAATGAATTTCTCGATTCTCTAAATGAAACATTTGCAAACAAAATAACTGAATTTGAAAAGAAAGACAGCGGTTGGTCTATTCAGAAAATATTAAGTTTGGATATGAATGTGAATAAATTTAATCCACTTCGCGGATCTTCATACATTGATTTGCCTCACGACATACGAAACAAAAAGGCAGTAATAAATGTAAAAAATAGTGATGTTCAGTGCTTTAAGTGGGCTTTACTCTCAGCATTGTACCCAGCAAATAAAAGTTCAGATCGAGTCTCTTCATATTCAAAATATGAAAACAAGTTAAATTTTGTTGGTGTTCCTTTTCCTGTGAAGTTAACAGACATTCATAAAATCGAAAAGTTGAATAATTTGAGTGTTAACGTTTATGGACTGGAATACAATGGTTTGAGTAAGTCTAACTCTGTGGTTGGTCCATTATATTTTACAAAGTGTCTCAAACCTATTCATATTAATTTACTTTACATAACAAGTGGAAGTAATGGCCATTATTGCTATATAAAAAACTTATCTCGTTTAGTGAGTCATCAGGTTACATCAAGAAATAATGCCATTTACATTTGTGACGGCTGCCTTATTTATTTTAACAGTCAGGAAGCTCTCGATAGACATAGATTGAATGATTGCACACATGTCAGAACCGATCTTCCAAATAAAAATATAAGTAAAAAAAACTGGCGTGGTGAAAATGTACCAAGTGATAAGATAAAATTCGAAGGTTATGAAAAGAAAAAGAGAGTACCCTTTGTGATTTACGCAGATTTTGAATCTTTTCTCAATCCAATCGATTCATGTTCCAATGATCCTTTTAAATCTTTCACTACCAACGTTCAAAGACATGATGAGTACAGCTTTGGTTATTACGTCAAATGTTCATATGATAATAAGCTTTCTAAATATGTTACTTATACCGGCGAAAATTGTGCTAACGTATTTTTGACAAGTTTACGTAAAGATATAGAAATTATTTGTAGAGCTAATTCGTTTCAAAAATGTCCTCTTCCTCTATCAGAAATAGACAACAAAACAATACAAGAAGCTTCTATATGTTACATATGTGAGAGTGAATTAAAGGACGAACGATATATCGATCACGACTGGCATTTAGGTACTTTTATAGGTGTATGCCATGAGAATTGTAGCAAAAAAATTCATAACACCTCATTTATTCCTATAATATTACATAATCTGAGCAATTACGATGCTCATTTTATTGTACATGCATTAAATTTTGTCGAAGGTGAGGTACAAATCATTCCACAAAATAAAGAAAAGTATATTTCTTTCTCAAAAATTCTGAATGTAAATGGTAAAAAGGTTAGTTTGAGGTTTATTGACTCTTTTAAATTTTTATCGAGTAGTTTAGATTCACTAGCTAAGAATCTTAATGACGATGAGTTCCGAGAAACGAAAAAACAATATCCCTCCGATAAAGACTTTCAGTTGTTAAAGCGGAAAGGTGTTTATCCATATGAACATATGACTTCGTTCAAATCATTACAATTATCATCTTTGCCATCAATTGAGTGTTTCGCTAGTACATTGACTGGTGAAAGCATTTCAGTTGATGATTATAATCATGCTCAAAAAGTATGGTCTCATTTCCACTGTCAAAATATGGCTGACTATTCTAATCTTTATTTAAAAACTGATGTAATACTTTTATGTGATATTTTCGAAAATTTTAGAAATGTTTGCATGAAGACTTACGATTTAGATCCTGCTCATTACTATACCGCTCCAGGGTTAAGTTGGGATGCTATGTTAAAATATACCAAAGTTGAGCTAGAATTATTAACAGATTTTGATAAAATTGCTTTTGTCAAATCCAGTATTAGAGGAGGCATATCGCAATGCAGTAATCGCTATGCAAAAGCAAATAATCCACACATGAAAACTTTTGATAGTAATGATCTTATTTCATATTTAATTTATCTTGATGCAAACAATTTATATGGGTGGGCTATGTCTCAATATTTGCCTTTGTCTAATTTTGAATGGGAAGATCCTTATGTAAATTATAATGTACCAATCACCTCTGATATTGGATATATTTTAGAAGTAGATCTAGAATACCCCGATAGCTTACATGATGCTCATTCCGACTTTCCATTGTGTCCAGAAAATATTTGTGTAGGTAATTCGAAAGAATCTAAATTAGTTACTAATTTATATAACAAAAAAAAATATGTTATACATTATAGAAATCTTTTGCAATGTGAGAAATATGGTTTGCGAGTACAAAAAGTTCATAGAGTATTAAAATTCAAGCAAAAACCTTGGTTAAAAAAATATATTGAATTAAACACCCAATTACGAACTTTAGCAACATCCGACTTTGAAAAAGATTTTTATAAGCTGATGAATAATTCTGTATTTGGAAAGACAATGGAAAATATCGAAAAAAGAGTAAACGTAAAGTTATTAACACACTGGAAAAATCATGGAAAAATCAAAGGTGTTCAGAGTCTCATTGCTCGCCCCGAATTCCACAGTCTTTCCATTTTTTCTGAAAATTTGGTCGCAGTCCAACTTCGCAAAACTAAATTGTTTTATAATAAGCCCATATATTTAGGTTTTAGCATATTAGAGATATCCAAGACTTTAATGTATGACTTTCACTATCAGTACATGAAAAATAAATTTACCAACATAAAATTGTTATATACTGATACTGATAGTCTGATATACCAAATATTTTGCGATGATTTTTACAAAGAAATTAAGGGAGATTTAAATTCATATTTCGATACTTCTGATTATCCTTCAAATAATCAGTTTCACTTTCCTCAAGTAAATAAAAAGAAATTAGGATTTTTTAAAGACGAGAACAACGGCAAAATTCTTACTGAATTTGTTGGATTGCGATCAAAAATGTATGCAATGAGTGTTGAAGATCGTACTATCACCAAAGCTAAAGGGGTTAATAGAAGTGTAACCAAGAAACTAAATGTTAGTGACTATAAATCATGTTTATTTAATAAAAAAATACAACTCGCTGAAATGTATAGATTTAGAAGCATCAAACATATTATATTTACACAAAAAAATAATAAAATTTGTTTGTCATACAACGACACCAAGCGACATATTTTGCATAACTCAATGGATACATTAGCTTGGGGTCATTATAAGTTAAGATAGTATTAAGATATCATTTTTATTGTATTAGTTAAGAAAATATAATAAAATGTTATGTATTTTTTTATATGTACATATTTAGTTTTACCTTTTAACTGAATAGACGTATCCTACTACATTTAACATGTTTCATTTTGAACACCCTTTCACTGCTATTATAGCGGGTCCTAGTGGCTGCGGAAAATCAAAGTTCGTATGTGATTTTTTGAAAAACATAAATCATGTTTGTAATCAAGAATTTAACACTATCTTATGGTGTTACGATGAAATGCAACCATTATACAATTTAAATGGAGTTAATTACTATCAAGGAATTCCTGACTTGAACATGTTTGATGGGAAGTATCCTCAATTGATTATAATCGACGACCTTATGAGAGAATCTGATGGGCGCATAGTTGATATTTTTACTAAAGGGAGTCATCATAGAAACTTGAGTGTATTCTATATAACGCAAAACTTGTTTCATCAAGGGAAAGGACAACGTGATATATCGTTAAATTCTAGCTACATCATTTACTTTAAAAATCCTAGAGACAAAACTCAAATACGTTTTCTTGCTCGTCAAATAGTACCTGAGAATCCTAAATATGTTGAAGAAGCATACAAAGATGCCACTAGTAAACCACATGGATACTTAATGATAGATTTAAAACAAAATACAGATGATATTTACCGAATGAAAACTAACATATTTCCTGATGAATATACTATTTGTTACATTCCTAAGAAGGGATATAAATACAATAACTCTAAAGACAATTCCATCATTATTAAACAATGACACATAGAGTGAAGGCACATAAAGAGTTTTTAAGAGCGTTACATTGCTTAAAACCAAAATATAGAAAAGTTTTACTTGGCGCTTGTAATAAAGAAGAAATCGATTGTATTTGTGAGTGCATATACAATGTTTTGAAAGGGAAAATTCCACTGCAAGACGAACACAAAAATAAATTAGATAAGTATAAGAATGTTTTAAGAAAGCTTGTTTCAAAGACAAAGGACAAAGCTAGAAAAAATATTATAATACAAAAAGGTGGAACTTTCTTACCAATTATCTTGAGTACAGTTTTGGGTGCACTATTTAATTCATTGATTTAGAATAAAAATGGAGAACGCAAAGAAAATGATATTAATTGAACCTGAAGCAATAGAGAGACTTAAGAAAGATAATGCTAATACTACCGTTAACAATTTATCACAACTTGATGAAGAAATGAGTAAAGTTTTAAAAACTAAATTAGACGACAGAGAGAAATGGTCACTTTATCAACAAACTCTTCAGAGATATTTGTATTTTATTGCTAAAGATCGAAAACCAATAGAAATACCCTTAGTAAATTTTGGTGAGTCGGGAAATTATATAAAAGAAGATGTAACAACAAAGAAAACTGCAGACATTAAAGAAGAGCCTATGAAAACACACGAAAGACCGATTAATGAGAATATTCCACACAAAAGTAATGACTATTACACTAAATCTCAACTGCTTCAACTCATACCAAAGACATATAAAATAAAAGGTGAGCTGTTAATTGATATTTTATTGAAAAATAAAAATAAGATTAATTGGAACGATGACGGTACAATTTTTATAGACAACAAGAAAGTTTATAAAAGTAATATTGTTGACTTAATCAATGATGTTGTAAGACCACTCAAAAACAGTTCGCCACATGGTTGGGTAGAATTTTCGCAAGTTTTGAAGGATTTAAAAGTACCATTGAGTTATATAGGAAATCCAAAACGAGCGACTTTCATAAATGTCATGTCAAAGACACCTGATTTTGGGAAAACATCACAAGCTGTGACAGAATCTTCAAGCACCGCAAATCAATTAACTCCCCAAACATATCCAAAATCGAACGAAGAAAAAGTAAAACGAAAAATTGCTTGGGAAAGATGGACCCCTTATTAGAAATCAAAAATATTTATTATGATGTTTCTAATCCTGCTGGTTATAGTAGTTTAAATAAATTATCTGAAGCAATGAAAAGTAAAATGACTAAAGAAGATACAAAAAAATGGTTGGAGTCTCAAGAAACTTATACCTTACATAAACCTGTTCAGCGACGATTTTCGAGAAATAAATATGTTTTATCTAATATTAGCGATCTTTGGCAAGCTGATTTAAGTGACATGAGAAATTACAGTGAATGTAATGATGGAAATAAATATATTTTATGTGTTATCGATGTTTTTAGTAAATACGCATTTGCTAGACCTTTGCAAAAAAAGAACTCTGAATCTATAAAAAAATGTTTTTCAAGTATATTTTTAGAAGCTAACACTATTCCCAGACACTTACAATCTGATAAAGGTACTGAATTTATATCGAAAGATGTACAACAGTTTTTAAAAATGCGAAATATTAATTACTATACGACGAACAATCCTGATATCAAAGCCAGTATTGTTGAGAGATTTCAGAGAACATTGAAAATGAAAATGTGGCGATATTTTACACATAAAAATACTTATCGATATGTTGACATTTTACAAGATTTGCTTTATTCATATAACCATAGCATTCATCGAAGTATTAAGATGCGTCCTTGTGATGTTAATCAAAATAATATAATGACAGTTTGGCGTAATTTGTATGGTAACACAAATAGTCAGTATAAAACCATTCCTAAATTTCAAATTGGTGATCATGTTAGAATAACAAAATATAAACACATATTTCAAAAAGGATATGAAACAAATTGGAGTGATGAAATATTTATAATTACATCAGTCATAGAGAGATCACCGTGGTTAGTGTATACTTTAAAAGATTTAAAAGATGAACCTATAATAGGAACATTCTATGAAAAAGAGTTACAAAAAGTAACATATGATCCCACTACAAAACACAAAATAGATAAAATTATACGTACTCGGTATTCAGGTCTCACAAAGGAGTTGTTCGTGAAGTGGAAAGGTTATCCGAATAAATTTAACAGTTGGATATTAGCATCGAGCTTAGAGTCATGAATAACGAAGATTTTTATTTAACGCTACTTAGTAACAGCTCATTTTTATACTTTCCTGATAATAAGACAACACACTTTTCAACAAAACTTCCAAAATCTATCAAACTAGAAGGAGAATGGTCGGTAGGAATTGTTGAATTTCAGTATCCATGTACTATGTTTACTGTTCAAAGTAAACAAAATATAATGTACATAAGTAAAAAAGAGCAGGTTCCCAATGAAGCTGAACCACAGATTGTTACTTATAAAAATCATATCCCAGCATCTAGTTATGAAAATATAGATGATGTTCTATCAGCACTTAATTCTAGAGAATCATTTAAACTACGCTACGATAAAATTTCAAAATACATCACTTTAACCGGAAATATCGATGACCTCATTTCTCTTAAGTTTTCTTCAAAATTAAGTCTTCAGCTTGGTTTTGATCCTAATACTGATGTAAGAACTAAAACTACAGGTAAATTTCCAGCTAACCTTTACTTAGGTTTACCATCACAACTATTAATTTACTGTGATATCGTAGAACCTCAAATAGTGGGAGACGTAATGTGTTCATTGTTACGGATTATTTCCTTGGATCCAGTTAAATATGCATATGGATCGAACAAAATGCACGTTTTTTCGCCACCGCACTATATCCCAGTAATGCGTAGAGAGTTTGATACAATTGAAATAGATATAAGGTCTAACACCGGAGAAAATATACCATTTGAATTTGGAACGAGCTGTGTTAAGTTACATTTCAAACGCAACTAATTTAAATAAAATGATGTATGAGAAACGTAGTGATAATATTTGTCCATATCAACAATATTACATCCATCAAGCTGGAACTGGAATTGGGGTTATCTATAAAGGTACAACACATCAGCGTGGTCATGGTATTGGAAGTTTTTTGGGTGGATTGTTTAGATCAATTCTACCTCTATTGTCAAATGGAACAAGAGTGGTTGGAAAAGAGGCATTGAATGCTGGTGTAGGACTTTTATCAGACATGGTACAGGCAAAACCATTAAATGAATCAGTGCAAGAACGTTTTAAGAAAGCTACTTCAAATTTAAAAAGAAAAGCTGATGATAAAATAGATCGAGTGATGACAGGATCAGGTAACAAAAACAGTAGACGTCGCCTACAAAGTCTCATTCAATCGGAGAATCTAAAAGGAAGAACATTAAAAAGAGCTAAAAGAAATTTTAAATTAAATTACAACGATATATTTTCAACAAATAAAAATAATGTCGTTTTTACATAATCATTCTTGTGAATGTGCCAAATCCGAACTGGATTTATTCGCTTTACCATCAACTCAAACAAGCATAGAAAATGGACAATGGATTCACTACAAACCAATTTCATCACTCAGCGACGATGGACCATTAGAATTTCAAATTCCTGGATCTGGTGATGATTACATTGATTTGTCACATACATTAATTCATGTCAAAGCAAAAATAGTAAATCAAGATTTAACACCTCTTGAGGATACAACTGTTGTAGCTCCAGTCAATTATTGGCTTCACTCTCTTTTTAGTCAATTAGATGTCTATTTAAATCAAAAACTTATGTCTCCACCAAATAATACATATGGATATCGTGCTTACATAGAAACTCTATTAAATTATGCTCCACATGCGAAACAATCACATCTTACATGTGGATTGTGGTACGAAGACACTGCTGGGAAAATGAACAATACTGATGAAGCAAATAAAGGATTCACAGAAAGACAAAAATATGTAAAGGAAAGTAAAGAAGTGGAAATGATTGGACATTTACATGGAGATATTTTTAATCAAGAAAAGTTTTTGATAAACGGTGTTGAAATGTGTGTAAAACTAGTTAGATCAAGAGATTCTTTTAACCTCATGGCTTCAACAAATGATATTAAAGTAAAAGTATCAATCACTGATGCTACTCTTATGATTCGTAAAGCTCGAATAAATCCGAGTGTACTGCTTGCTCATCAAAAAGTTTTAGCATCTACAACTGCAAAATATCCAATCACAAGAGCTGAAGTAAAAGTCTTAACAATTCCATCTGGTGTTCAGGGTAAAACACTTGACAATGTTTTCCTTGGACAGATACCTAAACGGTGTATTATTGGATTTGTTAATAACACAGCTTTTAACGGTAGTTATACTAAAAACCCATACGATTTTGATAACTTTGGTATTAATACGTTTAGTTTATATATCGATGGTATGCAAATACCATCAAAAACTTTACAACCAGCGTTTAGTAATGGAGTTCATACTCTTATGTATCATACACTATTTACGGGAACTGGTATTCACTTCTTGAATGAGGGTAATGGCATCAACAGAGATAGATATCCAAAAGGATATTGTCTGATGGCTTTTGATCTAACTCCTGATTTAGCTGCAAACACCTCTTCACATTGGAATTTAATCAAACATGGGAGTGTTAGGTTAGAAGTAAGGTTTGAAAATGCTCTCACTCAAACAATAAATTGCATTGTTTATGCTGAGTTTGATAATTTAATTGAAATAGACAAGAACAGAAACGTTAGTGTAGATTTTAGTAGTTAATAGATTGTAGGTCTTCTTATAAAATAACATTCTCCATTTCATATGTTATATATATTTGATAACTTTTGTGTGCTGTAGACGTAAATATCATGAATACTTTAGAGATAAGTAAATGTTTAAAAGCAATACATCCCACCTTAACGTCAAATGTTTTTGCTGCTAATCGATTGCCGGTTCATATGTCAACTCCTGTTTATTTGATCAGTAATTTAGATCCTGATACAAAACCAGGCTCACATTGGATAGCAATTTACATAGGTACAAATGGAATTGGAGAATATTTCGATACTTTTGGTCGAAAACCAAATAGTTATCATTTATCATTTTTAAAGCGAAATACAAGTAGATGGATATATAGCAATAAGATAATTCAAAATGTTTTTTCTTCTTTTTGTGGTGAATACTGTCTTGTATATATATATCTTAAGCGTAGAGGTATGTCTCTCACTAACTTTGTTGAAATGTTTAATCAAGATACAAATAATAATAATGATCTTCTATTAAACGATATGTTCAAATCTTTTATAATATTTTAAATAAGGATAGCATTATGTAAAAAAATATGTATGAAACATTATTTATTATGTAATAAATGCTAATGTAAAAAATATTATTTGGTTTTATTAAAATGCCTTTAAAATGAAAATAAAACAAAGTAAAATTTTAGTATAATAATTTATTTAGTCTTTTTTTTTAAAGTGATATTTTTTTAGGTTTGGTGCACTAGAAATTTCTTTGGTGATACTATGTACCAACTTTCGTGTAATTTGGTGGTGGCTATTTTTGCTATTTTTCTTGTTATAATATTTGACCCTCACATCTGCATATTTCCAGTGCTCCTCCGGTGGTATATCAACCAGTTTTTTCAGTTCAAATATCTCAATTTTTATGAGATGTGTTGCATTGGATCCGTCATCTTCGTTGGTAGTAAGATATGAGGTACCATCGTTCGTCGCTCGCCCCACCGATGAAGAATGTAGTTTTGTCTTTTTTATCTTCGGAGGTTCTTGAAAGAACTCCTTTAGAGAGTCACTGCTCTTTGATCTCTCTCGTATCTTGATAGGGTATGGCGAGGTAGGTTCATCGTCAGATGTTGAGAAGTAATACTGTTTATACATGTTTTCTTCGTATTCTGCATTATTCCCACCAACGCAGTGCGTAAGCTACAACAATGAATACAAAGGAAAATGAGTATAAAAATAAAATAAATTTCTATGCTATCTAAAAAACGTTAGAGAGTGGTAAAAAACACACGTTGTAAATAATCACAGTAAAATACAAAATAACATGAATAAAAAGTAATACTTACATCCATAATGGTTTCCATGTGGTTAGCACTTACTAGACAACACTCGCACAGCAGTTCTTAACAAGAAGACACTGAACAACTTAGTGATGAATCCAAAAAAGATACACAGTCGTTTTATACTAACTTATACAATGTAAATGAACAAACCTATTAAACTACCGCAAATGATAACGATAATATTCAAACTAATGCTTATGACTTATGAGTAATAAAGAAACAATGCCATTAGTAATAATGACAAAATCTGTTAGAAGTTTGAACAGGTTTAAAATTTCACAATAACAACTAAAAACTAAATAAAAAAATATATATCAAATCGAGACCTATTGAATAAACAAAATATTGTTTCACCGGCGCGCCATTATTTCAAACATTGTATAATAAAAAATACAATAGAACTATTTAGATTTCATAAAAATATATATGTATATTAAATGGGAAGTTTTTAATAAACAAAATATTGTTTCACATTAAAATGAGAGAAATTGCAAGTATTTATTTTTTAACATAGCGACAAAGAGACAGGCACTGTGACGTCGTTAGGTGATGAGTAATGCAAGAAAGAGACAGCAACACTGCACTGTGACGTAGGTTCTTCGTTAGCAATTCGGGGAAGTGAGTGATTAGGCTGTGCGTGAGCTTAATGAGGGTGACTAATAAGCGACTAGTGGGATTTAATTAATGGAAAAGCTATCTTTGGAATGGTTAGAGATAGAGCTCTGGGACCCAGCGCAATCGATTCAAATGGGGGGCTAAACCTTTTTTTTTTTTTTTTTTTTTTTTTTTTTTTTTTTTTTTTTTTTTTTTTTTTTTTTAGTTCCGACGCATCGACTCGCGGGGTCTGGCACACTGGCATTCGTTGGTTCTGGCGCTTGCGCCAGAACCAACGAATCCATACTACTAACAATACACCAGATTTCCAAATATACTATCTCAGATAGCGGGGTAAACACAGGGAACCTTGTGTTAATATACTTTGTTCTCCACTTTTCACCTCATTCAGGCGGCATGGTGTGTCGAGCGCTTTACTTCGGTACTAGAGCGATGAATGAAAAATAGTAAATATATAATTTCCTCAAGTGGAAATCGAACTCACAACCAGTAGCGTTTACAGTCATACGCTTCTGCCTCTGCGCCACGAATGGCCTCGTATGTCATGTACAACAATAATTAACTTTAATTAACTTTGCAAGGATTCTAAAACCAATCGGCTGCCACACGCAAGAGTGAAAGAAATAAAGTGGATGGAAAATTTATATAACCAACTTACGTATATAAGAATTTATTATGAAACTGTCAGTCGTGGCGCGGGGGCACAAAGTGTGACTGTACAATCGACTGGTTGCGGGTTCAATCCCCAAACTCGAGGAGATGAAATATTTATTTACATTTATATTTTCATTTCTTCGCTCTGGTATCGAGGCAAAGCGCGGCGTTGAGTTGCCGCCACTCAACACGCAATGCCTCCAGAATTTGGCGGCGAAAGTGGGGAACAACGGTGTGTCTTAACACTGGGTTCCCTCTGTCTACCACGCTGAGTGCGGGATACAGCGTGAAGCTCATTTGATTTTATTATTAAACTGTTTTTTTCATGTATTAAAAAGGCACAGCCTCGTTATATCTACATCATTTTAATATAACATGAAATGCGTAGTATTATTTATAAAATAACTAATAATAACTATTGTGTATTGTAAAGTAACGTAGGTATTTGTTTTTGAATTTTTGTTCCACTTAGACATACCCGCGTCGATGTCTAACTCTAATGCCTCAAAAGCTGCAACTTTTTAAATATAAAACATTTTTTTTAGAGTCCTGTACATCGAAAGGAAAAAATGGAACCCTTGTAGGATCGCTTTGTTGTCCGTCCGTCCGTCTGTCAAGACCCTTTTTTGCGTGGAGGTATAAAAGAAAAATTAAACTAAAGTAAAAATTCTATCAAATGCTCAGGTCTAGTCCATGGAGCTGTGAAAAAATCAAACCTCTAAGCCAATGCAATCAAAAGATACAGCCGTTTACGCCGCAAATCTCAAATTTTCGAAACCCGCATGGGAATCAAAACTTACAGGGTAGGTACTTCCCGTGATCTTAGAAATTTTAAATTTGGTACAAAGAAACATCTTTAGTACAGATAAAAAAAAATACAAAAACGTGATTTTATAGATAATTCATAGAAAAAAAATCATTACAAAATTATATTTGTAGTTAATTTCATACAAAGCACGTACAAAATGAGTGCATCGATTAAATTGTTAATATAACTTCAACACGAATAACAAGTAAACAAAAGGCATCTGTTTATTTCAACTAACTAAGTCTAGGCACGATCAACGTCATTGCGGTTACGTGGACAATGGTGACTGTGCTCAAGCATTTATCATCGGTCAGATGCATCAAAACAACATCTTTTTTTTAGCTTCACGCTGTATCCCGCACATGGCAGGGAAGGCAATGGTGGTATGGGAACCTATTGTTAAGATACTCTGCTCCCGTTCCCCACTTTCCGCGGTATTCTCGTAGGCGTTGCGTATTTTGAGTGGTGGAAACTAAATGCCGCGCTTTGCCTCGTTATCAGAGCGAAAAAATGGAAATATTAGATAATTCATTTTCTTGAGTGAAATTCAAACCCATCATAACCTGTCGCGTTTACAATGGCTCGCTTGTGCCACTGCGCCACGTCTGGCCTCCTAACGCATTTAATAAAAAAAAATAGTTATTAGCACTTGTAAGTTGATATTATGCATGTATATACATACATACGTATGTAATGTATGTATGTATGGCCAACAGTTTACGCTTAACCAAGCAAGTAATCAAACGTAGCGTAGCTTAATAGATGCTAATGATCGAAAAGTTCACACATTTTTTATCTTGTATTAAACTTTATTTGTCATCCTCTAGAGCCTGTCCGATTATAGAGATATAGAGATTATTCGCTATATTTTTTAAGCTTCTCACCGTATCCCGCACACAGCAGGGTGGGCAGAGGGAACCTGGGAACCCAGTGTTAGGACCATGTATAAAAAAATATTTTTTGGTTTTAAAAATCATTATAACTCTAGCTATTTGCATACGTAAATAAAAAAAAAAAATAAAAGCGGCACAGTGCCTGACTATAAGCGCGACTGTAGTGGGTTCGATTTCATTTCTTATTATAAAAAAAATCCATCACTTACCTATCGCTGCAACAGGTAAGCAGTTAAAGCAGTCCGTGAACGTTTTCCATAACTTGATGTTGTACCTCCTTTTGCACTCGTCATAGAATCTGTGGGCAAAATGATTTTATATTAGAAAAAAATCAATGAATGATCAAATGTGATTTGGAGATAAATAATATTCGTAATATAAGCATCACTGGAACTACTACTTTTTTTTAGAAAACATATAAAATTCGAACGTAGCGGGATTTGAACACACTCCTCTTGGAAACCGTCCAAGACCAATAAGCCAAGAGGTGCGGGATTATTTATAATATCATAAACTTTGTTCTAAAAATTACAGCATTAGGTTCCTAGTCCTCAGGTATTAGCTACCTCAACTACAAAAATGAAATATGGTATTATTTTACAATTACATATTACTTTACTTTTTGCATAAATTTTATTAAACAAATAAATATATATATATTTAATTATTAATCTTTTTATTCCAGCTTCACGCTGTACCCCGCACATAGAAATGTAGGCAAAGGGAACCTAGTGTTAAGACGAAAAATAACGACAAAGAAACAAACGAAAACTGGCCTCTATATTAGTCTTTCCTACAAAATTTTCCGCATATATCCCGCATACAGCAGGGTAGGCAGAGGGAACCTAGAGTTCAGCCACACCGTTCCCCACTTTCCGCCGAGTTCTGGAGGCATTGCGTGTTGAGTGGCGGAACTCAACGCCACGACACCAGAACGAAGAAATGAAAAAATAAATGTAAGTAAATATTTTATCTCCTCGAGTGGGTACTGAACCCACAACCAGTCAATTTTACAGTCACACTTTCTGCCCCAGCGCCGCGAGTGGCCTCAAATTTCGAATAAAGTTACTGTTTTAAAGGAAAAATAGTAGTATATAAGTATTTAGAGAGCTAACTAACTTAAGTTTTTAATTCATTTACTCCAACATCCACGACTCAGGCATCCCACTACGGACGTTCTACAGATAACTAAATATAACTATTAGAAAAGAGACATTCTCCACATTTTCCTGTAACGACGTTATCGCCTTAGAAAAGAGCAATTTTATATTGAAATTTTTAAACAGAAATTTTTAAAAGAATAATATATTAAATTAAAATTAAATCAGCTTCACGCTGTATCCCGCACACAGCAGGGTAGGCAGAGGGAACCTAGTGTTATGACACTCCGTTCCCCACTTTCTGCCGAATTCTGGAGGCATTGCGTGTTGAGTGGCAGAACTCAACGCCGCGCTTAACCTCGACACCAGAGCGAAGAGATGGAAACATAAATTTAAGTAAATATTTCATCTCCTCGAGTGGGGATCGAACCCAGAACGAGTCGGTTTTACAGTCACACCTCGTGCCGCTGCGCCACGACTGGCCTCTATAATATATGAGAAATTTATTATAGAGTCCAGTATATATATAAATATAAGAATAATATATTACATGTAAAATTAGCTATCTATATTGTGTTTAGGTAAAAAAACAAGTTCATGCATTTTCCCGCAATCAGGACATATAGAGGAAATCTATTGTTAAGACATTCCGTTTCTCACTTTGCGTCAAGTTTTCGAGACATTACATAGTGAGTGGCGGAACTCAACGTCGGGCTTTGTCAAATAAAGAAAATATTCCCTATATATTTGTAATTTTTATGTTTAATTTATGATCCGAGGTCGCGTTCACTTTAATGTAGCGCGTTTTAATACGAGAACGATCGCACGTTTATCTTTTTAATGATCCATTACAATGTTTGTATACAAAATTAGTATTTTATGATGCATAATTAAGTTAAGGCCAGTCGAGGCACAGTAACACAAGCGATAGGTTGTGGGTTCCAATTCCACTCAAAGAAATCAAAAATTTAGTATTTTCATTTCTCTGGTATCATAGCAAAAAACGCGGCATTGAGTTTTGCCACTCAACACGCAATGCCTCCCAAAATTCAGCGGAAAGTAAGGAGTGTCTGAACACTAAGCTCCCTCTCCCTCTCCCCACATGCAAAAAACTGTTTTAGATGAAGAATAACGGAAGTTTGTATATGGGGATATAATTTACTCGGATACTTTACAACTACACCACTTTAGCATATGTCAAAATATTATAGAAGAGTTTATTAGGTTAGTCTCATTAATTCGGATTTAGTTAAGGAAAATGTAAAAAAAATTTTTTTTTTAAGCATTATACTGTACAAATATTAGTTTTAAAAAACTAAGTTATTTATTTATTTATTAAAATAAATAGATAAATAAATAGTTATATCTCTTGGATTTTTTTTATAAAAATAAATGACATGATTTTTTTCTACGTACGTAGCTTGTAGTAAAAAGTTTTATCTAATAACACAACATTATTTTACTAAACACGCGCGATAGATAAAAAAACCAATAGTATCATGTACAATGTAATAGTGTCATGTACAGATAAATATAATAATCAATATAAAAAATAATATTAAAAAAAATAATATATGAGATACGGCCGTAACCAAAGTATATATACAGGGTGGAAGTGTCAGCACCACATTAAATGAAACCACAGTTTTAACTACTCTATAAAAGCCTAATATAATTCAGAAAAAAATAAATTCCCAAAAATTAAAAAGTTTTTTTTTTCAAACAAAATAAATAATAAAATTATCATTTTAAAACAAAACGCCATTTATAAGGATGGCGCACGCACACATAAACCTATCAAAGGAACACCGCCGCACACGCCTCATTTCGAAATCGAGTCGTATGTATTGGCGATAAAGTTCAAAGTTGTTTAACCTTTAGTAGTATTTCTGTAGTAGTAAGTGTTTACGTTATTGGGATCTATACGTAATTGCGTCACACGAAATACAGGTATGGATAAAAATCGTGAAATGGAAAAAAAATCGTACGTCCAAACTGTTGAGGCATCTTGATTAATTTCTTTAGATATGGGTTTGAAATATTTTACCCTATATGCTGTTTCCGTAAAAGGAGCGCTGCCTCTTCCACCCTGTATATATACATCTAGTAAGTAAATTCATACGATAATAATAATTCTAAACATATCGATTATTATCGATTAAATAATCATTGTTTTTCTACATCGTACCTAATGGTATTTTCCATATAATCTAGTTTTTCCAAAGCATTTGTGTTTGTACGATATCGATAACGTTTAATGAAATGTGATAATCTTATAATAAATAATTTCTTTTTGTAATTCTAATTCTTAAAAAAAACCCTGTAAGTACCCTGCCAAGGGTAGGCAGAGGGGACCTAGTATTATAACACTTCGGTCTCCACTTTCCGCCGAGTTCTGGAAGCATTGCGTTGATTTTACAGTCACACTTTGTGCCCCTGCGCCACGAGTGGTCTCTATTCTTATAGATTGGAGAGGGTATTTAAAGAGGGTAGTTGTTTGTGAAAAAGACAATGTGTTTTTGTTTTTAAAAACGTTAACCACTTCTGATTTCAAACAATACATATATTTTTTTTAATTTCGCGCTTTCCTTGCATGTTAAGACATTCCTTTCCCCACTCTCTGACCATTTTACGGAGACATTGCGTGTTGTGGACGGTGCTTAACGCCGCACTTCTCCATACCAGAACGAAGAAGTGAAAACAATTCAAAGAAATAGTAAAAATATTCAATTATATTATATTATTCAACTAGAGGACGCGCGCGGCTTCGCCCGCTTATTAGGAGTGAATTCTAAAAAAACCACGAAACACGTGTTCAATAAAATATTTTTAACAGTCTGAATTTAAATTTTTATAAAAATCGGTGGCAATTTAAAGATTTTTCCATATAAACTTTCAACCCCTTATTTGAACCCTTAGGGGGTGAATTCTTAAAAACCATGAAACACGTTTTCAATGAAATATTTTTAAGAGTCTGAATTTCAAATTTTAAAAAAATCGGTACAGATTAATTTTTTTTTTCATACAAACTTTCAACCCCTATTTCATCCCTTTAGGGTTAAAATTTTTCAAATTCCCTTCTTAGTGGATGTCCAGAATATGAAAATAAAGATCTGCCCAAGTTTCACGTTTCTACCATCAGTGGTTACGGCTCTGCGTGCGTCTTACCTCAGTCAGTCAGCACAAGTCCTTTTATATATATAGATTATATAAAAACTTCCCGAAGACATATATTATTGGTTGCTTTCCTTCTAATTAAATTAACAAATATATACTATCTATAAACATAAAACTAATTAAATTGCCATCGTCGGCGTAAAAGCTGTCTCACATACCACTATATACTTGATTAAGAGCATACAAAGCTTTCCTTCTATATATATAGATTTATTAATAGCCTAGAAAATCGAGGGCAATATTTTTATAATGTCAAAGCAATTGTTGTAGGTTCGATCTCAGTTCGGGGGCAAAAATATATTAATTTTCCTGCTTTGCCTGGATAAAGAAATGTCTCTTATTCAGGCTAAAAGTGAAGAACTGAGTGTCTTAACACAACTTTTCTCTGCCTACTCTGTTATATACAAGATACAGCGTGAATCTACAAAAAAAAAAGAAAGACTCATCAAGTTTACTATACTTAATCTTTAACAAAACTGAGATCTTGAGATACCGTTTTCATGCAAACATTATAAATCTATGGCCCGTATTTATAAACCGCTCTCAACTCTTAAGATCGATCTTGAGATGCCGTTTTCACTAATAAATCATATATTTCTGAATGAAAAAGACATCTCGAGGTCGCTCTAAGATCGATCTCAGACTTGAGAGCGGTTTTAAATACAGGTCAAAATTTAAGTATACATTAGTTATTCCATATTTAAGTATATATTAAAGATAGTCGACATAATATTTGCGTAGACCCTTCAATCTACTATGTTTAAGCACCCAGCCCTAAAAACCTTTTACGGCGTTATATTACGTATAAACTTTATTATCCACTTTGTGACCTAATTTCATTTATCAGTATGTAGTTATTATGTATGAGCATTAACATTTGCGTCATATATTAGAGGAAACACGTGAATCCATTGAGATGTAGTGTCTAAACGCACGAGGTGATTGTGGGTTCGATTCTCACTAGTAAACATATAGGTTTTTTTTTAGCTTCACGCTGTATTTTGCACATAGCGGGGTAGGCTGAGGGACCTTGGAAACCAAGGCTTGTATTTATAAATCGCTCCCAAGTTTGAAACCGATCTTGAGAAGCTTTTTTCATTAATAGACATACAATTTATGAATAAAAACGGCTTCTCAGGATCGATCTCAGGCTTGCCAATGGTTTATAAATACGGGCCTTAGCGTTAATATGCTCCAAAACGCTTCATATCCGCTGCATTGCGTATTGAGCGACGTAATTCAACGCAGCAAATACAAAAGTTAAGATAATTTATTAGTCTAGACTATTATTAGTCCAATAATAAAACAATAAAAACAGAAAAAAAATGTTAAAAGCATTTGTTTCGGGCAAAACTCGCATATTATGCCCAACCTGAGTCATACCTACATAGTTGGCTCGCTTCCAAGAGAGTAATGCGTATAAGAAACTTAGTTATATTTCACTATTGATTGTGAAATGTGTTAAAGATTTGGGTTGTTTTTTTTAAAGATTCACACTGTATCCCGAACGTAGTAGGGTAGGTGAAGGGAACCCGGGAACCTAGTGTTAAGACACCTCCGTTTTCCATTTCTGCCAAACTCTGGAGACATTGCGCTTTGAATGGCGGAACTCAACGCCAGGCTTTTTTTTGTCTTGGTCACAGAGCGAAAAATGAAAATATTAAGAAATAATAATTCATTTCTTCGACAGGGGATCGAACCCACAACCGTCGCGTTTCAATCACACCCTTGTGCTCATGGGCCACGACGGCCTCAAAAACTACTACAATAAAAATAGCTAGTACAGCCGTAGATTACATGCCGCCCCTCAATAATGGACATTTTGACATTCGTGACCTCTTATGCAAAGTTCAAAGCGTTTCTAGAAAACTAAATCTAAATTGCAATACTAATAGCAAAAATATAATTTTCAATCACGATTAAAATTACATATTTCATAAAAAAAAATTCTCGTCACCTGTCGTTCTTGAACTTCCCATTTTACATACATTATCCTATCTATATCTTATCTCAGCAAATGCTAACACAAAAAGTGAAGTCATCGCTCAAGTACGCCGTAGTGAGTAACGCAAGATAGTTTTATTATCCTATAATATAATATAATTATCCTATACCATATTTACTTTTGAATTGATACGTAAAAACGATTTGAGACTTGTCAAGTTGAATACGGTTTCGGGTTTGAATCCCAGTTAAAGCAAAAAAGTTTTAATAATCGTTCAAGGGAAAATATTGAGTGATTATTAAAAAAAATATATGTATAATTGGTTCCCGATGCATCCCTGATATAGCAGAGTCGGCAGAGAAAACCCAGAATTAAGACGTTCCGTTTCCCAATTTCCGCTGAAATTTCATCACATTGGGTGTTGACAGACGTCTTGTTACCCGGAGTGAGGAAATGAGAACAGTTCATTCAGTACATACCTCGAGAAGGAATCGAACTCACGACCCTCGAGTTAACAGTCAGATTCTGTACCACTACGCCATGATATCGATAAAAAATATTAAAAGATTAACTTTAAGGTGTCAGGTAAGGTGTCACTAAGTTCCCTCTACCTACACTGCTGTGTGCGGGATACAGCGTGAAGCTGATTTATTATGTCTAATTAAAATATATACTAATTAGAAAGCTATTATTTATCGTATCGTGCTAATCTCATGAACTAGTTAGTATCTATATTTTGTTCCATTTTAATTGATCGAAGATAGTTATATCCTATAGATATTGCACCACATTATAAATAACACGTCATATTTGTGAATGAAGACGGCATCTCAAGATCGATCTCAGACTTGGAAGCAACTATAGTAGGTATAATAGTAACTATACAGAGATAAAACTTTAAATGAAATAAACGTTATGAAAGACTTACTTTATTTAAACCGAGCTAAAGGGGTTGAAAGGGATTGAATGATATATTTAATATTTAAAGGCAATCCAGGTCAAAAGCCTGAAGCCCCCAACAGACTCATATTTAGTGTGTTCACCACAGATTAACTACAGAACTAAGTACGACGCAGGTATATATATAGACTAAAAATAAAACATAAAGGCTAGTCGTGACGCAGGGGCAATGGAAGTGAAGTCTTATTGGGAACGGGGTATCTTGACACTCTGTTCCCAGGTTCCCTTTGGTGATCCTGCTATGTGTGGGATACAACTTAAAGGAATATAGGATAGTTTTATTAACATTGCAAAAAATTGATTCCAAATTAAAATCTTTCTCTTTATTTTTGCGTATAAAACGGACGAAAAAAAACATGTGGCTACATTGAAACTCGATTTACATTTAGGAAAAGGATTTAGTACACACACTTTGTATATAGTTACAATATAAAACAAAGCATTTTTTAAATAATTTGCTTCACTAAGTAAATAATAGGTTCGGAGAACAAAAGACACCAAAATCAAGCACTACTAGACAATGAACGGTACGGGTAATAAAGGTGAATATAGACGAAAGCTTTTATAAACGTATGTTCGTGAATGTTATAGATAAATATATTTTTAGGTTCGAAACCCCAAAAAACAAGAGAACTACAAGAGAACATACGTTGATAATTTTCAATGGTTACCTAAAATTTTGACATCATATTGAAAATTAGATAAACATATTTGACATATTACATCACGTTCCATAATCTTAGGATAAATTTAACGAGATACGAAATACGGCCGTCGTACTTTTTACTTAAATAAATATTGCCTCAGATACAACTAGGAAAAAGATGAATTTCTTTTCATTTTTTCCTTCATCTTACGCTACATCCTGTATGTAAGAGTATAGGCAGGGAGAGCCTAGTGTTAAGACACTCCGTTCTCCATTTTTCGCCTATTTCTGGAAGTATTATTAGGTAGTATTCTGGATCTCAAAAGCCGCGCTTTGCCTCGACACCAAAGCAAAGAAATGAAAATATAAAATATTCCATTTCCCTTGGGCGGGAATCGGCCTCACAACCTGTCGCGTTCACAGTCACGCGCTGTCACAAACATATCATATTCAACATCGACCATATATCAAACAAATCAAATTACATACAAAACAATCACTTTTGTAATATCTATATTTACCGATAATAATATTATTTTAACATTTTTAAACAATATTATTATTTTATTGCAACTATGATATGGCAACATTGTTTTTTGATAGGCAGCCATATTTGTAAGATGGTAGATATTACCTTTCATATATCAGGTCAAGATATCAGGTAATTTGCTGTATAGGACTGGAGCAGTGAAGGCGAGTGTTTGAATCAGTAAAGGGGCCCCTTTAGCCTACTCATGTGGTCGCAAGTCACAGGCGCTGCTCCAATTTCAACAATATTAGTATATTTTATAAAGAATAAAAGATAATTCAATAAAATAAAAACTACATTATACGAACTGCAGTTATCTTCACATGCTTCAACATGCTTCACATGCTTCACAAAAGACGACAAAATTTAAGAGGTGCAAAAAAATTTTACTGCGACATCAATTAAAAAAATAAACAAGCAAAAGCAAAAAAAAAACCATTTAAACAAACGAAACGTGATTAAATTGATACTGTATCTGTGCTATCTGTTAATACCGGTGACGTCATATTTTGATTCGTAAAGGCCTTTGTTTAATTTTTTTTATTGATTTCTATATTGATTGATATTTTAGTAATCCAAACTAATATTTAATAAATCCTGAAAGAAACCTCACACAGGAAAACACTATCTAAACTAATATTATAAAGCTGAAGGGTATATTTGTCGTATCTCTGAAACTACTGATTCGAATTGAGAAATGATTTTTGTGATGAATAGTCCATTTGTCGACGAAGGCCATATATAGCCTATTTTTTATCAGCTTCACGCTGTATCCCGCACACAGCAGGGTAGGCAGAGGGAACCTAGTGTTAAGACTCTCCGTTCCCCACTTTCTGCCGAATTCTGGATATATGAATATAGCCTATATCATACTTATATTATAAATTTGAATGTAAGTTTGTTTGTTACGCTTTCACGCCAAAACTACTAAACCGATTATCATGAAACTTTGCATACATATTCCTAGAGGTATTATAAAATCAATGAAAATGATATAAAATATTAATTGAGGATGAAAGTTTTAAAAGAAGAAAAAAAAGACAAAATATATGTTAATCACAACTAAGTTGTAAGAGGACGTCGATTGGGCCTTCGAAGTTACGTATCGACGATGCTGAGGGAGGGTTATGGAGACCTTTTCTCAAGGACATGCACGAAATATTTGATATATTTTCTATGTATCCTAGCGTAGTACTACCGTAGCGTAAAGGAATACGATTAAATATTGAAGAATGATCACTCATATTGCGATTATTTATTAATGATCATTAAAGTTTACTTTTTTCTTATTTAATAAAATAAATTTAAAACTTTCCCCGCCCAAGGCCACACATATTATTCAAATAATACCAATAATAAAACATATTAAATATTAACATTCCTTCATACAAATCGAACCTACAGCCTACAACCGCTACTACTACCTTAAAAATAAACTTTCATCGCCAATACCAAAACCGACATGTTTACAAAACAAAAAAAATATTTGTAAAAACAAAAACCCCGACTGCATCAAACTAAAAAGAAAATAAACAAACCCAATAGTTTATTAGGATTAACAGTCGGGACCTCTTTAAATTATGCGAGGTTCCTGGTAAAGATTTTAGTGATTGAAGAATTACTTATAGGTCACACAGCCGCCATGGTTATTTTTTATTAACGTCATCTATCTAAGAACACTTGGGCTGCTAATACAAATCTAACGATACCACAAATATGTAAATCCGTTCAGCGGTTCTGGAGATACGAGGTAATAAAGAATATTACATACATACAAGATACGCGCGAAAAACATAACCCTTCCTTAGCAGTCGGGAATAATGGGGAGGAAATGAACCCCAAACACACCAAAACGAAAACCAACACGCAACACGAACTTGAAACACAATCGGCCTTCGAATGAATCACTGTATTGTAGTGAGTCACATATTATTTGCTCGATCTTACAAGGGGTCACGCTGCTGCTTACTTACTGCTATTTACTTAATACTCCATTTTTTATGTAATTTGTTAGTTTCTTAAAAATCAGCTTCACGCTGTATCCCGCACACAGCAGGGTAGGCAGAGGGAACTTAGTGTTAAGACACTCCGTTCCCCACTTTCTGCCGAATTCTGGAGGCATTGCGTGTTGAGTGGCAGAACTCAACGCCGCGCATAATCTCGACACCAGAGCGAAGAAATGGAAATATAAATTTAAGTAAATATTTCATCTCTTCGAGTGGGGATCGAACCCACAACCAGTCGGTTTACAATAACACATCGTGCCGCTGCGCCTCAAGTTGTTAGTTTCTTTTTACTTACAAAATATTGCCAAATAAAAAAATGAAAATAATAATAATAATAAATCATAATAACGAAAACATTTTGTCAAGTTAACGCCGTAAACGTGTATTAATGTTATATAGCTAAAAGCCGCGACTGCGTGCGAATGTAAACGCGACAGGTTGTCGGTTCGATTTCCACTCGAGGAAATGAAATATATTAATATTTCCATTTCATTGCTCTGGTAACGAGATACGAGAATACGACGGAAAGTAGCGTACGGGAAGTTTTTAAATGGGAACGGAGTGTCTTAACATTAGATTCCCAAGTTCCATCTGCCTATCCTTGTAGAACAGAGCATAACGCTAAAAAAATGCAGCTAAAACGTTTCTTTGGTTGAACGCGCTAATCTCACGAACTACTGGTTCAAATTGAAAATAATCTTAGCAAAAAGCTATTATATTACATGACATTAATCGTTTCTACGTAACCCACTATTACCTCTGCTTAGTACGTGTCAAGTCTTGTGTGACATACATGGTATTTCCATTTCACCATAGGCAGAAGGGGGGAGCCTCCAGTAAAATTTAGTAAAAAATAAATGAAATTTACTTTTGGGTGAACTTTTTTTTTAAGTTTCACGACGTATCCATGGCAGAGGTAAGCGGAGTCTTCTTTAAACCTTCTAGTGTTAAAAGAAGACACTCCATTCCACATTAAGACACTACCGTTATTTAGATAAGCTTAGCTCAGATTTTTTTTTGGAAGTTGAATGTTTATGTAATGAGTTCATTCGTTAGTTCGAGATATTGGTATAGTCATTCATGCACAATGGTATGTAATTAAATTCCTGGACACATATTTATAATATTTTTAATACATTATCATCTTCAGATGTTTCTAGGGTTGGGGGTAGGTGGAGAAAGTAGTGACTTATCACTTACTTCTCTGCTTTATTTTTCTTCGTTTTTATGCTTCTAAAAAATATGAGAAGGTACAACTAAGCGCAGGGCTTTATTCTACTAAGAAACGAATTTATTTTAATTTCTAGAAACGAAATTATAATAAAAAATATATCTCCACGAATAGGCATTTAAACCTACAGTCATAACAAAAAATTGTGATTATCTCAACTGAGTCACCGTGGAGTAAACAAATAAGTTTAATATACAGTATATATTGCTATATATATATATATATATTAATAAAAATATAAAAATGAATCACACTGGATGTATTTTAAAACATAAATATGACTTTAGTATACATATTTTGACTTTTTTCGAGCAAAGGTAATTGAAATACATATAAATTATTTTTAAAGTCTCTTGACTACAGGATGACTCATAATTATTTTTTATCAATAAACCTGATATAAAGAGAAAGGGATACTCCTTTATTTAAAAAAAAAGCTTTAATTGTGTAATATTTTTTATGAAATAAGTAATAAAACCTAATGTGATCATCACTAGACTATTTATGCTGGACTTTTGTGATTTTCTTTAGTGACTAAGGTTGATGGAAAAAGTTTAAATGATATGTGTGTGTATGACACATCCATTGTTTTTTTGACACCAGCTTTCAAATTCTTTTGGCAATTTAATAAGTATAACAAATTTAGGGAATGAAAAAGTAATAGTACTTTTAAAGAAAAAAGTTCTAATAATTATGTTAAAAACTTTTATCATAATGAAATATTAAAAATTTGTTTAAAGTATCACTTATCAGAGTATCATGTGTGTATCACATTTAGTCTTTAATGTCTTAGAAACTACAATTTGTCAGTGACTGGGCATTGTTAAAGTTTTTAAAATAAATATATATTTCATTTAACTGACAAAAAATAAAAATCATCATCACATTTAGAAAAACAAACTCAACTTCCACTTAAAAAATTAATAAAAAGAGCATTAGGCAGAATAACTGTAATCTGTTCATCGATTTCCAAGAAAAAAAAACAACTCACCCATAAATCCTGTTAATGCTGGCGCACTCATGGTTCCCTCTCAACAAAAAGAAGTTTTCAGGGTATTTGATCTTGTATGCTAGTAACAGGCATATCGTCTCCAGCGACTGCTTGCCGCGGTCTACATAGTCTCCGAGGAACAAATAATTTGATTCAGGTGGAAAACCACCATATTCAAACAACCTTAACAAATCATAGTATTGTCCGTGAATGTCACCTGTTGACAAACAAAAATTTATATATTGTATTATATATTTCACATAGAACATATAACATATATAAAACTTTAGGTTAGTTGGTAAGAATGGATATTTCTAAGAGAAATCTCCTGTAGCCAATCAGAGGATGACTGTCAAACTAGAAAATATAATGTAATTATTAATAGGAAGAAAAGTAATAATAATAAGGCAAAAATATAACAGAAATATGATAAAAATATATTCAAATTTATTCTAATACAATATGCACTAAATATGAAAAAATACATATGTAAAAGAAACAGTAAGCAAATCAAAGGCAAGGTTTCCATTTGTCAAGTAAATTTTTTGTTTAACAAATATTATTATCAATTGTATGTAACACAAAAAAATATTTTATTTTGATAAATAATTCAATGTTTTTTTTTTGCAATTTAGGTGAGATGTAACATAAATTTACAAAGGTAAAGAAAAAGAAGAATTGAAAGAGAAACTAGTGTTAAAACATGGTGTATTCAGGTCTAAAGACTCTGGTCTCAAGAAATATTGGCAGGACTCCACATCACACTATTATATGAACAACAATACTATCGAGTCCAGAGCCCCATTGCTACAGTATAGTCTTTATTTCTTAGTTTTATTGAAATTTAAAAAAAAGAAAAGCGCTTCACCCTGTATCCTGCACACAGCAGGGTAGACAGAGGGAACCTAGTGAACCTAATTGAAATTTAAAATATCTATATATATATAAACAAGTGTTGAGGATAATCACTTGTTTTTGTATTATTGTCAGTATTTATGGTTAATGTTTTGTGTCCCTAATACATATAATAATTTAATTTAAATTGTGTACAAATGTGTTATTCACATACTATGAAATAGATAATATAATATAGAAATATATGAAAAATTTAATAAGGCATGTCAGTTCTACAGAGGCAAAGGTTCTAGTGCTCCTATAGATTTTTTTTTTTATATTGATAAATATTATAAATATATAATATTAAGCATGGTTGTTTATTAAATTATTTTACTCCGTTTAAATAGTGTTTATTATATTTATTTTTTAAATATACTAAAGTAAGATTATTATTTAACTTATTTTTTAAATTTAAAGTTTATAATGTAAATAATTAGTTACCACTTTAACTTGTTTATTTAAATTTATTTCATTGAATTATCCTTATAACCTTGAACTGACATTCATTAGCTGTAATTTTGTCATATTATTGTATTAAATAATAATGTAATATTTCTATTAATACTTTTAAAAAAAATTTCTTTGTCGTTTTGTTAATATAAAACGTAAATATTTCTAAAAAGATATAATTGTAATGCATTAAGCTATGCAGTGTAATAACACACCTAACACACTTTCTAGATAAAAATGTAATAACGCCTTTTTAGATTACTAGTTTGTTGCTATTTTAATATAAGGTGATAATTTGATGATTTCTCCAAATTACATAGGGAATATTCAACTTATAAATATATTTATCAATTTTAACAAAAATGCAATGTGAGTAGTTCTAAAATTAATTCATTAAAATTTATAAACAGGGTAAATATACAAAACTTTATTGAAAGTAGACTTACACTTAGAAAGTTCGAAAGCCAATTTATTATGTGTATAATTTAAATGACCGTTAAAAACAACTTACCGCATATTTTCAACGGTGCTTCTAACTCAAGTAATATCGGTTGTGACAGAAATATCTCTCTCGATTTCAAGCATAGCCCTTTAATCTCGATTTCCGTTAACTGTACATTCATGCCAGGCTTCTCGCCTCTCACTGAAAACAAATATAAACATATCACCAACACTAAACACACTTGAATCACTTATTTTTGCATCACAAAACTAAATATATAATAAACAATCACAAAATTAACACTTTTCAAAAACTTCTTACAATATTTGTGATTTACCTTTTAATAATTTTTTTATTACGTTATCGATGTTTAACTCATCTGTGTCTCTGTCTGCCATTTGATATAATGTTTGTGCACGAAATATGACTAAATATAATATGTAATAGAAAAAGGATTGTTTAGATTTTTGCCGATTACGAAAGGCACGACCTATTTCAATTCTCGGCGAAATGAAATTCAATGGCGGAGAGTCCAAGACAACACTCACACACACAAACAGATTACGGAATACATTGCCAGTGTTTCCAGTCGTAAAATTTTATTCCACAGATTGTTTATGATAATAAAATAGAAATCATGTTTTTAATTTTAATATTAAAATTTAATAAATATTTTTAATAAAAATTGTTATGTTAAATTATTTAAAAAATTATAATACTAGAATATAATTATATAGTTTTAAATAATTATATTAATCATGCAAAGCAATAATTATATTGAAAAGGAGATGAATTAAATAAAATAACATTTTTGGAGATTTAACTGTATATTCTTGTATTTTTAAGTTCCTACGAATTTATTGTGTCGTACAGTCAAAAAAAAAATTCGGTATTTTTTTAGATGTTACAACATTTATATACTAGTCAAAACAAAAGGACCAAAGTTCAAACGTATTTTTATTTTTATACTTTGTTTATTTATTCACATGAATGCAATCTTGTGTAGTTGATATTGATACTTATGATACGTTCATCTTAAATTAAAAAAATATTAAATTGTTAAAGTGAGTCAACTTAAATATATTTTGGAACCACTTGATTTTACCCTTATTTATAGTTGATAGTTAAATTCGATCACAGTTAGGAATTAGTTTAACTATCGTGTTATTCCATCTTTTACGAATACTATGCTGCGAATTCGACGATATGGACTTGCTAATCATAACCAGAGCTGTAACTTCAATTCAAGAAGAACATTCACAGTGTTCTGTAGCCCTACAGTTCGGCTCTTCACGAAGAGTGATACAAAATGCTTGGAATCATTTTCATCGTATGGAGAATACACGAAGCCTCCTTCGTGCCTTACCGTACCTTGTACGGTAAAAAGAGATAATCTTACACAGTAGGAAAAAGCATGTTAAAAAATAATACTGTTATAAATTGCCTTCACCTATATAAAAAAAAGTCAAAATTAATATATACATAAGACAGAGGGTTACTATTAAAAAAAATATAATACAAAGGTGTTAGCTTACAGTATAATATTGTCATATCTAATATATTTACATAAAAATTTACATAGAGGGTCAGCAATACATTGAAGAGGTTGTCAAACCTCATGTGGTGCCTTTTGCTCAGAGAATTGATACAAGATTCAAGTTACCATGGCCTGCAAATAGTTCAGACAACTGAAATAATACATGTGGGATCTATTCAAACAAAGTTCACTGACTAGCCCATATACTGACTAGCAATATTGTATTGAAGTGCTCAAATCAAGCTGGGAACAAATTTCTCAAGAAATAGTACAATAACTGATTGAAAATATGCTTTCCAGGCTTCTGGAGTGTGTACAATAGTAAATAAGGTTCAGTATCATACTGAAGACAAAAAAAATGGTTTACAAATGCTAAATGTTGTTGATAGCTTATACTGTTGATAGTAGTTGATAGCATAGTGGAAGTGATTTTTTTGTCAAAAATAGGTACTCAATTAAAAAAATTGTTTTTATTGTATGAATTTTAATAAATTTTTAAGTTAATTACATAAAAAATGGTAAATTACTAAAGTTCATCATTTCTAAATACCTAAGTCCCAAAACGCATAAGTTTACTTTTGAAAATTGCAGTGGCGCTTTCTTAGTTTTGACTAGTAGGTACATATTAACATAAGGTGTCATACATATATTTAATTATCTATGAAATATTATTAAAATGAAAAAAAAAACATTATTTCAAATAATAAATCAATTTATGTGAATAAAATTTATTATGTATAAAAATATTAATTCTATATAAAAAAAAACATGTAAACTAATCTTTCTTAGGCCCTCTGTATGGATGTCGTTTACTGAAAATATAAAAAATATTATGATATATATTTCCTTAACAAATAAGGATAATGATTTTAGAAGCACCAGTAAAAAAACTTACGCAGGAATTGTTAAAGTGAAAATACCAAATTTAGTGTTCACATCTTCTAATTTAAAGATGCCTTCTACATATTCCTTATCAGCTGGAACTGCTGGAGTCTCAAACACCAAATTCATAATATAATCTTCAACACAGCTAAAATACATTAAAATATTCTTATATATCTTTCCACATAAAAATAATAATTAAGTAAAGTACAGTATACCAATATATAAATTATATATCTAAATATAAAAGAGGCTGCTGAGGTGCAGGAGCACAAGAGTGTGACTGTAACGTGACGGATGTGAGTTGTCTATAAGTTGGATACGACAAGAAACTGATTTATCTAAATATATTTTTACAAAATCACAAAAGAAATAGCGATATTATATTTAAATATTCTACTAACTAAGCACACGGCTGGTAGGGCACGAGCTTTTCAATTCTGTTAGGACGTATCAGTTCAACGTATGGGTCTGCGACGAGTTTAGTGGTGGCCGGTGCTGGTCCTTTACGAGCTTTTGGTGTTGGAGCTGGTGGCTTTAAAAAAAAAATGAAAAATAAGATTTTGAGTACAATATAATCAGCTTCACGCTGTATCCCGAACACAGCATTGTAGGCAGAGGGAACCTAGTGTTAAGTCACTCCGTTCCCCACTTTCCGCCGAGTTCTGGAGGCATTGCGTGTGTGGCGAAATTCAACGCTGCGCTTTGCCTCGAACCCAGAGCGAAGAAATGAAAATATAAATGTAAATAAATGTTTAATTTCCTTGAGTGGGGACTGAACCCACAACCAGTTAATTTTAGACACTTTATGCGCCTGCACCACGACCAGCCTCAATTTGAGTACAATATATTAATTTCAATAATAATTAAATTCAATAATTTGTGAGGCCAGACGTGGCGCAGTGGCACAAAGTGTGACTGTAAAACCGATTGGTTGTGGGTTCGATCCTCACTCGAGGAGATGAAACTATTTACTTAAATTTATATTTCCATTTCTTCGCTCTGGTGTCGAGGCAAAGCGCGACGTTGAGTTCCGCCACTCAACACGCAATACCTCCAGAATTCGGCGGAAAGTGCAGAACGATGTGTCTTAACACTAGGTTCCCTTTGCCTACCCTGCTGTGTGAGGTATACAGCGTGAAGCTGAAAAAAAAATGTTTAAAAAATATATATCCTGTGCAGAAAAGGTATTAAACGATAATTATTTTATATCCATCATATGTGGAAGTAATATAGCGTTGCCCTGTCATTATTTGATAGTGAAACCGAGTCGTTCATCTGTACGAAGCCATAACTCGAGATAACATTTAATAAAAACAATATTTATTTGTTTATTTATATAATTAATAATTATCTTAAGGATAATTCTGACATTGAATAGAAATTAGTTAAAGTTTGAATGTTAAGCAACTTTAAAAAAAATGTAAGTATGTAGATACTTATTAATTTTTACCTTAACAGCACCATAAACGACTTCAATTAAACTTTTCACTTCAGATTCGAGAATTTTAAGGAACTTCCGTACGTTCCATTTGGTTACTTCCTTATGGTTCCCTAAAAGGGAGAGTACCGGTGTGACATCGCATCTCGCCAGTCTGCAATGTGTAATGTGAGATTTAAAGGAGTCGTGGCGCGCAATACGTGACTGTAAACGTGACAGACTGTGTGGGTTCGATTCCCACTCGAGGAAATGAAGTACTTAATATTTCCATTTTCTTCGTTGAATTCTGCCTCTCAATACGCAATTTCTCCAGAATTTGGCAGAAAGTGGGGAACGAAGTGTCTTACACTAGGTTCCCTCTGTCTACCCTGCAGTGCGCGGGATACAGCGTGAAGCCGATTTATTTATTTAATAGTAAATAAATTACCTTACGAGATCATCTATCCCTCTCAGAACCTTTGCGATGGTAGCGTCAGCAGATTCGTTACTATCGCGGGCGGTTTGGGTTTTGGCACGTTGGTCTTCAACGTCTCTTTGATATTGTTCAAGTTTATTATCTTGGCTTTCCTCCTTGGCTTCGTTCATCTCGCGCTGATCCACTTTATGTTGAGAATTATATATATTCTTTTAGCTTCACGCTATATCCCGCACATAGTAAGGAAGGCAGAGCGAATCCCTGAACTTAGTGTCAAGACACTCCATTCTCTTAAAACACTTCCGCTCCGCCGATTTTTTACCGCCATTACTTATTGAGTAGTGGAACTCAATGCGGCGCTTTTCCTCATCACCAGAACGAGGAAATAAAATGGAATGGGAGTCGACTACACCTTGCACACCTCAAGCGAGAAAAATAAAAAAAATGAATTACTCAAAAAGTCGAGGCCCAGGGGAAAATGTCTCTTGATACGTCCATGCGTTCTCTACATCCAGTTTTTCAAGATATTACTCAACGCCGCATTTAGTAGTTACCAGAGCTAGCAAAAGAATGAAAAAAATCAATCTCCAGGACAAAAAATTATCGCGTGTACAGACAGACTCTAAGTTAATGCAGTTAAACGTTTTTTTTAGCACTTATGTGGTTCAGCTTCACGCTGTATCCCGCAAACAGCAGGATAGGCATACGGAACCCAGTATTAAGACAGGAACGGAGTGTCTTTCTTTGACTTTCCGCCGAGTTCTGGGGGCATTGCGTGTTGAGTGGCGGAACTCAACGCCGCGCTTTGCCTCGATACCAGAGCTAAGAAATGAAAATATAAATGTAAATAAATAAACAAAATAATATCTTTATATAAATCTTACTGATTCTCTGGCGGACGACTTCAAGATCTCTCCTAAGAATTATAGACTCTTGCAGTATTTCGCACAACAACACGAACATTGAGAAGTTTTCTATTTCACTTGCGTTAAAATTATTTATTATTTTTGTCAGTCTGTCCGAGCCGGCGTAGTTCTAAAACACATTTTTTATTCTTTAGCACACTCCGTTCCCATTAAAACACTCCCGTTCTCCACTTTCCGCCGATTTCTCGAGGCATTGCGTGTTGAGTGACGGAACTCAACGCTGCGCTTTGCCTCGTTACCAGAACGGGGAAACGAAAATATTAAATATTTAATTTTCTCGAGTGGAATCGAACCCACAATCTGTAGTGTATCGTGCGCGCCACGATTGTCAGAAAAAGCTCGAGATTTCTAATTTTTCCCGACTGCTAAGGAAGGGTTATGTTTTTCGCGCGTATCTTGTATGTATGTAATATTCTTTATTACCTCGTATCTCCAAAACCGCTAAACGGATTTACATATTTGAGGTATCGTTAGATTCGTATTAGCAGCCCAAGTGTTCTTAGATAGGTGACGTTAGTAAAAAATAATCATGGCGGCTGTGGTACGCCATTGGACTTAGTAAAAAAAAATATTTTCGTTTCGAATACTAAAATATGGGTATCAAATTCAAGAGCTCAATTTCAGAATTTCAAAAAGGTATATCATGATTATCATTACCATATTAAATTCTAACAAAAAAATGAAAAATAAAAAAATATTTGTAAAAACAAAAACCCCGACTGCATCAAACTAAAAAGAAAATAAACAAGCCCAATAGTTTATTAGGATTAACAGTCGGGACCTATAAGTAATTCTTCAATCAATAAAATCTTTACCAGGAACCTCGCATAATTTAAAGAGGTCCCGACTGTTAATCCTAATAAACTATTGGGCTTGTTTATTTTCTTTTTAGTTTGATGCAGTCGGGGTTTTTGTTTTTACAAATATTTTTTTGTACGTAATCTTCAATTTTTTTTAATGAATGTAGTAACTCCACCAACCGTGACCTATACCTATATAAAACGACCTTTTTTAAATTTGTTAACCTTTTATCTCATAGCTCCGTGAATAGGATGTATGTAGATACAGATTGATTCATTTTCAAGACATAATAATCTACATAAATATGAATTATTTAAAATATCTCCCTTCTGCCCCACGACGGCCTCTATCGATGTAGATAGAGGCCGTCGTGGGGCAGAAGGGAGTGATTGAAACGCGTAGGTTGTGGGTTCGATCCTAATCCGGAAGTAGGATCGAACCCACAACCTACGCGTTTCAAATTATTATTTCTCAATATTTTCATTTCTTCGCTCTGGCACGAAGGCGAAATCCCGGCGTTGAGTTCTACCACTTAACACTGGAATGCCTGAAAATAACCTTATTTTACTATTTTGCTAAGTTTAAAATATAGATAATAACTTCTCCATTTTAGAATTGAATGTATAACCATTGCATATACAACCATATTTTTATATAGAACTCCAAAAGTTAAGTTTTTAACTTTTTAGTACATAGTAATATCTAAAAAAAATAATTTACAACTTACAAACACTTCCTCCAGTAATGCGTCATATCCAGCGATCTCTTGCTCGCACCGCTGTATCTCCTCCTGGCGCTTCATTTCCTCCTTCTCGTCCGCTTCACAGATCCTCCTGGAACCTTTCACTCTGAGAAACTCTTCAAGTTTCGCCAAGTGATTTAGTTCTCCTTCGTAGGATTGCATTTCCTGTATACATAATTGGCAGTCAACTCAATATGGATATATTAGGTTATTAAATTAATTATTTTTTGATTAAGCTATTATTAGATTAGTGATTTGTGGCATAGGGCCACAAGGATGTGACTGTGAACTCGACAGGTTTTAGGTTCGATTCCCACTCATGGAAATGAAATATTTCAAATTTTAGAAAAATTGTAGCCTGTGACCTTGAGGCCGGTCGTGGCTCAGCGGCACGAGGTGTGACTGTAAAATCGACTGGTTGTGGGTTCGATCCCCACTCGAGGAGATGAAATATTTACTTAAATTTATATTTCCATTTCTTCGCTCTGGTGTCGAGGTTAAGCGCGGCGTTGAATTCTGCCACTCAACACGCAATGCCTCCAGAATTCGGCAGAAAGTGGGGAACGGAGTGTCTTAACACTAGGTTCCCTCTGCCTACCCTGCTGCGTGCGGGATACAGCATGAAGCTAATTTAATTTATTTATTTTTATTTGTAGCCTGTGTTATTCTGATATATAAGCTACGAGTACTGTAGTGTTATCTAAATCAGTTCAGTCGTTTTTGCGCGAAAGTGAAACAAGCATCCATACTCACTAACTTTTTCATTTTTAATATTAGTAGGATAGTGTGACTTTGAATTTTGTTATTAATCAGTATATTGTTCTCTTTCTCTCTCTCTCTCTCTTTGCCAGTATATATACTATATTTTTAACTTAACTAAGACTGCATACCTCTTCTCTACATACCTCTTTCACCTCGTCCACTGTCATCAACCTTTTCATACATGCCCTCCGGGGGGTCCTCATGCTTTTTACGTGACCTTCCTCCAGTATCTTTGGTACTGTGTTTTCGAAGGTCAACCGAGGTCTCCCCCTACCTCTCTTACCGCTCACTTTTCCATCATAAATCTTTTTTGCTATTCTTTCATCACTCATTCGTTCGACGTGCCCAAACCAGCTGAGCACGTTCTTCATTCTCACCGTGGCATCCTCGCTAGTACCTGCCATTCTGTGTACCTCTTTATTGCGGATTCGATCAGCTAAGCTGACTCCGCAAATCCTACGAAGAGATCGCATCTCCACAGCATTCATCTTTCTTTCATTCTTCAATCAATATATTATTCTCTCTCTCTCTCTCTCTCTCTTTGCCAGTACATTTACTATATTTTTAAATAATAATAAAAAAATTGTATAAATGAGCTAACCGATATATCCCTATTTAGTTGGAATAGCCCCTTCCACTTCAAAGCCTCCAGCTTCCTGCAGCACTCGTCTCTATCACCAAATGCGTTGGCGGCGATTTCGAATATATCCATCAGGTACTCCTTGCCTTTGACCAGCTTGCCGATTGTGCGGTTCCACTGGATGTTGAAGTCGTTTCTAATATCACAGTAAAATATATATATTTTTAGGTTCACGCTGTATCCAATTTATACGGTAGGTAGAGACTATGTAGTTTTAAGACGCTCGGGTTCTCGTTGTTTGTTGACTGGTGGAACTCAAAGCCGCGCTATGTCTTGTTATTAGAGAAGAAAATGAAAATATTGTATAATTTCATTTCCCCAACGAATTTTACATTTATATTTTCATTTCTTCGCTCTGGTGTCTAGGCAAAGCGCGGCGTAGAGTTCCGCTACTCAACACGCAATGCCTCCAGAATTTGGCGGAAAGTGGGGAACAGAGTATCTTAATACTAGGTTCCCTCAGCCTACCCAGCTGTGTGCGGGATACAGCGTGAAGCTGATTTTGTTTTTATTCTTTTCCCCGAGAGGGATCCGAACCCCCTACCGGCACGTTTACAGTCACTCTGTGCCACTGCGCCACGACTGCATCAGAATTAATAGAATATTAGAAAATAAAAATTTAAGAAAAAAGGAAAATAAAATGCCTGTATGATACTAATGTCATGTGGTCGCGTGCCCTAATGCGGTGGTTGTGAGTTCAAGTACCACTTGAATTGTACATATAATATTATATAAAATAAAGAGTTTTCTGATGACGTCAGTTAAGTCCGACGATTTGAAGTTTAACTACGAAAATGTAATTTTAACAAAGAATTTGATCACAAGATATGTACTGGCTTTATATAAACGTTTCATTAGCACTTTCCTTTCTAACTTCTACATAGCTAGTTAGTAAAAAAACATAAAAAATTAAATGAGCTTCACGCTGTTTCCTGCACACATCACGGTAGGTTTGATTTTTTTTTATGGAAAAGTACAAGGCAAACGAGCGCTCGGGTCACCTGATGGTAAGTGACTACCGCCGCCCACGACCCCGTGCTACACCAGAGGAGCTACAGGTGCGTTGGATACCCTTGCCAGGTATAGGGAAAATAGTGTCAAGACACGTCGTTTTCTATTATCACGCATATTAGGGTCATTTATGGCTCAGGAGCACAAGCGTGCGAGCTGTAAACGTGACAAGCTGTAGGTTCGATTCCCACTCGAGAAAATGAAACATTTAATATTCTTAGAATGGATCTTCTATTTTCTGGATCTTCCCTCTCACTACTCTGCCCCGTGCGGAAAAATATCCCAAACAAACCTTTCAACGAGCAGTCTATCTATCTCCTCCCGCACTCTCTTGTTGTCGGTGTTGACCAGACAGAACCGCTTGGTGGCCAGGTCGAGCCGGTTCTCCATACGGCGGAGACGGTTGTTCGCGTTCTCGATCATCGCCAATTCCTTTGAGATGTAAAGAATAAATAAAATAAGCTTCATGCTGTATCCCGCACACAGCCGGGTAAGCAGAGGGAACCTAGTGTTATGACACTCCATTCCCCACGATAGATAGCTATATAGCGATAGCTTGTGGGTTCGATTCCCACTCAAGCAAATGAATAATTTAATATTTTAATTACTTCGCTCTGGTATCGAGGTAAAGCGTGGCGTTGAGTGCCGCCACCCAGCACACAATTCCTCGGAAAAGAAATATATAAAAAAAAGGAATATCTTAACACAATATTCCCAGGTTTCCTCTACCTACCCTGCCATGTGCAGGATACAGCGTGAATCAAAAACAAAAGGTATATGTAAAGTGCTATAATACATCAGCCTCTGTAGGAACTTTCTTCAACAGTTCCACCAGCTGTTTCTGCGCGAGGTAGTTCAGACAGTCCAGCTCATCTTGTTGGGCTCTCTCGTCTCTCAGCTCTCCCTCCAGCTTCTCGTATTCCACGATGGACTTGCGCGTGCCCTGCTTGGTCAGGTTGTCGCGTAGCGCGTGTTGACCTTTTTTAGCTAGCTATAGGGAACAGGAAATAATAGAATAAAATAAAAATTATATTATATTTCTAATATTTAATTTAGGAATCAATTTTAGTATATTTTTAATTGCTGGGCCTTGTCTTAATATGATTGGATATTTTGTAATTTTTTTTAGCTTCACGTTGTATCCCACGTACCTATAGGAAGCAGGGTAGGCAGAGAACATCGAGCTTAGCCTCGTTGTAAGAGCGCCAAAATGAAAATAACTAATGTTTCATATCCGAAGCGGGAATCGAACTCACAACCTGTCGCGTTTACAGTTGCGTGCTAGTGCTCCTTGGCACCAGATCGAATATATTTAACGCGAGGTGAAATTAAATAAACGAACTCAACCATCGTGTTTACAGCCACACTCTTGTGCTCTTGCGCCACTTCTCAATCAAATTAATTTTTAGGTGTATATGAATGACTTTTTTTGCTTCACGCTGTATCCCGCACACAGCAGAGTAAGCAGAGGGAACCAGAGATTAAGTGTTAAGACACTCCGTTCCCCACTTTCTACCGAATTCAGAAGGCACGCAATGTGTTAAGTGACAGAACTCAACGCCGCGCTTTGCCTCGACACCAAAGCGAAGCGAAGAAATCGAGCGAAGAAATGGAAATATAAATTTAAATAAATATTTCTCCTCCTCGAGTGGGGATCGAACCCACAACCAGTCGGTTTTACAGTCACACTTTGTGCCGCTGCGCCACGACTGGCCATAAATGAATTTTACTAACATTAATACACAGCAAAGTCTCCTTGAGTTCAGTGGCGAGTATCGCAAGCTGCTTCTCCTGCGGCGCGAGCAGAGGTTCACCTCCAGCGCGCTTCTCCACGCTACACATGGGGGCGAGCTTTTGAAACTGGAAGATTTCTCATTATATATGATCGATATGATCATGATGATGACAAAAGAAAATTATAAATTTGAACCAACGACTTTCGTAGATATTACACTCCAATTGCGATATAACGGTGAAATTGAATATAGAGCTTCAATATACTTCCCATACATTCACATTTCACTTTTTTCCCAGGGTAGCAGGATAGGCAGGGGAACTCCTGAAGACAGTTTGTCTTGAGGAGCGTCGATATGAAATAATTAATGACTTTACCGAGTGGGGTTGGTGCCGCGATAGCCTATGTTAAGATATTAGTAACTTACTCTTCTTTTCTTTTATCCCTATCGGGGTATTCAGAGAGAACAGAGAGCTAAGCACTAGTCTCTGCATACCTCAAGGTAGATTTGGGGGTCTACGACGGCTTTGTCATAGATAGTGGCTTAGCTAGGCGTGGGCAAAGTGGGCCCTCGCCCAAGGGGGAAGGACCACTTTGCCCACAGCTTCGACTTTAAAGGTCCTCACGAGACCTTCTTAAATGCCAACATATTTAAAATCCCCGTAATAAAAACCTATAACATATTGGCCACACTCTTCACTGGCAGTTAGACTGGCAATTAACAATGCTCACCATCAAAGCAGATTTAACAGCGAAATTGATTAGAAATCTTTGCTAGGGGAATTTAGTGAGATAAATCCGATTCGAGAAAAAAAGGACCGCAAAAATTTTACTAACAAAAAAATTGCCACGAAAATGCAGGACCATTTAAAAAATATCTAGATGGTTGGTGTGTGGTGACCACCACCCACCATGTCCGGAACAGCGAAAGGTAGAGGAAGGAGCTACAAGCATCTACGTGAAATTAGTACGTTGAGATAAATTATTTTGAAGTTTACTTATTTAGAAAACGTATAAAAATTTGAACGTAGCGGGACTCGAACCCGTGCCTCCTGGAAACCGACCAGGCGCTCTGACCACTGAGCCATACGTTCTCTTCGAGCTATGTCGAAATTTTTATACGCTTGTTACAACTTATTTATGTTGTTAGCATCTCTGTAGGGAGATTTTTACAAATTTCCGCTACCCAAAGATAATCACTAAGAATTATCGTTTAGCAAGAGAGACAGTCAGAGCGCCTGGTCGGTTTCCAGGAGGCGCGGGTTCGAGTCCCGCTACGTTCAAGATTTCGTATGTTTTCTAAATAAGTATTTTTCTTTCCTAAGTGTGGAATAACACTTTAAAAATGTTTAAAAATATTTTGAATTTTGTTTTTTGTTTACCGTTCTTTGCACATTGCTGAGTTCAGCTTCAGGGTCCACAGTCTTCTGTTCCGGTTGCGTCGGCATTGTGGTAAAATAAATATTAAAATATTAATAAATAATAACACAATAACAATATACACAAATTTAAGCTTTTTATGTGATGACAGAAGATTTACATTCTTTTTTGTGGTAGATTAAATTTGGTAAATTTAAATTAATATGTTGTAAGACCTCTTTATTGCTTTAAAATCTATTTTTGTAGAATAATGTATTAATATTGCTTAATATTAAAGACTAACAAGAAAGAAGAAGAATATTGAGGCCAATCGTGGCGCAGGGGCACAAAGTGAAACCGACTGGTTGTGGGTTCGATCCCCACTCGAGGAGATAAAATATTTACTTATTATTCTTATTACTTATATTTCCATTTCTTCGCTCTGGTGTCAAGGCAAAGCGCGGCGTTGAGTTCTGCCACTCAACACGTAATGCCTCCAGAATCCGGCGGGGAACAAAGTGTTTTAACACTAGGTTCCCTCTGCCTACCCTGCTGTGTGCGAGATACAGCGTGAAGCTAATTTTTTTTTATTTTTAATATTAAAGACAGACAACTTTGAAATCCTTTTGTTCTGATTTTATTAATCTTGAAGGCTTAAATTCAGCTAATTTTAAAATGTTCTTTACATTTTTTTAGCTTTACGCTGTATTCTGCATATAGCAGGATAGGTCGAGGGAACCTAGTGTTAAGACAATCCATTCTGAAGGAAATCTGGAGGTCATTCTGAATATTGAATGTCTTAACTCAACGTCAGTATTTGCGTCGTTACCAAAACGAGGAAATGTAAATATTATTTACTTTCTCTACTGGAAATTGAACCTACAATCTATCGCATTTACTAACTTAAATGATTTTTATATTTTCTTGATCTCAGGGTCCCTCTGCCTACCCTGCTATGTACAACCAAGTGTGAAGCGCTTGGTATCTCAAATAAAAATATTTTTATCATTTAAGAAAAATCACGCTGCAAAATCAATAATATCATGAAGAAAGAAGGAATTTATTTTAAAACAGTACTAAAACCAGCGGAACCCAAAGCGGGAATAAGTAAATAATAAAAAAAAAACAATTTAAAATTCTGACTTTATTTATTTCATTAATATTACAATTTCACATCATAATTATTTATAAGTAATGTAAGTACAAACTAGTCATTATATCTAAAATTAAGTTACAATGTTTAAGTACTTATGCGAGATGCAAGACCCATCTACAATATACATACAATATAAAATAATAATAAAATATATATAAGAAATTAAGACTTTACTCCTGTAAAGTTATACATGCTTTTGTATAAATAATAGAAAAAAAGACAGCGTTTAGTTACGGAAACTAACATATTGTTTTCTCTAATAAAATTAAACGCTTAGTAGGTATTTGGAATACAAACAGTTCCTCAGCTGAGAATTAAATCTTGATCTATTATGAACAAACATATCAACTAAGCTAAGAATAAGCTAAGAATAGTTATCGTTTTTTAAAATAATAATATTATAAAATATATACTATACAAGTTATTTAAAGGTAATTCACATACAAATATAAGTAGATGGTCTCACAATAATATATAATAATAGATTAAAAATTAAATTTAATATTTAAATTAATAATTTCAGACAACACCCACACGATCTTTTATAATCCATTATTTATAAGAATCGATTTTGACAGACGAATAAAATTAATTGTGTTATCGAATAAAAAATATTATTTATATAATCGATATTACTTTAATCGATTATAATCGATCATATGTATTGTTACTTAGAGATACAATGTCGTATTATTTTTACAAACTGACATAAAACAATGATTAACAAAAAAATATTGTTAAAACATATATTTGTGCTTTATATTATTTAATAAAGAATAATTTATATGTATGTTTAGTGAAAAAGTGTAGATATAATTTTATTTTTTTACGAGAATATAAATAAAAAAAAACTATACATTTCAAACAGCTTAAGCATTTATTAATTGTAATTTAGAAACAAAAAATTTTTTGAAAATTCGTAAACAATTTTACTGTTTTAATGTAGAACTAAATAAATATGTTTTACTTAAAGAATAAAAAGCTGGAATAGTATAAATAAAATGTTAAAACTTTAAGCTGAACTTACTAAATGTTTCCTATAAAATATTTAGTTTATAGTTTTTAAAATACACTTTTTTCACTGGAACATAAAACATATATAAACTACAAATTATTTTGTTTTAAGTAGACAAAAAATCTCAAACTACTATATTTACTGATAATTTGTAATTATCTTTTCTTTTTCATATAAAAAGCCGTTTGTATGTTCAATACAAACATTACCGGATTTGAACCTGCGCCAATATGCGCACTATGTGTTTGACAAATTTAAAGTTCATATACGTTTAAATTCAGTCTTAACATAAAAAAGAATGCTTTTGCTAAAAATATTTGACATATTAAAAAAAATATTATTCAATTTTAGAAATCTACTATGCATAGATAAATTCAAAGTGTGTATATGTATAATACAATAAAACTTCCATTCAACGACGTCAAATAAAGTTTAACAGACATTAAACAGATACAAAACCGTTTTGCACCATTTACCCTACCACAGGGTAGGCAGAGGGAACCTATTGGTAAAACATCCAATTCCCCACGTACAACCCAATTTTGGAGATATTGCGTTGTGTTCAGCTGCGAAAGCCGAAGCCACCATTTAACTGTCGTTTAAACGCTAATCGACATTTTTGAGTGTAGTTTAAAAATACTATTTTCTTTTGTAAAAATTCCAATCTCATATAATCGCTAACATACATTTTTGCCAATACAAAAACAGAACGATACATGTATTGTCAATTTTTATAAAAAAATGTAGCATTTCATTTTCATACATATTATGAATATTTAATAATTTATCAATATACATATAATAGATAATTTCTCGCCAATTTAAGCAAGAATTAAAAATAATATATATTGAGTTTTTTTATTTAATAAATTTATATTTTTAACTTGCTTGTTTTCTCCAAAAATTGTTTTTTTTTTGTATTACAATTGACTTTTTTAGTACAAGGTACTTTAGAAGGCATTTTACATTTTTTAGTTTGTTTCTAAATAGTTTTTAAAACTAGATATGTATTTTTGATATAAAATACAAGAATGTCTTCTTGCTTTTTACATTAACCATTTTTTTTATTTTTGAATGTAAATTTAAAAAATCGTGATTAAATAACAAATGAATTCTTTTGAAATTTTATTTTATATGAAATTAAATCGGTCATCAATCCAAACGTATCACAACATTTTTATGCTTGACTTTCCTATACTGTATTTAAATATTATTTGATGTACATATTTGAATGTTTTCTTTAAAAGAAACTTCTTGCCTGATTTATAAAAAGTAATTAAAAAGATTTTTTTAAAGTAAACCTTTAAGGCACTGCATATTTCATTACATAATATTGCAAATAAAGGCCATACGTTTCTATTATATTATTATATTTAAACATTAATAATTAAAAATTAATCTAAAATTGCAGCAGATCGTTCTAAATTAATTTATTTTATTTAATTAATTATATTATTCTTAATAATATGGCTATTATTAATAAACGTGGACTTACAACTAACGCGTGCACCATTCACTAATAGTGAAACTTTTATTGTGTTATTTACAATTATTTCTGACATTTTGTTTTCAATTTAAAAGTTATTAATTTATATATATATAATAATTAATAAGCTAGAAATGGAAAAGGAAAAACGAAATAAGTATAGCAATAGTTTGTGTAAAATTAATGACGACGTTTAATATAAATTGTATTTGACAAAGAAAAATAATAATAACTTACTATAAAGTAACCTTTTTTATATAACGAAATAGGTAAAAATTATTGATTTTTGTGTTTTTTTTTATTTTTTAACTGCATAAAACAAAAAATATATATTTACGCAATAATAATATGTAAATAAATAAGAAAGATATATTAATAGTCGCCATTGAATTTATACGCCAATATTTTATCTATAATTTTATTATTATTTATAATCTGCATTGAAACAAAATGGCGGAATGGTTCGTGTATAATAAAATAAATGTATCGTTTCGTTTGTATTCGTGATATTTACATTTGTTTCGTTATTTTTTGTTTTTTTTTTCTAAATACTTTATCTACGGAATGTGTTTCTTATTAATAATTTTGTACGGAATGCCCAAATCTAAGTTAAATTAGTTAGTATTAATATTTCTTTGTATATTTCTAATCGGCCGATTTGATGTACTTACAATAATATATCTAAATACACTTTTGTAAAAGAAAAGATTATTTCATATTTAAATGTTGATATCAAATATAGATTAAAAATTAAAATCAAGTTCTTAGACCAATTTTAATATATTTTATAATTAAATTTGTTTTTGTAAAAATATCGATTATTTCCAATTACAATATCGATAAAAAATCGTTTTTGATTTTTTTTTATCAAAAGCACAATAAGTCACAGTTAAAAGACACTTTAGTTAAATATTCTACATAAACATTTTATATTTACTTTTTAAAAAAATTTTAGGCAATTATCGGCCGATAAAAAACTAAACTACACAAAAACTAGATAGATAGTGCACTATCTAATAAAAAAAACTGTAAAACATTAAAAATTATATTAAAAGTCACTAAAATTAATCTAATTAAAACATTAACTATCACTGCAAGCTATCGATCACACGGTTTCATATATAAAAAATAAACTATAAATTAAAATCGACGCCATTTGCATTACATTCGCACATAAAATGGCTGCCTAAAGGACAGATGTTAAATATTTTCTGTTTAAGCTACAAAATAAAAACGCTTCCATTTTTATTAAATTCGTGAAAAAAAAATAGCCGCCATTATTACTGTAACACATATTACAATAATAAAAATTTATAATAAATAAATACACAATTAACATTGCATTTACACAAACACATTGTTTACTATACGCAACAAAATTGACTACCGCCATTTTGATTTTTACACAAAACAAGATGGCGGCTGCTATGACAGGTGGATATTTGTACGTAACTATTATTTGTGTTTTGTTAAGTTTTTTTATGGCGGGAAATATTAAAATGGTGATCATCGTTGAAAAAATCCTAATATTCTCGAAGTTCGCGTTGGTGGTGCGGGTTCTGGTAGCTTTCTTCGTTTCTCTTGTGTTGTTAATTTATGTTTCATCTGTTCGTCGATTAATTCTTGCATGTCCATCTGAAATGGGAGTTCATAATGTTAAATATACTTAAATAATAATTAAATATACGTAAAAACGATAGTAAATATTTTTCAATATTATTTTTTGTTTATATGTTTGTATGCATGTTATAAATTAATATATTTCTTAAAAAAAGATAAAAATAATATAGTCATAACTAAACTAAAAATGATATAGAGTTATAAAGGAGGGCTAACTCTCTTCACCACTAAGCGACGATATACATAAACATAACATATGTGGGACTATAAAACACGATAGTTGTGGGTTCGGTTCCCACTCGAGGAAATGAAATATTTATATTTTATTATATTTATTTTCATTTTATAACTTATGTGTCGAGGCAAAGCGTGTCATGCCTTTAAAATTGGGCAGAAAATGGCTAATTCTGTTCTGTTGAGTCTTAATGGGAGGGGAGTCTTTTAACACTAGGTTCCCAGGTTCCCTCTCCCTACTCTGCTATGTGCAGGATACAGCGTGAAGCTAAAAAAATTACAAATGCATGTACATACCTGCCACTGTTCCAACTGCTGTCCGAGATCGATTTTCTGGCGTACAGCCTCATACAGCTGGCTGTTGGCTTGCATCAGTTCCACTCTTGTTTTGGCAAGAGAAACCTGAAAATTAAAATTATTCTTGTTATTAAATATTTAATACTTGTATCAAAAAGTGTTGTAGTTGAACGCAGTGACAGGTTGTGGAATTGTAATAAGAGTATTAGAATTTCGACGTTGCTTGATGAGAACGTAGGGCTTAGTGGTCAGAGCGCTTGGACGATTTCCAAGAGGCGCGAGTTCAAATCACGCTACGTTCAAATTTTTAAATGATTTCTAAATATGTAAAGATTTTATAATTTTAAAGTCGGTGCCAAGTAAAACAAACACAGGCTTAGTAATTCGATATTATAGTAAGGCTGTTGTAGCATTAGCTTGACACCGACTTCAAAATTATAAAATCTTTCATTAATTATTTTTGTTTATCAAAATCTAAGTACGTTTTACTTTATATTGACGAAATTTATTTTTTACTTCTTAGTTTATTCTTTAAAGTCGCTTTTTTTGTTAAGAATTAATTTATACTCTATAAATTATTAAAATACAAATCCAACCCACCTCAGCCACCTTCTTCCTCTCGATGGCTTCGTCTCTCTCTTGCCGGGCCTTGGTCACGGCTTCATCGTGCTGCAAGCTGCTGTAGTTCACGTCGTTCATTAACTTGTCCTTTTCTTCGGCGGCCGCGCGGAGTTCAACCTCGGCTACTGATAACTAGAAAAGATTAAAAATATGATTAGATGCGAAGCGAAGGAAGCGAAAAATAGTGTTAAGACACTCTGTTCCCCACTTTCGAATGAAAAATTTAATATTTTCATTTCCTTGCTCTGGTAACAAGGCAATGCGCGGCGTTGAGTTCCGCAGCCTAACACGCAATACCTCAAGAATTTGTAAAGTGGGGAAAGAAAGTGTCTTAATGAAAATGGAACACTAGGTTACCAGGTTCCCTTTGCTGATTTTCGCTAATCAACACGTAATGTCTCGAATTCAGGAAAAAAAACAAATAATGTGTTATAAAAGAGATATAATAAATTATATTTATCGATATCTTATATCTACTATTATATAATATATTTATATAAGAAACTGGGTTTTAAACACCATTTTATATAAACTCGCACAATTCCAATCAAAATCCGATATTATTTCTATTTAACTTTATAATGACTTTTGCTTTATATTATCTCAACGCATCTCTCACGTTTTGTGAGGGAGGAGGTGGACTTATTTTTTTCTAGATTATCTATATGCTATTTATTATAAATACAATTATAGATGAGGCTAGTCGTGGCGCAGCAGCACGAGGACTGTAAAAAAGGCTGTGACTGTAATGCGATGGTTGTGAGTTCGATTTCCACTCGGGGGAATTAACAATTTATTTAAACTTATATTTTCATTTTTTCGTTCTGGTGTCGAGGCAAAGCGCGGCGTTGAACTCCACCACCCAACACGCAATACCTCCAGAATTCGGCCGAAAGTGAGGAGCGGAGTGTCTCAATGCTAGGTTCTCCTGCCTACAGAGCTGATTATGGGATACATCGTGAAGGTGATCAGATTTAAAAAATGTAATATTGTATGTTGTCGACCTAGTAAAGTGACTAAAAGTAACTGTAGAAGACCTTTAAAGAACATATTTATATGCTTATTTAGCATCTTCATTCGATTTTGCATTCATTACCAAAAAGTTTATGGTAGCCATTACCATTGAAGAATTGAGGTCGTTCTTTTTTGGTTATATTATTTCTTATTAAAATTAAATCAGTGTCCCGCACACAGCAGGGTAGGCAGAGGGAACATAGTGATTAGACACTTCGTTCCCCACTTTCAGCCGAATTTTTCGAGGTATTACGTGTTAAGTGGCGGAACTCAGTATCGGGCTTTTGCCTTCGTGCCAGAGCGAAGAAATGATAACATTAAGAAATCATTCCCTTGATTGGGGATCGAATCCACAACCGTCGCGTTTCAGTGGTTTTTGTGCCCCTGGGCCAGGATGGCCTTTTTTATTTTGTATATTTTATAATTCTAAAGTATGCAGAATGCAGTATATATTATATAGGTAATGCAGGAGATTGTAAATGTATGTTTCAATGACAAGTAATTAAGATTATTAACTTTACTTCAAAAAATCTTTTCTTAAGATTTTTTTAGCTTCCCACTGTATCCCGCAACATCAGGGTAGGCAGAGGGAACCTAGTGTTAAGGCCAGCGGTGGCAAAGGAGCGAATTGTGTGACACGACAAGTTGTGAGTTCGATTCTCAATCGAGGAAAATAAATATTTAATATTTTTTTTCTTCGCTCTGGTGTCAAGGCAAACCTCCGATTCCGCCGACAGTGGGTAACGGAGTATCTTAACACAACAGTTCCCTTTGACCACCCCGCCGAGTGCGGGATACAGCGTGAAGCTGATTTAATTTTGATTTGATTTTATATAATAACTACAGATGGTTACGATTATACTTTTATACAAGGCACTGTACTGAGAGTCCCTTTCTGTGAATCTCGTATCTGCTTCGAATATCAATGAGCACGTCTTAGTGCTACCGAGTCAAAGACCCTTGTTTGCAGATAATAATAAAATGTTATATTACAGTTTAATATAAGAAAAGACTAGTGCCTTTAATAGTGCCAATTTACTTATTTTTCCATTTTTTTTTAAATGGCTGTATATTTTCAATTTAGTATTTATGTATGTATAATGTAGAGACAAGTCGTAGAGCAGGGGCGACGCAACAGGTTGTGGATTCAATTCCAAGAAGAGAAATGAATTATTCAATATTTTCATTTCCTGGCTCTGGTAACGAGACAAATCACGGTGTCAAGTTCCGCCACTCAACACATATTGTCTCCAGAATTTAGTGGAAAATGGGTAGCGGAAGGGTCTTAACAATAGGTTCCCTCTGCCTACCCGGCTTGGCGCGGGATACAGCGTAAAGCTGTATATATATCTGTACTATATTCTCTTTTAGTCTCTCAAGATTCATTTTGTTGTTAAATATCTAATAATAGGTTTTCATTTGGTTTGATATTCATATGTTGCATAAAAATATGGCGAATTTTCTTTTACAATATAAACTTATCATTGTAATTTTTTTTTGCTTGCGCAGACTACTTGACAAAATTAGTGTCAAGATATTCTATTTTTTGCCTTCCGCTCGAATTCGAGACATCAATATAAAAATTATATATATATATATATATATATATATATATATATATATATATATATATATATATATATATATTTGGCATATATATTATAATATAGTAGGTATATTTCCAATTGAGATTTGAACTGGTAACCAACAGAAAGATGTCAACGGCGCCACTACGGTGTTCCTATTTCCCATAAAAGAAACTCTCAAATTCCCACACATTACCATATAAATGAAATTTAAAATAGTTCTCCTCTATACATGGATACAGTTAGTTACTCTACATATATAGAATGTAGAGATTAGTAGTTTAAATATGTGTGTGGGATGATATGAATCATATATAAATATGCCTAAAATAGAATTTTTATTATATTAAATATATTAAAATGAGGCCACTAGAGGCGCAGAGGCACAAACGTTTGATTTTAAACGCAACAGGTTGTGGATTCGATTCCCACTCGGGGAAATGAAGTATTAAATATTTATAATTTCTCGTTCTGGTAGCGAGATAAAGAGCGGCCTCCAGAATTCGGCACTAAGTTGGGAAAAAAAATCTTAATGGGAACGGAATATCTTAATACTAAGTTCCCAAATTCCCTCTGGCTACTATGAGCGGGATACAGCGTGAAGCAAAAAAAAAATTATCCATACACTATCTCAACGCTTCACTAAGTGCAAACGTTGATACAAATTGACTTTTCCCCCGAATCGAATTGAACCCATAACCATCGCATCACCAACATTTCCCAACCGAGCAACGATGCATATAATTTTATTATACACATTAAATATTAGTATTACAATACTTTTAATATTATATTACAAAGTTTAAGTAAAATTTACTTTTATTACTCGAAACAGCGGTTTCTTCACGACGCTGCAATTATATTATCATTAAAAACACACGTCTTAAGAAATATTTCATATTATTTATGCAAAATTCGCAATACAATTAAATGTATGAAGAAAGGTGAAGTATTTTAATATTTTCTAATATATATGTATATTATGTTATATTGATATTGGTGTTGTGGAGTATTATTTTTTAGTTGTTTTATGATAGTGCAGCTTTCTTTTTTTTTGTTTTTGGTTTGTTTTCACGCTTCATCCTTCATATAGAGGGATAAGTGACAGAGATAGAGAGAGAAACTTTTGTTAGTATCCCTAGTTCTGTATAAAATATTAAATTTCAAAATATGGAGTAGTGAATTCAAATATTATATTGCCGTAGGGGTGTTTTTACTAGCAGACAGGAACACCTACCTACTGTCACTACACTGCTTTTTGCTCCAATTCGAGACATTGCGCATTAAGTGGCAAAATTAAAAACTTTGCCTTGTGTGAGCATTTAAATGAAAATATGAAAATATAATTAATTTCACGAGTACTAGAGCCACCCCAAAAATTTTATCTGAAAAATTTTTTTTTCCGAAAAATTTGAAAAACATTTACACGAAAATATCTGTTCAAAGCTAAAGTCCAGCCCCCAACAGTCCCCTCCCATCCCCCGAAAATATTTCCAGATACGCTAATAGTGAGGATTGAACTGGCAACCACCGCGTTACATACAGACGCTACCACTGCACCATAAAGGCCTAACACTTAATTCAGAAGGTTTTTTCTTATATAAAAACGAAAAAAGAACCACATTCCACCACCAAATCGGTATATACCACAATAAAAAAACCCATACAAAATTAAATAAACAGTTAGTATCCCAAATCCACTTAGTTCACAGCAACACGGCAAGTACCGTTCTCTATTCAATACGAAATCTAATAGCCTTTGGTGATGCTTTACAGAAGCGTAACATTGCCCAATTTGATAAAATTTGGTTCGATTAAAATTTTTAAGTCTCTATTAACGCAGTGGTAGGGCTTGTGACTGGGGACGGGCGGTTGTGAGTTCGATTTCCACTTGGAGTGAATTATTTTATATTTTCTTTTCTTTGCTCTGGTAACAAGACAAAACGCAATGCCTCCAGAATTTGGCGGAAAGTGGGGAACGGCGAATCTTTACACGATTTTCCCTCTGTTCATTCTGCTGTGTGCGGGATACAGCGTGAATTTGTTTTTTAGGGTTCCGTATCTTTTAAAGAAAAAAGGAACCTTATAAGATCACTTTGTTGTCCGTCTGTCTGTCTGTCAAGAGCCTTTATTTTAGGAACGCTTGAAGATATCGAGTTGAAATTCAAACCAAATTCAAATTAAAAAGTAATAGCCTTAAAAGAGGAGTAAAATTTGATTCAAGCCTATGGTTCAGGAGATGTATCAGATGTAAGGGCTCTGGTGTGTGAAGGGCTCAGATGTAAGGGCTCTGACAAATGCTGTATTTCAGCTTTAGACCTCCAATTGTTTACGGAATCCTCAGTGGACGAGTCCGACTCGCGCTTGGCCGGTTTTTTTAATAACTAGAACACTTACAACATAAATGTAAATAATATTTATGTCACTGAGTATCGAGGTAAATAGGGCGGTAGATTAATCCTTTTAATTTAATGCTCACAGCATATTATCTCATTGTAATGTCACTTTACAAACGCACACTATAGACTTTTCTTTCGTAGATTTACTTCTGTTCGCTTTTAAATTTTTAATATGAAATGATGTTGAAAGGATGTAAAAAGGTGAAATTTGGTAAGGAACCTACCTTGGGGAGTGTAAGAAACGAATCAACCCCCAGGTCCAGAAGGTCCAGATCAAACCAGTCAGTCAGTCGGAAATATCAATATTTCAAGCAGTAAAACACATTACGAAAAACAGAAAGTGGAGAAGATTCTAGGTAGATGGATTGGAGTACTTTAGTCACATATTTTGTTTTAGTGAAAAGTTAGATTTTATATGTTCTTAATTAATTAAAATTTCCAAACGAAATTGGGATATGTATTTACATAAATATATTACATTTATTTTTATTTATAACAGATAAAAATGACCATCAAAACCAATTAAGATAACAAATGAAACCTACCTTAGAAGACAAATCAGCTATAATCTCATTCTTCTCATCTATCTGCCGTTCTCTCTCCAAGGCGCGTCTGGCGTGAGCGGCTATTGAATCCCGGACCCTCGAGCCTTCGAGTGTGGCGTACGCTGCCACCGCGTCAGCGCATGCTGCGGCTAAGGCGCCTCGACGGAGAGTCTCTCCTTCTTCACCGTCGAGCGAGGTTATTGAGAAGTCCGAATGGAGACCTGGAAGTCAAAGGATAAAGTAAATTTTATTATATTTATGTAAATTATAGAATAAGAAAATTCGAATTTTACAGATGTAAAAACTTGTTCTATAAGAATTTTTTGCAGTAAAAGAATAAAAACAATCGTATCTTTCCCCCACAAGCTCTCTGCTTTATATTTCCGTTTTAGCCTATTCTAGGCAGAGGGAACATAGTATTGAGACACTCCTATCGATTTCATCTCTTGTGTTAAGTGGAGGACCACTTAATTATTTCTAAATAAAAAAGCATTTCATAAAAGAAAACATCTTAAAGTTTCTTACACGTGAAAAATTATCATAATATAGATTATCTTATTAAACGTAAAGAGGATTAGCCTCTCCTCCTCCCCCTCCTCCTCCTCCTCTCCATTGAGGTAATGGGATTATGGTCTACATTGCACGCTAGGATTGTTTTCAAGGTTCAACGTGAAATTAACAGTGCGAGTAGAAATCATATACAGAGAAGTCATTCAAAGAATTTATTTTTTTATCAGCATCGCGATATATCCCTTACACAGCATGGTACACGGAGGGAACCTACTTTTAAGATACTCTGTTCCCCATTTTCCGCCAAAACGCTAGAGGCATTGACTGATAAATGGCGGAACTCAACGCCGCGCTTTGCCTCGGCACCAGATCGAAGATATGATAATATAAATTTAAATAAATATTTCATTTCCTTGTGTGGGGATCGAACCTGCAACCAGTCACGTTTACAATCACCCTTTGTGCCACGACTGGCCTTTTTTTTTGAGATTTTTCTAATTTAGAGGATTGAAATATGTTTATTTCATATTCATAGTAAAGTATAATGCAGCGTTAAGGCCACACAACACTCAAAAATCGTCTCTGGAAAAATCGTAATTTTCTCAACTCGGCGGAATTAATTATTTTTATATCTCCGCTGAAGTTACGCAAAACACGGCGTAGTGTACCGGCACTTAATAACCATTATCTACACAATTAGGTTGAAAGTGGAATACGGAATGTTTTAACACTAAATACCCTCAACCAACCCTGCTAAGCGGTAAAAAGCGTAGAGCTATTGTTTTTAAATACAAATATATACAATTACAACAGATGAAAACCTAAGAAATACACTAAAACCACATTCACTTTCTAATTCAAATCTAACAGAACCCCTCTCTCTAAAGTAGGTATAGCGTATCGTATATCGGTGTCGTACAGAAGCCACATCCTCCGCACTCAGTAACTAGAGACGCGCAAGGCTGCGGTGGAACCGTGAGGCTAATATAGACATTACTAGCTTGAGGCTTCGCCCGCTTAAACTTTTTTATATTGTAGCCTAATTATAGAACATTCGAGTTGGGATCGAACCCACAACCAGTCGATTTTACAGTCACACTGCGCGCCCGCGCCACGACTGGCCTCTATATCTACATATTATATACTATATCTCATAAAGGAACAATATCAAAACATTTAAATTGCCATTATTTCACAATACCAACAATAGCTTTAAAGATACTTCGTTTCCACTTTCCACTGTTTTCCAGAGGTATTGTAAGTTAAAAGGCGGAACTCAACGCCGCGCCTTGCCTCGTAAGCAGATTGATAAAATGAAAATATTAAATATTGAAGTCCCCTGCGCCACCAGACAATGTTAGTTAATCAGTTTTAGTAGTAATTAACTTCTCTAGTACCTACTACTATATAATAGATGACACACACGTTTTTAAGACGCGATTAAGCAAAGTAGTCGGTTACGCTACAGCTATAATGTATTGTGAAAGAGATTATTTGCTTCATTCCCCAGAACAGGTATCGAACCTACGGTAATCGCGTTTACAGGCGCTCCTCTCCGCCAAGATGGTGTAGTAAAGAAACAACATTTAAATATTTCCTATTTTTTTAGAACATCAAATAACATTAATTGAATTAACATTGGTAAAAAATAACTTTTTTAGTAGTACGTTCTACGGGTCGTGGCCGACTTAAAGTTAGCTGTAGATGGATGTGCAGATTAGATTTTTGTTTTTGTTATTTTTTTTATTATTATTTATTTCCCAAATGAGCAATGCGCAAAACTTTAAAATTCTTAACTTTAGGCCACGACTCGTCGACCGTACTATAAATGTCGTACACACGTTTTTATGACGCGATTAAGTAAAGCGAGTTGGCTGTTACAATACAGCTACAACCCATTATGAAACAGATTATGCACTTCATTCCACGGGAATCGAACTCACAACAATTGGTCTAGTGAAGAAACAACATTTAAATATTCCCATTATTAAAATAACGCGAAATAACATTGATTAAATAAACATTAATAAAAAATAACTTTTTTAGTATAGTACGGTGGACCAGCCGTGGTCGCCTGTTGGAGGATAGCTGCAAAAGGCTACGTAGACATGGTTTTAGAATTTTTTCTTACTTTTCATAATTTTTTTTCTCAAGTCAGTCTACAGCCACGACTCGTCAACCACACTGTACCACCAGCATAATAAATGTCGTACACACGATTTGAAAAGTAAAATGAGTCTGTTACGATACAATATTATGAAAGAGATTATGCTTTACCTCAAAACGGTCTGGTTTTTAGATTGCACCGATACTCGACGAGTGGAGTATATAAAAACTGGTAAACAATTGCTTAATGTATTTAAAAACATGGAAATGGCTGTAATTATATTTTTTTTCAATACACGAACACGGATTATCTTTGTGGATTTCTGTGTTTTTCTTGTATGGTAGAGCTAGGAGAATCGTAAGAAGTTAGATTTTTTTTTATTTTTCTAGAGGCTACCTGGGAACTTAGTGTTAAGACACTTCGTCTTCATTAAGACACTACCGATCTCCACTGTTCGCTTAATTCTTGAGGCATTGCGTGTTGAGTTGTGGAGTTCAACGTCGCGCTTTCGCCGCAAAACCAGAGCGAAGAAATGAAAATATGAATTATTTCATTTTCTCGAGTGGAAGCCGAACCTACAACCTGTCGCGTCTACAATTGCACGTTTGTGCCCTTACGTCACGACTGGCCTCTTTTTTAATGTAGATGTTAATAGCTGTAATTATTTTTTTTTAATACACGAACGGATTATCTTTTAAATTTCTGTTTTTTTTTCTATTTTAAGGCTAGGGGCATCCGTCAGGATGTACCATTTTTAAAGTGGGGAGTGGCATTTTTTAACAATAGGCCTGTGCCAACCCTGCTATATGCGGGATACAGCGTGAAACTAAAAACAACCGAGTGATACCTACATATTTATTATAATTACATTAAAACTCACTTAAAAAAATCTTATTTAACATACATGATATAAAACTTTTATAACATTCAAAACCTCCAGAACAATAAAAATCCCAAATATCTCAACAAAAACCAACTTATAAAAGGCGAAAAATACCCAAAAAAAAAAATTTCAAAACAACCAGAAGTCGAGGCCGTGTCGTGACGGTCGTGCCAGCCGGCAACAGCGCAGCGTGTCTGACATCACGGTCGATTTTAGGTGAAAATAGCGTGACGAAATGGAATACGAGCGGCGCGGCCGTAAGAAATGTTCACGTTGCATTATAAAATGGTATTTTTTTTTAGTTTCTCGTTGTATTCAGTGTGTTGTAGAGTAGGCGGAGAGCTAGTGTTAAGACACTCAGTTTTTCCGTTGGAGTAGTTCCTTAGAAATAATTAGTATGTAAGATGGACATGGACATGGACAAAGATATTTTCGCTTATTAAATTATCTCAAATTTTCTTTTGGTTTTTCTCAAAAAATGTTTTTTAAAAAAAGTAACTGAAAGTTCACAATTTTATATATATTTTAGATTTAAGCGTCTCTTATAGGAGGGTAGCAGAGAAATATATAATAAATTCGTCACAATCGTTGACGTTTACAAATAGTTGAGTGGAGAAACGCAATGCCAATTCAAATTAGGGTAATCCAAATAATAAACCAAATGAATTAATTAATATTATATTATATTTTCCTAACTGAGTATCGAACCCACAACCGTCGCGGTTACAGTCGTACACTTGTGCCCATGCGCCATGACGGCCTCAATATATTTTCACATAAGTATATCTATTTAATCAACGATAAATATTTTAAACTGAGGCCAGTCGTGGCGCAGCGGCACAAAGTGTGACTGTAAAACCGACTGATTGTGGGTTCAAATCCCAGTCGAGGAGATGAAATATTTACTTAAATTTATATTTCCATTTCCTCGCTCTGGTCTCGAGGCAAAGCGCGGCGTTGAGTTCTGCCACTCAACACGCAATGCCTTCAGAATTCATCAGAAATTAGGGAACGGAGTGTCTTAACACTAGATTCCCTCTGCCCACCCTGCTGTGTGCAGCGTGAAGCTGTATATTTAAAAGTACTCGTCACCTACATATCAACAGAACTGCAATAAAGTATCCAGTGTCAAATCACTACTTTTCCTTTGATTTCCAACAAAACGTGAGAAACATATGATAAAAATAAAATAAAAAAAACATATATCCGGGTTAAAATCCTATATTTAACAAAAGCTACTGTACTCTATATAATCGTAGTATGAGTAATCTAAACCTATTGTATTTGAATCAGGAAGCACCATTCAGCTATTCGGTTAGTATTACAGCGCAATAGAAATGGTCGAGGGCAATGTATTGTAGATTGCCTGTATTGTTTGTTTACAGCTTCACGCTGTATCCCGCATATAGCAGGATTGGCAGAGGGAACCTAATGTTGAAACACTTCGTTGCGTTCTCACTTTTCGCCAAATTTTCACGGTATTGCGTGTTGACTTATTTATAAGATAAATTCAAATTCCAAATATTCTTTTTACATTTTTTATTATTTTATTTTTCATTATATTCTGTATTTAAATAGCTTTTTTTCTAATGAAAATATGAAACTACCATTGGGTCAAAAACCAGTTGCTGCTTTTACACGCATAGTTCTAATACCTATTTTAATATTTAATATTATCTAAGAAAATATTTAATATTATTATTATTTGTTTAATCTGTTTAATATCCAGTATAAAGGCACAGCCGTGCGATTGTAATCCTGATAGATTCTGGGTTCGATTCCCATTCGGGTGTGAAATATTTAATATTGTCATGCTTCACTTTGGTAAGGAGGGTTAGGTTCTAATTAACATACACTGCTTCTAAAATTCATCAAAACGTGGGGAACGTGATTGTCCTAACACAAGGTTCCCACGTTCCCGCCTACCCTGCTTTGTGCGAGATACAGCGTGAAACTAAAAAAAAATTGTATAAAATAAGCTAGAAAATCGTATTGTAAAAATAGAAACTAGTTCATTACACGCGTGCAAATGAACAACTATCGATTTGATCGCGTGACGTTTAAAGAAATTACTTAAAAAGTCCTTACGACTTTGGTTTTAAAGGTCTTTATTGTGTGAAAGTTTCTTAATCGATTTTGAGACTGTAAGCCAATAGACATGACTATGTAGAGTATAACTATACAATATAACTTAACATTAGGTAGTCAGAGAGAACGGAGAGCCAAGCGCTACGGTCTCTACATACCTCTTTCGCCTCGTCCACTGTCATCAACCTCTTTTAACACTCTAAACAATATATTATTTAAAAATATTTTATTGGTGTATGTGTTTTTTTATGGAGCAAAGACAACAGAGGTCAATCGTGGCGCAGCGGCATAAGCGTGTGACTGTAAAGGCGACGGGTTGCGGGGTCTATTCCCCGTGGAAATTAAGTATTTAATGTTTTCAAGAGGCCGGTTGTGACGCAGGGGCACAAAGTGTGACTGTCAAACCGACTGGTTGTGGGTTCGGTCCCACTCGAGGAAATGAAATATTTATTTACATTTATATTTTCATTTCTTCGCTCTGGTGTCGAGGCAAAGCGCGTTGTTGAGTTCCGCATCTCAACGCGCAATAACTCCAAAACCGGGCGGAGCGTACGGAACGGAGTGTCTTAACACTAGGTTCCCTCTGCCTACTATATTTGCGGGATACAGCGTGAAGCTGATTTGATTGGATTTTGATTCTTTTACGTGACAAATTGCGGCGCTGAAAGCGCCTTAAAAATGTGCGCTTTTTTCATCTGTCCACGGGGCGAAGCTGCAGGAAAAAATTAGTAGTAATTAAGTCAATTTATCAGCTTCATCCTGTATCACGCAGGTAGCAGGCTAGACAGAAGGACCCTAGTATTAAGGCACTCCGCTCCCTAAGGAACTGAACACTACTCTATACCTCAACACCAGAGTATAAAATGAAAATAGTAATTATTTCCTCGAGTCGGAATCGAACCTATACTTTTGTACAATAACACGTCAGTGCTTCTGCGCCACGACTAGCCTCAAATATCAATATACGAGTATATATCTTAATTACAGATCAACTATCTAATAAAGTATATTTTAATATCATTTATATACTAAATCGATATTAAATCAACTTCTAATATAATTACAACAGTATTACTGTCCAACGTAGGTACTTGCCTATAGATTTAGAGATAAGATTTAATCAAATTGCTTTCGTATCGAATTGCCTATAAATTAGGAGTCAAGGACGTATACGATGTTAGCATTGAATTAATGAGGTCAATCGTGGTGCAGTGAGACTACAAACGATTCAGGTTGCGGGTTCGATTTCAACTCGAGGAAATGAAAACTCGAGGTAAGGTGGAAAATGTTGAACGGAGTTTCTTAAATCTAGGTTCCCTCTACCTACTGCTGTGTGCGGGATACAGTTACGTGTTAAGTGGCGGGAAACAACGCCGCGCTTTGTGAAAAAAAAAAAATATTTCATTTATTCGAGCAGGAATCGAACCTTTTACTTACAGTTACACGCTTGTGCCCCTGCGCTACGACTGGCCTCAATTAGTTAAATTAATAAATAAACTAGCTTAGACGTAATTGGTCTGGGCTGTAAACGCAATGGCCGTGGGTTCAATCTCTCCTCGAGGGATTAATAAATTTACATTAGATTAATACAGCTTTATTTTAGCTATAGTGTCAAAATATTCCTCTATCTACACTTTCCGCCTGAATTCAAAACACTGCGTGTTAGCATGGGCGTAAGAATAGAGAGGGTTGGGTGTTCCGTGCCCACCCCAGAATAGTTATGGTTTCACTCCCAAAATTTAAATAACAAAAAAGCAACCCAAAAAAAATATAAAACCTTTGAAATGACAAATCTGTTCAAAGTTTAAGTTCAGGCGACCCTGAAAAATATCTCTAAATAAGCACGCCCTATGTGTGCCAGCGAAACTCAACGCCGCACTATATTTTAGTAAAACTGAACCCAATTACAGAGGAAAATATCTAATGTAAATGTCAAATATATCAATCATAATTTTTATAATTATATAATTTATCTAAGATAGAAATCGAATCTACGTATACATTATAACGACTATAGCCACGATAATTATAACATGACATTGCTATCTCTTGATACAGATAAAATATAAATATCTTATTTATATTTAGTTCGTAATTCTACTGTCTTAAAAGTTTAACTGTATTGATTTTCTTTAATGTTATCAACGTAGACAAAGCGCGGCGTTGAGTTCCGCAACACGCAATTTTTTGAAAATTAGGCGGTGGTAATAGTGTCTCAACATTAGGTTGCTTCTACCTTCCCTGATATGCTAATATTAAATTCTAGTACTTTTAATTGATAATAGGTATAACAGAGAAACATACAAAAAAAAGTTCCTCTCACAGCTACCATTACCGAACCATAAAAATCGATTCAATTACATCGATGTCGACTGAATATTTATAATTTATATTTATAATAAAATTGTAACTGATCGGTGTCTGTACATAGAAGATATATAAGAAAAAATGTTATTAGGGACTTTTATTAATGTAATAGAAAACAAAACAATGTTTTTTTGTCTGTGCGTTTGTTCACGTTAATTTCAGAATAGGCTTAATCGATTTAAGTGCAGTTTTCACTATTGGATTCTGTTAAGTTTCCCATAACATATATCTATACATCTACATAATTAAAAAGGTCTGTCTGTGATCTGTCGACATTATCCTATCTTTTCTAGTGCATATGTGTACATATTTATACAAATAAAGATTTTTTAAGTTTCTGTCTGTCTTTCTGTTTATCTGAGCTAACCTCCGAAAAAGCTGAACCGATTATTATGGGACTAACACTGAAAGATATATCGGGGTTGTGGAGCAACATAAAGGCTATTTTGATACAACAAAAAAAAATTGTCAAAAGAATTTTCGATCTAAAATAGATCACGATGAGGTATCAATCTGAAATGATTATCAGATATTCAGGTTTACAGTCCCTTGGATCACAGAACAGCTAATAGGTACAACGTAGACAAAAATCATTACAAACTTGTATTTATAGTTAATATCGTATAGAATAAATTTATATATCCGTAAATTTAACTTTGTTAACTTTATTCACTGCGTCATCAATACCTATAAGGTATTTCCCAATCACAATCCCTAAAATTGTTACAGAACCCTCAGTGAGCGAGGCCGACTTGCGCTTGGCCGGTTTTTTCTTAAATATACTTAATAAACATTCGTATATTTTAAGCGAGCGTAGCCGCACGTAGCCCGCTAGTTTCTTATAAATATCGATTTTATTTATTCGATATATGCACATTATCTACGCAAGATAGTGATTTAGCTCAATTTTGTATCGTGACGGTGAAGAGAAAACAGCTTTTACTATGATATGCATATACATGAATAGATAAAATAAGAAATTTAGCTTTTAATATAATAATATTAACATGATTTTAGAGTACTTTATCTAATTAATAATTATTTATATTTTTTTTTGTTGTATCCTACAAATATTGTTGTTCTATATTATCTATGTTAAATAAGTTTGTTCCACTTTCACGTAAAAACTCCTGAACTAATTTAGATGAAAATTTACAGTGATTTAGCTTATACATCAGAATAGCACATGGGTTACAATTTATGTAAAGATTTTGTATATTTTTTTTATCGATATAATATGACAATAAGTTAAAGCGGGCGAAGCCGCGTTTGGGTCGCTAGTAATTTAAAAATTGAAGTCTAAAGGTGACCTTTAAACTTCAATTTCAGCGTCAAACTGGTGTGGGTTATTTCTCACACGGGGGAATGAATTATTTTCTTTTATTTTGATAAGTAAGGAGACAACATGTAAATTGCAGCATTTAGTTTAGCTACGCAACACGAAATGTCACGAAAAATAGGGTGATATGCAGGGTGTGCTTACACTAGGTTCTAGGTTTTAGGAATCTAAAATAAAATTATAATATACAAAGAAATAAGCCTTTTCCAGTAATAGAACTAATTTCGATGATACCTCTAAATAGATTTCTACAACTAACCTGAATCATCATCATGACCGGTGCTCAATTGCAACGCCAGCGTCCTCAACTGCTTAAAGACCTGTACAGCCTCATTCCTCAGCCAGTTCTCGTCTTCCTCTGGCTCCGATTCCATCTCAGCGTGCAGGGAACGGGCTATTTCTGTCGTTTCCACTGTATCCACGCCCACTCGTTCTGCTAGCGTATCGTGGGATCTTTGCAGGCGTTCCAGCTCCTTTAGTGTGTTCTGGTACAGATGTTCCTAAAGAAATATTGAAATTATATTATAGTTTTGATAAAGTTGTCGTTGCATATGTTATGTTACAATATATATATTTTTTACTATAATTTGTGAGATTTTATGGGCAATGCAGTGTTATTTTTAATTTTGTTTAATTAACCTAGCTTTAATTTTAAATTAAAATTAATGCTAGATCTTAAGAAAATTAAAACAGTCGTGTAAAAACACGACGGTTTTGGGTTTGATTCCCACTCGGGGTAATGAAAGGCTCTGGTAATGGGGTTACGTCCGGTGTCGAGTTCCGCCACTCAACACGCAATATATAAAGAATTCGGTGGGAAATAAGATACGGAGTGCCTTAACACTATGTTCCCTTTGCCTTCCCTGCTGTGTGCGGGATACAGCGTGAAGCTGATTCATTTTTTTTTAACACTAAAGTAAATAATACAATGTAATAAAAGCAAATGAACGCCAGGTCAACGTACTAGAAAATAAAAAAAAGAAAATAAGTATAATAGCCATATTGTATACGTCAATACAAATTGCCTTCCGTTCTGTTTCACATTACTATTGAACAATTTTTTCATAGAAATAAAAGAAATATATGAATATTTTTGTGTATATATATATATTTTTACTCATTTTGCAGTTTTTGTGGGGTAAAGGGAACCTTTAAAAATATACAACGTGGGGAACGGAATGTCTTTAAGACTAGGTTCCCTTTGCCTAAATTGCTGTGTGCGGGACACAGCGTGAAGTTGATAAAAAAATTATAATGTTCTCCTTTCTCTATTTATTATTTAATTTAATATTAAATAGAGTTTATTGGATTTGAAGCGCTAATCTCAGAAACTACTAGTATCGATTTAAAAAACTATTTCTAGTATTGGATAGATTATACACTTATATTATATTATAGCGGCGTTGAGTTCTGCCACTCAACACGCAATGCCTCCAGAATCCGGCAGAAAGTGGGGAACGGAGTGTCTTAACATAAGGTTCCCTCTGCCTACCCTGCTGTGTGCGGGATACAGCGAGAAGCTAATTTTTTTTTTTTTATTATTACATTAAGGTATATTTTGTTGCAACCCCCTGTTTATTTAACAGATATCACACATTCTAAATTATACTTTTCTCAAATAGATAAGAACAAGATAACGCACTATTATTCGAACTCACGACCTTATACACAGTTATGAACTTAAAAACCATTTTAAACTTTTATATGACATACCAATTTGTCACTATACATATGACACATAATATTTTATCAAATTATTAAACCTTTTTTAACCAAAGATTAATTTAAAACTTAAACACAGAAGTAATGATTTTTAATATTTTAAAATTATTCTTCACTTCTAGAAAACGTATAAAAATTTGAACGAAAAGTAGGTTTTTACAAATGTCCGCTACCCAAAGACAATTACTTAGAATGATAGTTTGGCAACAGAGAATACTATTTTTTAAATATTTTTCTATATTTTTAAAGTCTTATTTTACACTTAAAAATGTAAAAAAAAATACAAAGAAATTTAGAAAAGTAAAGTTTTTTAATACGTTTTCTTAATATTTTTCTAATTAAAAAAAATGTTTCACAAATTACCTGTTCCTTCAACTGTCTCTCCAGAGCAGTGATCCTATCATTCGCCTCTTCTATCTGTTGGTGGAGGCTGTCCTTATCACGGAGAGAGGTGGAGAGTCTCCGTTCTAGTTCAGATCGCTTATCACTCATCAAGGCTAGCTCTGCTTTAAGCGATTTTAGGCTTTGGACATGGTCCTAGTAAAAAAAGGAGATCGGCATGTAGTCACTATTCTGTTTTTAAATGGTTACATATGCCCGTAGTTAGGCAAGAAAAAAGAATATTTTAAAGAGGCGCAGCGCGGGTTCAAGTCCCGCACGTTCAAATTTCAATTTGCCATTTAATTTCACATTTTATTTATAATTTAATTGTTCTTTTAAGTTGTAATAATTATGAATACTAAATTAAAAAAAAGCTCGACTACATAACAAAAGAAAAGAAAAAGATATTAATTAAGATTAACATAAAGAGTATTACTTAACATAACACTTTCTTTGCAGTCGGGTAAAAAACATTAAAAACATTTGAATAATCTACTAAATTCTTAATTTAGACAATTTCAAATAGTTACAAACAGTCAAACGGTACAAAAATCTACCTGTAGATCGGTTTTTCTCATAGAACATTGATCTTTCAGCCCTTCCAGCTGTTCCAGGAGGTGTGCCTCCGTCGCCGACGACTCCTTCAGCTGGGCTGTGAGACGAGAGTTCTGGGCTGTCAGTTCAGCGATAAGGCTGGCTTTTTCCTCATCACGCTGTAACAATATTATAGATTAGTTAAATTAAAATAAATTAGCTTCACGCTGTATCCCGCACACAGCAGGGTAGGCAGAGGGAACCTAGTGTTAAGACACTCCGTTCCCCACTTTCTGCCGAATTCTGGAGGCATTGCGTGTTGAGTGGCAGAACTCAACGCCGCGCTTAACCTCGACACCAGAGCGAAGAAATGGAAATATAAATTTAAGTAAATATTTCATCTCCTCGAGTGGGGATCGAACCCACAACTAGTCGGTTTTGCAGTCACACCTCGTGCCGCTGCGCCACGACCGGCCTCAATAGATTAGTTGTTAGAAAAAAATAATAATATAATGTATAAGAAAATATGAGAAGATTTAAATATTTATAGCTTTTTTGGTTCACGTTTTATCCCTAGCTGGATAGAGAGAGTACTGCCTCTTTCGCTTTGTCGTACTGTCATCAGCCTCTTATTAAAGTACGGTCAACAAGTCGTGGCCGCCCGACCTACCGACCGTCCTACCGACCCAGAAGTTAGAATTTTTGAAGTTTTGCGTATTGTTCATTCGGTATTTTTTTGTAAATCGAATCTCCACAGCAATCTACAGCTAACATTAGGGCCACGATTTTATTACGCGGTATTGTTGACCCTCCTTAGGACCCACGAAGGTCAATCAAAGTCCAACGAAACCATATTTTCTTATAGAGTAAATTAATTATAAATAACGATTATGAAGACGACAATTCTAATATTAATATCTCATACAATCGTATCAGATTGTAAATTAAGATCATTTTTCCAGCTTCACGCTCTTCCGGGTAGGCAGAGGTCACTTATTGTTAAACACTGCGTTTTTCATTTTCCGCTCAATTTTCGACGCACTGCGAGTTGAGTGGCGGAACTCAACGCCACGCTTTGCCTTGTTGCCAGAGCAAAGAAATAAAAATATTAATAAAAAATAATTCTTTTCGCCGAAAGGGAATCGAACCCACAACCTTCACGTTACAGTCGTATCTTTGTGCCCCTGCGCTACAACGGCCTCAGGATTTCACAAATTTCACTTCTAAAACTCCTAACTGATTCTATTTATTTAAATGTAGGAAAGTGAATATATGCATATAAGAAAGAATATCCTTCGATTTTAAGTAGATTATTGCATTAATTAATTTTCGATTCTATATTTATCTAAGAAAATGGCGTCTGCTTAGAAAGTGCGTCAAATTGATTGTTTATTCTAATTAGTATTGCTTTGTTTCTAGTCAGTGAGGCCAGTCGTGGCGCAGGGGCATAAAGTGTGGCTGTAAAATCGACTGGTTGTGGGTTCGATCCCCACTCGAGGAGATGAAATATCTATATTAATTTATATTTATATTTTCATTTCTTCACTCTGGTTCCAAGGCAAAAACCTGGCGTTGAGTTCCGCCACTCATCACTCAATGCCTTTAGAATTCGGCAGAAAGTTTTTTTATTCCATTTTTATCCCGGGTCTAACAAAACAAACGGTGGCGTTGAGTTCCGCTAATATGGCCTAGAAATTAAGGAAAAAAATAATAAGAGATTACTGTTTTTTTCAAAGTTTTCTTCGCAAAAATGTGGACGGTGGGATATTGCCTTGAGGTTCAATGCCCGGTTCAGGCAAATGACTATTATCTTCAATATCAATTGTCAACACTAACAATGTAGGTACTAAATCTTATTTTCCTTTATATATTACGCCTATTTTAGTTTAGCAAAAAGTATGTAAATTCACAAAAAATATAGTCTAACAAATTGAAATGCTCACTGACCATATAATTATGTTTAAAAAAATGTCAAAGATTTTGGTCACTTGAACTGGTGGCGATCAGTCGTGTATACTGTACAGTACGGCCGATGTGTCTTGGCCTCATTGAAGTTAGCCTTCACATGGGAAGAAAAATATCAAAAACAAGAAAAAGAAAAAATTGAGGCCGTCGTGGCGTAGGTTCACAAAAGTGTGATTGTAATACAAAGGTGGGTTTGATCCCCACCCGGGGAATGAATTATTTTTTATTAATTCGTTTCTTCGCTCTAGCACCAAAGCAAAAGGCCGGCGTTGACTTCCGCCATACAACACGCAATGCCTAGAACAAAATCGCCGGAAAATGAACGTAGTGTCTTAATGCTAGGTTCCTCTACCCACCCTGTTTTATGCGTTATACAGCGTGAAGCTGATTTAAAAAAAAATCCTAATACCTATAGCTAACTTCAGTGCGATCACTACTCAGCGATAGTACTGTTAACAGGTGTAGAATCTTGTTTGACATTTTTAGTGAGAAAAAATTGGCTTAAAAATAAATACGGAAACATTGGGCAAGAGATTTTTCACCAAAACAGATATTATTAGAAGGTTAAATTGACGATGGTGAATGTAATTTGCATTTATTTAACGTTTTATAATAGTTACGACGTCGTTTATTATTATAAAGCTATCGTAGTCCGATTAAGTTATCTTTTAGCTTCACGCTGTATCCCGCAAAGAGCAGGGTAAGCGAGGTAACATAGTGTTAAAGAGACTCCGTTCCTCATTTACCGCTGAATTTTCGAGGCATTGCGGTATTGTTAACTATTAAGACACTTCGTTTAGTTTTCCACTTAATTAATAAACTTCGTATTTTACACAGAAAAAGAAAAAAATATATCGTAATGTCCAGATCTTTTTATCATCTCAAAGTTTGACACTGCAGGATAGGAGGGGACATGGTGTCAAGACTTTCCGGTATCCAAATTTCACCTAATGTTTTGAGGCATTGCGTGCTGAGTGGCGGAACTCAACGCTGGGCTTTTGTTATGGTGCCAAAGCGAAGACATAAAAATAATAGTAAATAATAATTCGATCCCTCGAGTGGGAATCGAAGCCACAACCGTCGCGTTACAGTCACATCCTTGTGCCTCTGTACCACGACAGCTTCAATATACACAGAACATACAGACATAACATTAAAAGTAAATCCACGTAGATGAAATATTTACTTAAATGTATATTTCCATTTCTTCGCTCTGGTGTCGAGGTTAAGCGCGGCGTTGAGTTCTGCCACTCAATACGCAATGCCTCCAGAATTCGGCAGAAAGTGGGGAACGGAGTGTCTTAACTCTAGGTTCCCTCTGCCTACCCTGCTGTGTGCGGGATATAGCGTGAAGCTAATTTTTATTTATTTTTTAATCCACGTATCTTCACTAGAAGCCACTCCTCGACCGTGACAGCTTCCTTGCTTCCCCATTAAAAAACCTAATTGCAAAACGTTTCCGTTATACGCTCATCAAGAAAATTGGTCGGTGACAACGGTAATTGCGGGTGGCCAAGGCGATGTGTGACGGGAAGGGGGCAAGGGTATACTTTAAGTATAGGGAGGAGAGAGGTGAGGAGGACCGTTCCTTTTTTTTAAGGTCATAACACTCCCACACGGTCTTTGTGCTACGTTCACGCTGTAGCAGGGTAGGCAGAGGGAGTCGAGTGTTAAGAAACTCTGCTCCCCATTTTCCGCTGAATTCTGGGTGGTTTTCGTGTATAAAAAGTGTCCATCAAAAAAGGTAAAATGAGGTGGCGCTGCGATACCACAGGATATTTTATTAGGGACGCGCCACGCGCAGACTGTTGGTTTTTTTTTTGAACGACTTATTTTTCAGTTTCACGCTGTATCCCGTAGAAAGCAGGGTAGACACCCACCAGCCAGCCAGCCAACCAGAAGTGTTTACAGTCATACGCTTTTGCCATTGTGCCATGCCATAATGATCTAAATAACTCGAACATAGGATAGATAAAACATCTTAGGAGTAATTAGGATACGGCGTTGATGGTTTCTTTCCATTCAGGGAAATCAATTATTTAAAGTTTTCATTTTTTTGCTCTGGTGACAAGACTAAGCGCGGCGTAGAGTTCCGCCACTCAATACGAAAGGTGTCGAAAATTGGGCAGAAAATGAGAACAGGAGTGTCTTAACACTACTTTCCAGAGAGAAGAGTGGGCAGAAATCCACTATATGCGGGGATATGAAAATGAAACAATTTTCGTTTTCAAATAGTTTTGCAAGAAAAAATATTTACTTGTTAATAGAACTCATTATATATACTTTTATTTACAATGGCTACACTAAATATATTATACAGCTGTCCATAATTATTATCTTATTGTTATCTCTACGTAGTAGCGCAGTGGCACAAGGGAGTAGCTGTAACGCGACGGTTATGAGTTCAATCCCCACTCGGGAGAATAAAGTCTTTTTTATATATATTTTTTCCTTTTTTGCTCTAACGCCTAAGCCCGGCGTTCAGCCCCACCACACTACACACAATACCTCAAGTAATTCAGTGGAAGGTGGGGAACGGAGTGTCTTAGCACTAGGTTCCTTCTACCTATCCCGCTATATACGGGATACAGCGTGAAGCTTATTTATTTATTGTCATTTCTTTTAAATTATAAAAGCATTTCAATAATACACAAATTGATAATTAACAAAGGGAGTGGTTGACCTTGTGAAGGTTTCAGGTGTTATTTATTACTAAAGTGACTTCAACACACTTCATAGAATTACTTGTTGTGGGATTGACGTCATGACAACAGTCTATTATTTATGTCCTGGGCTGAGTGTTAAATTTTTATATTAAATAAGTTTTAGCCCGCGCTCTAAAACGTATATCGACTACCCAATTTCGAATTCCTTAGAAGTAAATCGATGATGGTTTTAGAAAAACTCTCTGTTATATCCATTCGCCTCGCTCCTACTTCCTTTTTTTTTAGCCTCGTTCTGTATTTCGCTCATAGGAGGCTAGACAGAGGTAACGTTAACGGTCGCGTTTATCTCTTTTGTGTTGTTAAATTTCGCAATTTTTCTATCAGTGAAATACGTATCTGTATCTACAGGATTTTCAGTATTATTAAAATAAAAAACATCACTCAATAAAGGTCTTAAATTTATAATATATGAATTAAGTATTAATTACGAGGCCAGTCGTGGCGCAGAGGCACAAAGTGTGACTGTAAAATCGTCTGGTTGTGGGTTCGATCCCTACTCGACGAAGTGAAGAATATTTATTTACATTTATATTTTAATTTTTCGCTCTGGTGTCGAGGCAAAGCGCGGCGCTGAGTTCCGCCACTCAACACGCAACGCCTCCAGAACTCGGCGGAAAGTGGGGAACGGAGTGTCTTAACACTAGGTTGCTGTGTGCGGGATATATCCCGTGTGAAGCTGATTTATTTTTTATTTTAAGTATTAATTAACATTTTATTCTAATAAATAGTATAAAAAAATCCATGTTGATTATTAGCAATTTGTACTAATATTAAAATATTGGACAAGTTAAAAGTTATGACTCATAAAAAAGCATTTTATCATAACATCGTTTTTGCAACTATTTTAGTAAATGTTTATTGTTGTAGATATGTAAACGAGTAATGAATGTATGTAGATAACTGAGTATGCCACGCAAGTATTGTTAATTTATTATTATGTTTTACAGGATTTATATTGAAACGTTTTTTTTTTATCAAATCGCGGCGTTGAGTTCCGCCAATCAACCCGCAATGTATCTAATATTGAGCGCAAACGGAGTATACGGAGTATCTTAACACTAACTCGCCTCTATCTACCCTGCTACGTGCGGAATTGTTGCGGTTTGTGTACTTCTTATGGATAGGCACCTGCCTAAAAGCAGTGACCTTATTCTCTACTCTCTTACCAAAAAAAGTGTATTTGATTTCGATGTAGTTTCTTTTATTTAACCTAACCAGACTAGGTAAATTACTGATCTTACTGCAATTTAAAAAAAATCTATCTATCGATACTGATAGATATATATCTGGTTTCGAATTTATAACCATTGCGTGCATGTCGTCATAATTGCACTTCTATATTTCGCAGGATATTGCTGTCATTTTCTAGTTTACGTTTTTGTTATTACTAATATTTATTAAATTAATATTATTAAACTAGATTTTTAAATCTGTAAGACGTGATATTTTTTTGGTTCTCCAATTTAATTATTATCAAGACACGCGCCAGAGTTTCTAGCCAAGTTAAAAAGCTGGGAACTGAAATTAGTTTCAAGCTACTTTTGAGCCTATAATTACTCGTAAACCAATTAGTTTACATGCAGTCAATTTTGATTAATAGTAACTACAATTAATATAAATATATTTTTTTATAAAATTGTAAAAGGTAATGGTATCCCATCAAAAATATATACTTGAAATGAGAGCCAAGTTAAATGTGAAGTAATGCGTCGTTCTCGATTTCATCAACAAAAGAATGGGATATGTATATAGGTCCCGAGTTCTGTGTTCACTCGAAATAAAATATAAGCTCTAAATTTCACTCGATAATTCTTTACGTAGAGATTTTATTATATTTGCAAGTTAGTGTACTTTCAGACTATTAGGTCGATGTTTGGTTTTGTTCCTGGCGGTAACATCAGAGATAGAAAGTAAATAGCTTATGGATGGGATTATTATTACAAGTAAATACAACACAACAGAAAAAGCTAGTCTGAAAAACTGCTAAATTAGTTTCAATAAGTCAAAAAATAAAAGTAATAAAATCAAATCAGCTTCACGCTGTGTCCCGCGCATAGCAGTGTAGGTAGAGAGAACCTACTGTTAAAACACTCTATTCCTCACTTTCTGACGAATTCTGGAGGCATTGCGTGTTGAGTGGGGGAACTTAATGCCGCGCTTAGCCTCGACACCAGAGCGATAAAATTGGAATATAAATTTAAAATATTATTTCATTTTCTCGGATCTTTCGGATCGAACCCACAATAAATCGCGTGTGTAATCACACTTTGTGCCCCTGCGCCACGATTAGGCCAGTCGCTATATGGATAAAATCGAATCTTATTCAAAAATTCCAAATAAACCTTGGTTACATCGATTGTTTACACGAATTGATTAGTGCATAATACAACATCCGTCCGCAGTTTCAAAACAACGGTAACAAAATGTACCTGTAGTTTTCCGCTACCTGTGGTTTTTTTTATATATAGAGGTTATTTTTATATATAGAGGTTACTTCCCTTTTTTTAGCTTATAGCAGGGTCGGCAGAAGGAACTTGGGAAGTTAGTTAAGATACTCCGTTTCCATTCCACTTTCTGTCGATTTCCAAAGGCATTGTGTGTTTAGTGGTGGGAGAACGCGCTTTGCTTAGTTACCAGACCGAGCAAACGAAAATATTCAATAGAACTAAATTATATAAAAACAAAGAATATATTATTTTTCATTTAGTAACCAAGATAAACCTGGAAAACCAACGTTTCGAGGTTAACCGTGCCTCCATTCAGTAAATATCTCCATGGTCACCAAATGACATGAAATTACAGAACAGACGAACATACTGAAATTTGGCTTGAATGTATAAAATAAATTAGGAAACGTAGACAATCACTCAAAGAAGAATTATTTGAAACTCCTAAGGAAACGAAAAAAAACCGGGATTTTTAAGTTAAACTGCTAGTTTTAGTATAAAATCTCTCATAAAGTATATCCTCTATACAAAATCCTTCGGTTTTGATTGACGTCTTTATTCGTTTACACTTTATAAGGTTATAATTGCCGCTTATTACTATAATAATTGAGTTTTAATTGTTCAAATGTAAATGGTGTTTAGACGGTTTCGAATCTTTTCTGAGTTCACATGACCCCAAAATATCGTGGGATTGTTAATCATGTGGTAGTGCCTGCTGTTCGTCAGGTTTTCGTTTTAATTTAGTAGAGCTCCTCGCTGTATCCCGTATACAACATGGTAGGCAGAGGGAACCTAGTGTTAAGACACCCCGTTCACCACTTATCAAAGTTCGCCGAATTTTCTGGGTATTGCGTGTTGAGTAGCGGAGCTCAACGCCGCGCTTTGCCGTGTTATCAAAGCGAAGAAGGGGGGTAGAAAGATATCACGTGTAGTTAATTTGCAAAGTGCTTGCTAATCCGTGATCCGAGGACAATGTTCATTAAATTATGTCCATATACTAGTACAAATGTTTTTTCGCATAACAACACATTCAACCACTGGTTGTGGGTTCGATCCTCACTTGAGGAAATGAAATATTTATTTAAATTTATATTTCCATTTCTTCGCTCTGGTGTCGAGACAAAGCGCGGCGTTGACTTCCGCCACTCAATACGTAATGCCTCCAGAATACGGCAGAAAGTGGGGAACGGAGTGTCTTAACACTAGGTTCCCTCTGCCTACCCTGCCGTGTGGGGGATACAGCGTGAAGCTGATTTAATTTCGATCTAATTAAAATATTCTAAAAATTTTAACATTCTTAGAAGGCGTCGTTGGGGGAGTCCAAGCCTCACCTCGTATCAACAAAAGGAGAGCAGGGGATTACAATTCCTAAAAAAAACATCACGTGATTAATAGACGGCTTTAACCACGACATACGTTAAACGAAACGTGCTGATAAACCTATTAGGTTAAATCCTACTTAGTAAAACAGGATTTAGCGACGAAATATAGCTTTGCAGGAATTGGGTTTCTTTTTGTATGGTTTCGAAATTCGACCTGACAAGAAAAGGATTTTAGACCTTAATTATATGGACACGTGAATTTTATATTATAGAATGTTAAGCTTCCCACTGTATCCCGCACACAGCAGGTAGGCAGAGGGAACCTAGTGTTAAGACACTCCGTTCCCCACTTTCTGCCGAATTCTGGAGGCATTGCATGTTGAGTGGCAGAACTCGACGTCGCGCTTAACCTCGACACCAGTGCGAGGAAATGGAAATATAAATTTAAGTAAATATTTCATCTCCTCGAGTGGGGATCGAACCCACAACCAGTCGGTACAATCACACTTCGTGCCGTTGCGCCACGACTGGCGTGGATTATAGAATGTTATGGTTTCATTTTAAATCACGTTTTATATTTTTAGTTTATACATCAATATGATAAAGCGGATAAGCACTGGTTGGGCCAAATGGCGGGAGGTCACTGGTGTGGTCTGCGATCGCAGGATACCGCCCAAACTCAAGGGTCTGATATACAAGAGCATCAACCGACCGGTTCTTTTATACGGCAGCGAATGTTGGCCAGCACTATCTCGGCACACTCAAGAGCTTCACGTCACGGAAATGAAGATGCTGAGGTGGATTTGCGGCGTAACGCGGTCTGACCGCATACGCAACACATTCATTCGAGGTAGTCTTGGAGTCCGTGACGTAGCGGATAAGCTTCAAGAGCGTCGCCTGAGATGGTTTGGTCACGTTACGCGCCGGCCTAGGAACTATGTCGGATGCAAGTGCCTTGCTATGTCAGTCCCTGGAGTGAGACCTCTCGGACGTCCAAAGAAGCGCTGGTTGGATGTCGTGAAGCAGGACATGAGAGCCAATGGTCTAACCACCGAGGACGCTAAAGACCGTGCAAAGTGGAGTAGGTTGAGTAGGAAGGCAGACCCTGGCAAAAGCCGGGATTAATGCCAGGAAGAAGAAGCCATCAATATGATAAAGCTAAAGAGTTTTGTTGGTTTAACGCGTTTATCTCAGGAACTGTTAGTTCAATTAAAAATATATATATGTCCAGATAGTCAATATACAGCTCTTAGTTATTTCCATTTGACTACAAATTGAGGCTTTAAGTTATATTGTTTTTTTTAACGCAAGAGCGAAGCATAACAAGCAGAAAACGAAGTGTCTGAACACTCGGTTCTCTTAGTTTATTAGCTATGTACTTACATGCAAGACTTTTAATAACATATTTATTACTGAATCAAACTTAGAACTTAGTATTAAGAAACCTCGATCTCCACTTTATCTTGTTAGTAGAGCGAAAAAAAGGCAATAATTTATTTTCCGAATGGGAATCGAACCCAAAACCGTGTTTACAGTCAAATGTACCCGTTCGTTTCATTAAATAATTTCTGTTTAATTAACTGTTAAGCCAACCGTTCAAGGACTTGTAAGTGATGTAATATTAAAATCGCTATACATCGCTGACAATACCTCGTTGCCTTGACTCAGTTTGGAGCCAAATACAAATAATCGAATGTTTCACCCAACAATACAATATGGCTGTTATAATATAGCATTTGATAATAATTGTAATTGGTTTTTTTTTAGGTTCACGCTGTATCCCGAATATAGAAGGGTGGACAGAGGGAACCTAGTTTCAAAGATATTTTGTTATTTAGGCACCGCCCAATTTTAGTGACTTCAGGCGTTAAGTTGTTTAAAAGTTGAGTTAAGTTGAGTTGAGTTCGAACTCAAAGCCGTCGCTCAAATACCGTATTTGTATACATTTTTTCAGCTGCAAGCCATCCTGCATTATGCAAGTAACATGGAGGTAGTCAAAGAAAGTCTAGTGCCAAAACATCTTTGATTTCCATTTCCTGACCGAAATCGAGACAAGGCACGTTGAACAGCGGAACTAAACGTCGCACTGTGTTCACATAGCGGAGAAAACGAAAATGATTTACTTCCATGAGTGGACATCGAACCCACATCATATATGAATCTATATATATCATCTTTATTAATACTATTATTATGCGAGTAACAAATGGATTTTGTAATTCTACAACTTTATAGTAAATACTAATACTTTTATAGTAAATACTTTTCAGTTATTTTTGTTATTATTTTCAATCTTTCAAATACCGTAGATATCGAATGCAACGACTTTCATTAAATCAGACACACACCTACGTTATGCTTCGTTTTGTTACGTTTTGAGTTTCAAAAGCTTCACGCTATATCCTGAACACAAGCAGGGTAGACAGGGAACCTAGTGTAAAGACAATCCGTTCCTCATTTTCCGAGTGGCGGAATTTAACGCCGCGCTCTGCCTAGGCACCAAAGCGATGAAATGAAAATATTGAATGTTTCATCTCCTCGAATGGGAATCGAATACACAAGCTGTCGGGTTTCCGCCGAATTCTGGAGACATTGCACGTTGAGTGGCGGAATTTAACGCCGAGCTTTGCTTAGACATCAAAGCGATGAAATGAAATATTGAATGTTTCATCTCCTCGAATGGGAATCGAATCCACAAGCTGTCGCGTATACAGCCACACGCTTGATGCCCCAGAGCCACGACAGGCGTGAAGCAAAAGTGTTAAAAGCATTAAAATGTTTTTAGAAAGAACGCGATACTTACTCAGGGGAATTATAACGGGAAATAGAAAATCATTGATAACCGTAAAAGCGCTCAAAATAGATCTGATTTTAACAAAAAAAACTGATAAATCTAATTTTTTACATTTATAAAGTGTTTATTCCACACTTAGGAAAGAAAAATACTTACGTAGACTCGAACCCGCGCCTCCTGGAAAACGACCAGGTACAACGGTTTCCAGCGTTCGAGTCCCGCTACGTTCAATTTTTTATACGTTTTCTAAATAAGTATAAATCTAATTTTCTTCCTATCATTGCTTTTTTGTATAACACTGAGTTTTGGATTATATATTTTTCAAGCTTCACACTGTATCCCATACACAGCAGAATAGGCAGAGTGAACCAGGGATTAAGTGTTAAGACACTCCGTTCCCATTAAAACACTTACGCTTCCTACACTTCACCAAATCATGGCGGCATTGCGTGTTGAGTGGCGGAACTCAACGCCGCGCTTTACCTCGTTACCAGAGCGAAAAAACGCTCGCTTATGACCCTGCGCCACGACTGGCCTTAAAAATAGCTAAAAGTATCAGAGTTTATCATTACTTCATTTATTTGACTCAAACGTTAACCGCTATCTTTTAATTGGTATTCGTCATCCGAATAATCAATCGAAATAGTTCTTTGATAAGAAATGGAATCTGTTTTTGTATCTACACTCTACAGGTACTTTTTTTTACAAGAAGTTTTAATTCCTTAGAAATTTACTTAAAACTAGCGATCCGCTTCCGGCTTCGCCCGCTTGTATTACATAATTAATAAATAACTAATATGCATTATTTTCGTTTTCTAATATAATATAATTTTAAAAACTATATTGGACAGTTAAGTTTCAGCCAATGCAATAAAATAATTATTTATAATATAATAATTTTATCAAACTACATTCTTTAAAATGGTATAACTCTTTATTCATAAACTTATGGAGACAAAAAAATAACAATAGGGAAAACTGTAATAAAATCGGTTAAGCCAATTCTGAGATTAGCGTGAACTAATTAACATAGAGAAAAAAAGAAAAAAAAACATTTTTTGGTTCTTTTACTTTATTAAATGCTAAAAATAATATTTTTTTTAGATATTTTCCATGTAAAGACAACGATCCATAAGAATTTCATTATAAGTATAGATTAGATTAATTTATATATAGGTATTTTTTGTATAATTTTTTAATTGAATTACTTGGAACTGTATTATTTCTTAAGCCTTTGAAGGTTTGTTTGTTTTTCGTTTATATTTTATATCCGTGTTGTTTTTATTTTTAATTAAATTTACAAGAACAACATTATAAGTCACGTTAAATTTCCTTTATATACGATTGTTACAGTTTTATTTTAGCAATAATATTAGAATAGATACCTATCATATAATATATTATATAATATTTCTATAACTTTATGTACTTTCCAAAAATTTTGTAGATGTTATTCATGTATATACATATGTGATTTTGTTTTTTTTTGATACAGAGAGCTGTATCAAAAAAAACAAAATCACACTGTATCCTGCATATAGCAGGGTAGGCAGAGGGAACCTAGTCCGTTATTCATTTTTCGCCGTACTTTTCGAGACATTGAATGTTGAGTGGCGGAGCTCAACGCCGGGCGTTTTTTACCTTATTACCAGAGCGAAGAAATGAAAATATTAGTTAAAAATTCTTTCCCCCGAATGCAATCGAAGCCACAATCGTTGTAGTATAGTAACGAACTTGTCCCTCTACGCCACGACGGCCTCAATACATTCTGTATATATTTTCTAATTGAAATTAAACTGTAAAAAAAGACACAAAACAAAAAAAAACCAGTACAATAACTTAATAACAAATATAATTTCCAAACAAATAAATAAAATCGACAACACCTACTTGTTTCACAGATGTATCCTTGGAGCCTATCTTAGTGGTCAGCTCTTTGATGTCGTTCTGCAGCTCCAGTAACCTCGCCTCGTACTCCCCCTGCTCGGTGTCCAGCCGTCGTCGAAGAAGGTGCTTCTCTTGTTCCAGTTCCTGGTTAAGCAGAAATGTTAGGATTTTTAGTTTTGTTGGAATTTTCTATTTAAAATAGGTACTTATTACTAATTTATGAAATGTTTGATAATTTTTTTTCTTAACCATGTAGCGATCAGGGTACAAGCAACAGAGGGAGCATACTGCGAAAATACTCCGCTCTCCACTTTCTGCCGAATTCTGGTGGTAATGGGTATTGAGTGGCAGAGCTCACCAGGAAAAAGTATGTATATGAAATACTTCATTTCCTCGAGTGGGAAAAAAACCGTTTGATATTTTTTTGATAAATTTCTAATTTGGCGTGACAAGTTCGCATAGCTTAGAAATATTTATTTCAATAAACTACCTTGTACGTTATGTTCTTAATTTGGAAATATTGCAATGCAAGTAAAAAAACCATTTATATTAAATTCGAAATTCAGACTCTTAAAAATATTTCATTGAATACGTGTTTCATGGTTTTTTAGAATTCACACTCTAAGGATTCAAATAAGGGGTTGAAAGTTTATATGAAAAAATCTTTAAATCGCCACAGATTTTTATAAAAAATTAAATTCCAACTGTTAAAAATATTTTATTGAACACGTGTTTCGTGGTTTTTCTTAAATTCACCCCGAAGGCGGGCGAAGCTGCGCGTGCCAACTAGTACTTTTATATGACTTTCTAGATTATTTTAAATTACTTATAAAATATACCAAAAATCGTATGTATGAAGAATTAGAATTAGACAAAGCCATAGGAAACTACTAGTATATAAGAATTTTCTTTTTTCTTTCCAATTATTGATTTTCCCCAGCAACCTGTGCAAATGGATCGCAGACAGAACAAACATAGCATATTGACATAATATGTCCGTGCGTCATTCTGTTTCGAAGTGTGGGAATGTTTTTAAGAAATATATTTATTATTATATTAATAAGATCGATATTGAGTTGTGGCGTTTGGTTGTTATTTTTCTATACGACTGCAGTTGTGTAAATTGTCTCAGTGAACGTGCGTAATAATACGTCAGAGGCCAGTCGTGGCGCAGAGGCATAAAGTGTCACTGTAAAATCGACTGGTAATGGATTCGATAATATTTATTTACACTATTATATATTTTCATTTCTTCGCTCTGGTGTCGAGGCAAAAGTTGGCACGGAGTTCCAGTCAACACACTATGCCTCCAGAACTCATCAGAAAATGGGAAACGGAGTGTCTTAACACTAGGTTCCACTCCCTCTGCCTATCCTGCTGTGTGCGGGATACAGCGTGAAGCTAATTTATTTGATTTATGATACATATAACAATGATGTATTAATAATTATTTATTTGAAAAAAAAGTAAGAATATGTGCCTCTTCCTACGGTACGGCAGTAGTTTGATACAGTATCCAAGAGGCCCGGGTTAGAATCCCGCTACGTTCGACTCTAAATACCTATGATTTCCAAATATTATTAATAAATTTTAATATATTTTTAAGTTGTAGATCTGCCAGCCTAGTGTTTACACTCCGTTCCGATTAAGACATTAAGACATTTGCATTCCCCACAAATTCTAGAGGCATGGCGTGTTGAGTGGCGGAACCTAACGCCGCGCTTTTCCTCGTTACCAGAATGAAATGAAATGAAGTTTTAAATTTTTATTGTCCTCGAGTGCTTTGTGATCCTGCGCAACGACAGAACTTAATAATTATTAACGTCATACAAAATTGATATAAATTTTCCTGACATTTTATTGAAAAATTATTGTAACGAATCCACCTGTACCTACGGACACTGTTACCTGACATGTTTGTGTCACATGTGTCATATATATTTTCAAATATTTTTTCAGTTATTTTAATTTACTGTAAAACAAAGCTAGTGTACACACAAAATCAGCCATGGACCTCTCAGATACCTAAAAGACGACAGCAATATAATTAAAGCTAGTTCCACAACTCAAATATCAAAACAAACTTTCACAACTTTTGATAAAAAAAACCGTGTGATTTTTGACAAACACAGAGAATTTAGATTTTAAGAAAATATAGAATTAATTCACAAAGTCATTGTCTTTCACGTCAACACTCAAGACGAAGAAAGCAACTAGTTTAGAAAAGCGAAAAAAAAGTATAATCTTCATTGTAAAATACATAGGAGTAAATTGCTTGGATTCGACCCAGAAACCATCTCATGTAGACCATGGCACGGCGCCATGTGAACCATAAACCCATCTCGACAACTGGGACGTTTTCACAATTCTAGTTATCGAACAATGGTGACTTCCGATAAGGTGTATAATTCTTTTGTTTTCATATTTTGTCATTGATATGGAGAAACTTTGATGTTAAATAGGAATTGTAACATTATAATTTCTACTTAAATTTATATTTCCATTTCTTCGCTCTGGTGTCGAGGTTAAGCGCGGCATTGAATTCTGCCACTCAACACGCAATGCCTCCAGAATTTGGTAGAAAGTGGGGAACAGAGTGTCTTAATACTAGGTTCCCTCTGCCTACCCTGCTGTGTGTGTGCTACAGCGTGAAGCTATGTATATATATTATAATTTGGTCTTATTTTCTTTTCATAGAAAACATAGTTTTTTTTGTAGTGTAGGGTAGGCAGAGGGAACATTGGAACCTAATATTAAGATAGCCACTTCCCATTCAGACACTTCCGTTCGCTCGTTACTACAGCGAGGAAGTGAAAATAATAAATATTTCATTTCCTCGAGTGGGAATTGAAGCTACAGCCTGTCGCCTTTACAGTCACACTTTAAACCCATGTCTTCTTGAAAGAATTGAGGCCAGTGGTGGTGAAATTTCTTTTCTTATTCTTATTTTAAACGAATAAGGAGTTTGTTTGTGTGTGTGGCACACTATAAAAAAAAAGAAAAAAAATATTTTCAACATTGGAATGTTGATTGGAATCAAACTTACTACGAGCAGTACTAATATAATAATAGATAAGATATCAAGTAAACCAATACAATAATACCATTACAAAAGTAAATCTAAAACAAAAGTATAAGTTAGTTAATAAAAGAAATTATATAAATTAGAAACGTATCAATATATGTATATAGATTCCATCAGAAAACAATTGTTACCATTGTTTTTTTTTTAAATACACACTATTCTAAGAATATTACGAAAGATTTCGTGAGAAAAAATCTCTGTCTAGATATTATATTATTTCTTTCATATTATTATTAATAATTTAAATTTATTCTCAACACTAAACACGTAAAACATAAATCAAAAGTGTAAAAGTAACAATTAAAAATGTTTTTAAATAATTAATTGAGGCCGTCGTGGCGCAGGGGCACAGAGTGTGACTGTAAAATCGACTGGTTGTGGGTTCGATCCCCACTCGAGGAGATGAAATATTTACTTATATTTATATTTTCATTTCTTCGCTCTACTAGAGCAAAGGAAAAAAAACACGGCGTTGATTTCCGCCATTGAACATAAATGCCTCGAAAACGGGGAACGGAGTATCTTTATACTAGATACACTCTGCCAATCACGCAGAATGCGGAATACAAAGTGAAGCCGAAAAAAATCGTATCCTATTATTCTATTACTAACTGTAAACAGGAATCGAACCCGCAAACATCGCGTATATATAATAAATTTTAACTATGCAACGATGGCCTCTCACATTAATAATATTTTGCAATGAAAGGAAAATGATATAGTCAGGATATTATAATGACAGTCACGTCAACGACACTCGTCCTTAAGGCTATCCGTTCTCTAACATTAGTCACTTTATCCAATAGCCCAAGATCCCAGGGTCCCCAGATCTACGTCATTTTGACAAAGCTGAAATTTGAAGGACTATTAGCCCCACTGTCAAGGTAGTGAGTCTTAACTACATATTAGACTATTAATTCCCACAATTTCATTTATGTGGCGCAGGGGCACAAAGTGTGACTGTTAAATCGATTGGTTGTGGGTTCGATCTCCATTCGAGATGATGAAATATTTATTTACATTTATATTTTTATTTTTTCGCTCTGGTGTCGAGGTAAAACGCTTCGTTGAGCTCCGCCACACAACAATACCTCTAAAACTTGGCGGCAAGTGGGGAACGGAGTGTCTTAATACTAGGTTCCCCCTGCGTACCCTGCTGTGTGCGGGATACAGCGTGAAGCTAAAAAAATAAGTAGGTCTGAAGGCACTGGGATCTCAGTCTACATTGATTCCAAAGTAAACAATTCAATATTTAATGAGTTAGCCTTTTACTACACCGAGGTCACAAGTTACAATCTCGTTTAAAGAGGATTTTTCACAACTATATTATATTATAAATTATTAAGTGTATAAAAATTAAAAAAAAAAATTAAAATCATTCTCACGTTGTATCCCGCACGCATGCACACATCAGGGTAAAGGAAACCTAGTGTAAAGACACTCCGTTCACCAATTTCTGCCAAATTCTAGAGGCATCGCGTCTTTAGTGGCTCAACTCAATTCGAAGAAAAGAAAATATAAATAAATGAAAATATATTAGTTACCACTACGTTCCCTCTACCTACAATGCTACATACGGCATACAGGCGGAAGCTTAAAAAACTTAGTCGTTGTAACAGTATGTACCTTGAGTATAAGTTAAAAATAAATAAATAAATAAAATAAAATATGCATGACAATACACATAAATAACATAGTTAATTATGAATAATACAAACTATAGATTTTTAATAAAATATTAAACGAGACGTGTATTATCGTCCCGAGTGTCGCGACCGTCATTCTGTCTATATAGGTGGTGATGCTCGGAAGGCAGCGGTCGAGTCGAACTATTAAGTACTACGGTACTAATAAATATGATGCACATAAAGACTCGTACCAAGTATATTATAAATATACTATAATAATTCGAAGCCTATGATGGCACGATCTTTTAGGATCGAATTTCTTATAAAGGCAATATATGTGTAGGAGCGACACATATTGTGGATCTTTGATCCATATTACAATATTGAATGTTGCTTGACGTCGCGAAGGCTGACGTGATGGGCTTATGCGAACTGTTATAGCGACATTAACTATGTCGTGGCTGATGCCGTCTCGCAGTACGCTCGCGATACGTAAGCTATGCTTGTATGGCGTTGGTCATTGACATTTTATATACCACTTCTACGACTTGGTATACGACTAGTAGGTGTGTGGTGCTTTATGTTCCAGCTCCGGTGTATGTAGTAGTGTCCGCCTGTCTCGTACGGGTGTGTGGTGCTATTTTATGTCCTGGAACTCTGGTGTATGTAGTAGTGTCCGCCTACGGTTCGAGACACGACTGTGGGGTGTGTGCCGTGCGTTTATTTAACATATCGGCCGCTTTGCGGTAGTGCGTTCGTTCCAACGACTTATATTGATCAATTAACATCACGAATCACTATTCTAATACAATCTTAATATAAACAAGCGTAACAAGTACCTTCAGAAAGATCACACACAAACGTCCCGGAGAGTTCAATAAGACTGTTGCAGCTGCAGTCTGGTCTGAATTCACGGTGTAGGGGCGGGGAGGGGCCCGTACTCTTTCTTCCTCTTGTTATAACTAGTTCGCAGTTATAGTGGAGAGGAAGATAGGACGCGCTCTTGGCTTATCTTCGGACGAGCTTCGAGTTATGACAATGTTATATTGTCGAGTCTACAGTTATCTAAATAACGGACACAAGAACAACTTCTGATGGCAAATATCTTATTAAAGCGATACCTTCTAATGGCATAATATGAATTTCTTAACACTATTTCCTCTGAATCTCTAAAAGATTTTGGGTTCTTCACGATCACAACTAAAGGGTTCTAACCACTAAACACATCACGAGCCAAGGCATTATTATATTAAATAATATATTCAAAGGAGTTTGGGATATCAGTTACATCGTGTAAAAGACAATATTAACATGTAGGAATCGAACTCAAAACCGTCGCGTTTACGCTGGGCCACTACGCCGCAACAGTCTATATTAACAAAATATATATCAAAACTGACAACTGCCTTTCATTCGAATGCATATATATTATATTAATATAAAGTGAGTCACGGACATAAAGGAGCATCAAATGTCGATTAGGATGCGCAAGCGCAACGTATCCAGGTGATTGGTGTTGCGTTTACCTAATGTTGTTCCAGAGGCGTATTATTCATTTTTGTACTATTATATTAATAATGTATTTTTTTTTGTTTAGATTGAATTTATTTTTATAGGCATTATTATGTTAAAATTATATTTAATAGTTTTTTTATTAATTACTTAAGTGTTACTATGAAATTTACTTAACGTAATTGATCAAAACTTACTTATTTAGAAAACGTATGACTGAAAGTTTAATGACAACAACCTTAATTGCCAACCGTGGCGGATTGCAATAGAAACTGATTATACATTCAATGGTTGTGGGGTTCGATCCTCGCTCGGGAGAATAAGTTATTTTCATTTCCACGTTGACGAAACACACACACACAGGGTTACGGAACACACACACACACACACAGGGTCACGGAACACACACCAGGGGTAGGCACCTTCTCTATGCCTACCCTGCTATATGTGGGATCAAATGTGAAAGTACAATAAAGACAAGTAAAGAATGTTACAATAAGAAATTTATGGTATAGGAAGACTTAGAAAAAACAAATGCTTTTTCAGATTTACAATAGGTACCTATAGAATTTAAATATTTTTTATATATTTTACTTTTTAAATATTGTCCTTCGCATAAATAAAAAAAATAATCCCGACATCACGTGTAATAGTAAAACAAATAAACTAACAGAAGTTAATTAACATTATTCATATATTCGCCAGTCGTGGCGCTGTGCACGAGGTGCGACTGTAAAACCGGCTGGTAGTGGGTTCGATTCCCACTCGAGGGGATGAAATATTTACTTAAATTTATATTTCCATTTCTTCGCTCTGGTATCAAGGTTAAGCGCGGCGTTGAGTTCTGCCACTCAATACGCAATGCCTCCAAAATTCGGCAGAAAGTGGGGAACGGAGTATCTTAACACTAAGTTCCCTCTGCCTACCCTGCAGTGTGCGGGATACAGCGTGAAGCTGATTTGATTTAATTTGATTAATATATTCGTTAATAACACGCTAGCCGAGTACGTCCCTGTGCGTTGCACGGTCCGGCATATTAATTCGGGCGGCTTATATGAGCAGTGACGCCCTGATTCGCTTTCACCGACATCTATTATATATACATATATTGCCTCGTTAAATATTTACTATGAATCGAATATATAATACAGAGATTAGAAAATGTCGTCTTAAAGATATGGCCTCTATTAGAAACTTTTTTAAAGTGTTATTTCCACGAGGAAAATCGTGGATGAGATGGGCAGATCCTTAGGAAAGACATGAACAAGACGTTTCGGTGACGACCGTCCGCGAGCTGAGTGGAAAAAAAGAAGATTGATTTAATTGATTGATTGATTTGCATACAAAGCAATCAGATGAAAGTAATAATGCGTAAGAGAGAGAGAGAAAAAGAGTTAGAGATAAGAGCTAGTCGCGGCGCTGGGGCACTCGAGGAAGAAATATTTGAAATATTCCATTCATATTTACATTTCCTCGCTCTAGTAATGACGCGGACATGCGCGGGGTTGAGTTGCGCCACTCAACACTCATCGGTACAGAGAATGGGAACGGAGTGTCTTAACACTAGCTTCTCAGGTTTCTCCTGCATACCACACTATGCGCGGCATGTACTAAGTTCTATACTAATTTGAAAAATTACAATAAAAAGGATACATAAAAATATAAATATTTATCGTTTTATAACAATGTCCTTCGTGCAAATGCCAACCAGTTGTTTTTTCCTATCGTTAGTCACAAACAGGTTGTGTACAGGTAACAACTAGGTATAATAAATGATACCTTAGGTACCTATATCTAGCCTTTCTAATATATACGAGTACGTGATGCACGAGGTGACATCATCGATGATCTGTCATCTCAATGATAGGGTAAATTGACGAATGTGTTGTGATTTTCATATATTTTATATATTAAATGGAAAAGTGAGTTCATGTTATGCTTTTTTAAGGTTCCGCGCCTAAAAATGGGGACCCTTATAGGATCACTTCTTTAAGAATAGCCTTGTATAATTAGATTTTTTGAAAGCAATATAATTTTTTCTTGCAATATATATCTTCTAGTAATAAGATATCCTGGTCTTCTTGTTCCTGGTCCTTTAATTAAAACGAGACATTTGCGTGTTGAGTAATAGAATCACCGCGCTTTGTTTTATTTCAAGAGAGAAGAAATAAAAAGAAGATTTTCTATAAGAGTTCCCTCGAGTGAATTCTTCTAAAGACATTAGCATTACTTGTTCTAAACAAATTTAAATTAATACATGATATATGTATAATTATATATTAAATATTTCCATTTCTTCGCGCTGGTGTCGAAGCAAAGGAGTTCTCTAGAATTTAGCGGAAAATGGGGAATTAAGTGTCTTAACACTACCTTCCATGTGTCTAACCTCCTGTGTGCGGGATACAGCGTGAAGCAAAGAGAAAATAAAATAAAATATAAAACTACGTCTTCCGTGTTTAAGAGCATTGTATCAACACTTTCATTTAAATACAATATTCACGTCCCACATACGTTTACCTCAGCCGTACCTAAAGTTAAGGCGAAATCTGATTACGATCTCGTAATACAATTCAAATGAAGACATTAAGATCTTAACAATATGTAAAATAAATGTTAAATTGGTATTTTTTAAAATAGAATAAGAGGGCATTTTTTTTTAATTGTCATAAAAGTCTTTTAATTTTTTATAAAATTACTTTGTAAAAGAAATATCCGCGAATGTGATGCAGTGTTGCCTATTTTCTTGGTGTTTTCTGGAAATAATTATTTATATTAACTCACTAAAAAGCTAGAAAAGCAGCCAAATAGATAAAGTTGTTTGTTAATTTAAGTTATTGACTAAGAAAAAATACGTTCTTTTAATATTCTAAATAAGACCGAAGAAAAGAAAGGAATCATCATCATAAGCCTTTTGACAATGAGAGGAGTGTTGAGATCTTCCAAGATCTCGTCGAATAGGAAGCATTGCATATTGAGTGTCAGAACTCAACGAGCGAGGAAATGAATTTCCTCGAGTGGGAATCAAACCCACAACAGTCACACGCTAGTTAAAGAATAAATCTTTGTCTCCTACATCTTAAGCCACACAGCAAAGGTCACACGAACTCTTGGGCAATGGTTTCCGTAAAAACCACATCCATTGTTAAATTTCAACACCAATCTTGAGTTCAGTACTAAGTAATGGGAATTAGTGTGTTATAGTTCGTCATCGAGTACGTTTTCACTTTTGTTTCACTGGTTCATTTCCTTGTTTCTATTATTTAATTGGCTTTCAATTGTTTGGTCTTTCTTAATGAGGTTATATGTTTTTTTTTGTGCCTCTTTAGCAACGTGAGATGGGGCGAAGCATCTTAGGTATTAAATTAAAATAAATCAGCTTCACGCTGTATCCCGCACACAGCATGGTAGGCAGCGGGAACCTAGTGTTAAGATACTCCGTTCCCCACTTTTTGCCGAATTCTGGAGGCATTGTGTGTTGAGTGGCAGAACTCAACGCCGCGGTTAACCTCGACACCAGTGCAAAGAAATATAAATTTAAGTAAATATTTCATCTCCTCGAGTGGGGATCGAACCCACAAACAGTCGGTTTTACAGTCACACCTCGTGCCGCTGCGCCACGGCTGGCCTCAACTAACACAACTAATAGATTCGAATTGGAAAAATTCTTCAGTATTAGGTACTTCGTTTGTCCAAGGAGGAATGATAAAAGGAATATGTCATTTGTCATATAGAAATCTTTAGTTAGATCGACTTGATCAGGCGGGCGAAGCCGCAAGAAAAAGCCAGTTTAAGTATAAAACGGAATATACGCAATAAACTAAATCTTTTATTAAACATCTTTCTGCCAAACGATTTCATATATTTATAACGTGTATGTGATAATTGGTTTCAACATTTAACTTTGTGCTAATTTAAATATTTAATCAATCATTATTTTTTCTAGAAAAAAGTTTTTTTTTCATTATAGCTTCACGCTGTATCCCGCATACATCGGGGTAAGCAAAGAGAACCCAGAATTACGAAATTTACTTTTCGAGAAATTGCGTCTTCAGTAGAGGAAGACTTCGTATTTCTAGAGCAGGGAATTAAAATTAATTCATTGCTACCAATGAGAATCAAACCTACAACTATCACGCTTACAGCGTGATCGGTGAAACGGTGATCCAGTTCATTACGCTGATTATTATTCATTCACTCAATTATATATTTTTTTCATCTTCACCTAGTGTTAAGACACTGTGTTCCCCCTTACCGAAGAATTCTGGAGGCATTGCGTGTTGAGTGGCGTAACCCAACGCCGCGCTTTGCCTCGACACTAAAGCGATGAAATATGAAATAGGATTTGCCTCTATTAGTCATTCATACCAAATTTCAGCTGAAATAATAAAATAAATACTAAAACCGAACAAAAATCAACTGTTATAAATACCGTTAAGCTAACAGCTAACGCAAGTACCCACATTCTGTACAAGAATTAATTGCAAAATTTGATAAAAAAGAAGCATTTGAAACAATGGAAAATCGATCAATTGTAGAAAGCGAGAGCTGCCGGGTCACATATCTATAGGCAAAAAAACCACACAATGTATGTATGTATGTATGTATGTATGTATGTATGTATGTATGTATGTGTGTGTGTATGTATGTATGTGTGTGTATGTATGTGTATGTACGTGTATGTTTGTATGTATGTATGTATGTATGTATGTATGTATGTATATACGTTTGTATGTATATATGTGTGTGTATGTATGTACGTATAAACCAAGACCTGGCACATTTCTTTGGTTCACGGAAACCAATGAAACAACCATTAACATGTAGAAATGCATGGGAATAGTGTTATGTTGACGTCTGTTTATGCAATCGAATTATTGTGAAAATTTAGTTTTTGTCCTCCTTTTTGTGTTTTTGTATGTTGATCGCCAGTCGCAGCGCAGCGGCACGGGGTGTGACTGTAACACCGACTGGTTGTGGGTTCGATCCCCACTCAAGGAGATGAAATATTAACTTAAATTTATATTTCCATTTCTTCGCTCTGGTGTCGAGGTTAAGCGCGGCGTTGAGTTCTGCCACTCAACACGCAATACCTCCAGAATTCGGCAGAAAGTGGGGAACGGAGTGTCTTACCACTAGGTTCCCTCTGCCTACCCTGCTGTGTGCGGGATACAGCGTGAAGCTATAAAGAAATAAAGATAAAGTATGTTGATAGTAAGTATTTTAATTAATCTATTATTAAAATAATACTTTTGTTTCGTATTTAAAACATAGCAGAGGGAACCTGGGAACCTAGTGTTAAGACGGTCCATTCCCAATAAGATACTTCCGTTTTTGAACATTGGCACACCCGGTTTTGCTATTAAAATATTGTAGTGTCAATTAAATCCGAATTATCAAGCAAATAGCAAAACAGACATTATAAGATTTTCTCTCTCACTCCGTTTTCTAGGCACTATCTAACCTTCGAGACACTACGTGTTTAATGGCAGTAGTCAACACCGCGCTTTGTCTTGAAACCAGAGCGAGAAGAAGAAAATAAAAAAAAACCCCGAGTGGACATCGAACTTACAACCGTCGCGCTTATATCATTTTTATACTTTAGCACTGTTTATTTGACCATAATTTTCCTTTTTAATCAACAATTTGTTAGTTTTAATATATAAAAAAAAATTCAAAGGCAACCCTAACGAAATAGAATTGCGTAGTGTTGTATTGTATAACACTATTACCACTAAACTGCGACACTTGCGTCACTATCATTTTGACATCACTATCGATATGATAATGTGATATATTAATTATTTCTGTTTTTACTAAATTATTGGTTTTAGAGTATAATTATGTAGTGTTATCTGGTTGCGTAGATACCTTCTATTCGACTAAATAATTATTTTTTTCTTCACGCTGTATCCCGCAAATTACAGGATAGGCAGGGAGAACCTAGTGTTACGACAACGATCCGTGCTTCACTCCATCCAAATTTCGAAACGTTTTGTGTTGACTGGTGGAGCACAATTCTACAAGCCTGTTACCAAAGCGAGGAAATAAAAAAAATGAATTCTTCCGACTGAGAATCGAACGCACGACCGCCATGTTTATAGTCAGACGCAGTGCCGCTGTGCTCGTGGCGCAGGGGCACAAAGGTGCGACTCCAACACGACGGTTGTGGGTTATATCCCCACTAGGGGTAATGAATTATTAATATATTCATTTTTTCGCTCTGGCACCATGGCAAATTTAACTACTATACAGTGTGATTTGAATATTTATTTTAGAAACCAAAAAATATTATTTAACAATAAAAAAAAGAATTAAACACTAGTTTACGTATTTTTAATTGTATACATAATACGTTATTTAATTACAAATTATATACTAAACACAATATTATAATATTATAATGGCGTATAACGTACGCAAATAAAGGGAAAGTGTGAAACTTGACTCGCTTATATTTATTATACATGGTGTGCTTTATCTGTATACACCGTAATTAAATGTTTTCTTAAATATAGCTCTTATATAATTTCATTTAATTTTTTTTTAGTTTCACGCCGTATCTCGCACATAGCAGAAGGCAGAGGGAACCTGGGAACCTAGTGTTAAGTTACACCGTCCCCATTAAGACAGTTTCGTTCAATCTCAGTGTTCAGACACTTCGCTTCAAACTATCCGCTTCAAATTGCAAAACATTGATTGTTTAGTGGCGGAACTAAACGCCGTATGTTAACATCAAAGCGAGAAAACAATAATAGTTCAATACCCAATTGGAAATCGAACCCACAACCGAATATCAATAAATTGACCCTATTACCTAAACTTCGTGTACTAAGTAACTTTATAGGTTTTAGTTAAAGCAATCACGTGCGAATACCTTCGTGTTGTTTTCCCATAAGGAATACACCGGTTTACCTCAACTCCATCAATTCACCGTCAGTTATGTCATATGGCATTGTAACCTAATGGGGACCTATTACTCAATACTAAAGTCTTGTTAAACCTACTTCCAAAATAAATGTATTCTAATTTCTAATTATGAGAAAATGCTTTTTAGAAAACATATAAAAATTTGAACGTAGCGGGATTTAAAATTTAAAAATGTAAAAAATAAGTAAAGTAGCGATCACTGAGGCCCGCATTTATAAGCCGCTTTCAACTCTTAGGTTGATCTTGAGATGCCGTTTTCATTCGTAAGTTATTAAAATGGCATCTCAAGATTGATCTCGGAGTTGGAAGCAGTGGAAGGATGGTTACAAATAAATTGTTGTAATGTCGTCGCTCTGGTAAATAAAGCGCGGCGTTAAGTTCCGACTCTTCTGCTGTTCCTCGACAAAAGGACATATTTATATACATATTGTTTTTAGCTTGGGTTCCGCAAATAGCAGGGATAGACAGTGGAAACCTGGGAACCTAGTGTTAAGACAGTTCCCTTTCCCACTTTCCGCTGAATTTTGGAAGACCGAGGAAAAATAAAAATATTAATTACTTCATTCCCTCGAGTGGGAATCGAATCCACAACCTTTCGCGTTTACAGTCGCATGCTTGTGCCCTTGCACCACAACTGGCTTCGATAAGACCATCTAACCAATTTTTTTTTTCAATTCAAACCAATAGTTAGCGAGATTAGCAAGTTCATCCAAACTCACCGTATTTATAATATGAGTAAAATAAATGTATCCCGCACACAGCAGGGTAGGCAGAGGGAACCTAGTGTAAGACACTCCATTCCTCACTTTCTGTCGAATTCTGGACGCATTGCGTGTTAAGTGGCAGAACTCAACGCCGCGCTTTGCCTGGACACCAGAGCGAAGAAATGGAAAAATAAATTTAAGTAAATATTTCATCTCCTCGAGTGGGGATCGAACCCACAACCAGTCGGTTTTACAGTCACACCTCGTGCCACGTCACGACTGCCCTCGCCACGAATATCAACGCAGATATAATAATATTGTTACCTACCTAAATACATATAAGTAAATATGACGTATGTACGTTAGTTGACTCACCGGATGTTAAACACTGTAGAATGTCTCGTATACCGTATAAGTAACTTACCTGTAAAGGAAAACAGTTTTGTAAGTATAATGTTAAGAAATCTATATATATGGCTATACTTATTGTAAAATCGTAACTGATTGGAAATATGCAATATATATGTAAAATATAGTATATGGAAAATATATAAGAAAAAATGTTAACACAAAAGTATGATTTTTTAATTATTATCTGTTTGTTTGTACGTTTGTTCAAACTAATCTCAGAAACGGCTCAACCGATTTAATTACAGTTATTTACTAACTTATTTTAGCAAGCTTCCCGTAACATTTAATGTTTGATTTTTTTTTCAATCGCAAAGATTCTTCCATTATAAAGAATGTTATTCGGCAAAATGGCTATGAAAACTGATTTATTAAAATAATATATACTTTTATTAGAAAATAATGTAAATTAATAATTATGCAGATCAAGCGGGCGAAGCCGCGAGCGGGTCGCTAGTTGAGATATATAAATATTAACTAATTGACTTGCAACATTTGCAAGCGCTTTGTTGTAAAATAATTTGAATTAAATTCATATTAAAGTTGTTGTTTATTATAATATATACATAAATAAACAATTATTATAATGAAAATTGTTCAATTGCGGATATACGAAATTATTGGCTAACGGCTATTCTACTGAAGTTATGTCAAAATCGATTCAGCTTTTTTAAATCGTAGGATTGAAGGCATGGTTTTTAATGATAGGTTGTAGGTTCGGCTCCCACTTGAGGGAACGCGCACAGAGGGTTCCGTACTATTAATATCACGTTTGTTGGAAGCCCACTTAAATATTTATTTGATTGTTTTTCGCTATTTATTGTTAAAGCAGCAACAAAAAATAAAAGTACATCATCTGCGAAAATTTTAAATGTCAAACATAAAACATGAGACAATCTGCTGAGAGACAGACGGAACAGAACCGGAAACCAGTTCAAATTTTTGGGTACGGAACCCTGAGAGTCCCCACTCTCTAGTCTCCCTACTGGAGATTAAACTCACAACCCATACTTTTACAATAAGACGTTTTACCACAGCGTCACGATGGGTTCTATAAATAAAATTTTACAAAAATATTTCATATACATTTCGAAATATAAAACCTTAATAATAATTAGCATATAGAAAGGTCATTCAAAAAGGTCAGTCGTGGCGTAGGGGCACATATTGTGACTGTAAAACCGACTGGTTGTGGATTCGATCCCCACTCGAGGAGATGAAATATTTACTTAAATTTATATTTCCATTTCTTCGCTGTGGTGTCACGGACAAGCGCGGCGTTGAATTCTGCCACTCAACACGCAATGCCCTCAGAATTCGGCAGAAAGTGGGAAACGGAGTGTCTTAACACTAGGTCTCCTCTGCCTACCCTGCTATGTGTGTGAAGCTGATTTATTTTTATTTTTTTTTTATTCAAAAGGTTTATCGTATAAAGGCTGCATTATTTCAATGTTGGGGTCAAAATGGCGAATTTGCCAAAGGTGAGGGTCCTCTAAAGGTTGAGCGCGTTGCTTTGTTACATCACGCATCCGGCTTTATATTCTAATACAAAGTTTGGTTTAATAACCCTAGTTAAGGCTGTATCCCGCATATAGCAGGATAGGCAAAGGGAACCCAGTGTTAAGTTTCCGTGATTTAAATGAAAATATGAAACGATTCACTCTCCTGAGTGGGAATCGACTCCTGTTATACTATGTACACAGGCTGGTGTACCTACCACTACGCTACAACGGCCTCCTGGATTTTGCTTTTTTTATAGCATAGCATCTTGTTTTTTTTTATCATATCAAAAAATAGTAATTATTCCTTCAGCTCTTTATTGTTGTCATTTTTAAAATAGATGGTGTAACTTAACGCCGCATTTCGTTTTCCTGAAAAGCACTTGTGTATCAATACAAGAGTATACACGAGTATATATCATCTCTAAGTCACTCAAACTATAAGTGCTATGTTTTAGAGTACGATTACCATACGGGAGAATAAATTATTTTTATTTATTTTTCATGGTGAATTAAGGCGGAACAGAATATCTGGACACTAGGTTTTCACAGCCTACCGCAAGAACTACTGCGTTGTACCACTCAACATGCCCATATCGGAAATATTGGGGGAGCGTGGGGGGTGGCTTAACACAAGGTTCCCTCTGTCTACCCTACTATATGCAATATACAACGTAACCTAAAAACCTAAAAAAAAATAATTTTTAAGTCCTATCTATTCCCCAAGGCCACCACCAGTAAATCTTTAGTGCAAAAAATTGAAAGTAAAAATTGAAAATAAAACTTAACAGCAAAGTGTGAAGCTTCAAATGATGAATCATTCAAGAATGACGAAAACTGACAGGTTCTAATGATATATACGTTAGTTAATGTTAACATTGCATACAATTCACATAAATAATAAAATTGATGTAATATCTGGTTAAATCGACCATTAAAAATGTTTTTGCAGTTAATTTTAATATTATAGTATAGCGTCGTGGCGCAACGCTGTCGAACCCACTACCAACGCGATTATAGTAACATGCCTTCACACTGCTAATAGAGGTAACCTGGAGATCTAGTGTTAAGACACTCCGTTCCCATTTAAGACACCTTTGTTTCCCAATTGCCGCCAAATTATAAACGTATTGCGTGTTGATGAATTTTATGCCGCGCTTCGCCTCGTTAAGGAAAAAAATTCCTTCAGTAGGATCGAATCCAGAACCTTTAGGGTTTACCTCTACTCAACAATCATACAAATAATAGCAAATACCTAATAGCTTACCAGACTAACATCTTATCTCAAGAACTAAAAGTAGTAATTTCATCAAAATGGATACTTATCAGAGCAAAAAAAGGCAAATTATAGAACAATAACGTGCGCCCTTGCAAACAACGAGGTTTGAAACAAAGAATAACGATATGATCAACAATGGGACTTCAAGTTTAGACGTTATGAACAATACACAGATAAACACACAGTCAATGGGGTGTTTCGCCATCGTTTTACATTGTAGTATCTTGTGGACGCTGTAGAAGTACTTGGAGGAACTACTTTTTAAAATATTCTACTTTAGTTATAGGAATTTCGAAATTGTTAGCCTTTTTTTAGGTAGAGGGAACTGTTTTTTTTGCCTATTTCTGACATCGTGTGTTAAGTGGCGGAAGTAAACGCCGCGCTTTGCTTCAACATCAGAGCGTAGAAATGACATATTTTTTTATTTCCTCCAGTGGGAATCGAACGTATAACCTATCGCAATTACAGTCATACTTTGTACCCTTGCATCACGATTGGTCTCATTGTGTAAGTCGTTTTTTGTATTTTTTTATGTTAAATGACCATTTTATTGATATATTGACGAAAATGTTACCTTAATGTATCGAATCTCATCGTAACAAGTATATATCAATGTCAACATGTTTAAGATGTATATTAAAATAAGTTTTATATGAAAACCGGTCATAAAACCAATATTTACATTCAAATAATTTAAAAACAAATCGATTATCTATAGATAGAATTGAAATATGATCAGTATATAAAATAAAATTTTATTATTTGTTACTACAGTACTAGTCTTTTGCAAAAAAATTATAAATGGCTTAAGCCGTTTCTGGGATTAGCGTGATCAAACGGACATACGAATCAGCTTCACGCTGTGTCCCGCACGCTACAGGGTAGGCAGAGGGAACCTAGTGTTAAGATACTCCGTTCCCCACTTTCTGCCGTGTTCTGGAGGCATTGCGTGTTGAGTGGCAGAACTCAACGCCGCGCTTGTCCTTAACACCAGAGCGATGAAATGGAAATATAAATTTAAGTAAATATTCCATCTCCTCGAGTGGGGATCGAACCCATAACCATAAAAATAAATATAATATAAAACATTTAACAGACTAAATGCATTATTCTTAGCTTCGTGAACTCAAGTCACGTACAGACGATAACCGAGACAACTTAACAAATATTTCTATAGCACGTGACGTGACGTGATGACAGGATGATAGCCACGACAAGATTTAGTGGAACTAACTGTTTTTTAAGCTGGAATGGTGATGATGATGATGATGGTTTATTTCTTGGTTTAGCTTCACTTTTTACACGGCATAGAAGGGTAGATTAATGGAATATAGTGTTAGGACACTCCGTTCATCAAGCATCGTCCAGATTTCGAGACATTGCGAGTTGAGTGACGAAACTCAACTCCGCATTTCGTCTGTTTACCAAAGTGGGGATATGAAATAATTTATTTTCGTGATTGGAAATCGCAACCAAAACTGTCGCGTCCACAGTTTAACACCGTGTGCCGCTGCGCCACGATGGCGTTTTCAAATATACATATCTCATTTTTTTGGCTTTAGCTGTTTCTCGCACTTAGCTAGGAAGGCAGAGAGCTTGGGTACTTAGTAATAAATACTGGGTTCCCGTTAAGATAACGTCGAATTCTTGGGGCATTGCGAGGAAATGAAAAATATTAAATATTTCATTCCATTGTGTGGTAATCAAACCTAGAACGGTCGCGTTTACTGTCGCACATTTATACCCCTGCGCATTTTTATAGAATATATTATAAATTTAATGGAACAGAGGTAAACCTCCTTCTCCTCCTTTTTCTATTATCCGATAGAAAAAAAGAAAATATATTTAAAACAAACCCCAAGTGAGAAACGAATCAACAATAAACTCGCATAAAAAAAAGACAGGTCCTGCCCACCATAAGAAAACCTCGTCTACGATAATAAAGAAACTTCTTTTTTTTTAAATTAGATACTATTTCTATGAAACATTGGAAGCAGCCAGCAGCGATATTAAAAGCTTTCAATCCGGCGGAAGCAGTCATTACTAGAAACTATTAGATATTAAATGGAAAATATTGTATAGCGAACTTGACTATGTCTTCATTTACTCTGTAAATGTATGTGAAACTAGAGTGTCTGTAAAATCGACTGGTTGCGGGTTCGATCCCCATTCGAGGAAAAGAAATATTTATTTACATTTATTTCCTCGCTCTGGTGTCGTGGCAAAGCGCGATGTTGGGTTCCACCACTCAACACGCAATGCCTCCAGAATTCGGCGGAAAGTGAGGAACTGAGTGTCTTAACACTAGATTCCCTCTGCCTACCCTGCTGTTTGTGGGATACAGCGTGAAGCTATAGCGTTTAGTTATTATAATTGTTATTTTGTTTAATATATTGTATTTCTCTTACTAAAAATGAGATTTTTTTGTGCACATTTTATGTAGCAAGAAATAGGTTTAAATGTTTTTTTTTTGTCTCAAAGTGTTAAGACACTCCGTTTCTCATGCACCGTTTAATTTTTGAGATACATAATATGAATGCACAAAGTGAGGCTACCGTGGAACTGTTAGTCATCTGACTCAAGATCTATGAGATCTCGCATTGTATGCACAGAGGCTGTGGGTTCGATCGCCATTCCGAGAAGTGATTATGTTTAAAAAAAGTATTAATTCTTCCAGTCTTTCAGCAAGGCAAAACGCAGCGTTGGGTTTCGCCAATCAAAATGTAAAATCTCTTGATCGGTTGAATATTGAAACTGTGTGCCTTTCCAATAGCTTCTCTGTGCTATGATTAAAAGAATTCCTAATAAAGAAATATATAAATCAAAACAAAAAAAATATATATTTTAGCAACCCAATATTAATTCCGTAAAACAATATTTATTATAATACTACAGAAACGATAGTTTACGTAACCGCTCACGTCGCGTTATGGAAGTACGGTTTCAAATTGCGAAACATAATATAATCGGTATTTTAATATAATAAATTTTATATAGATTAGTCAAGCGTACGTGCTGGTAGTAAGTAATCTTTGTTTATTTTTAATATTTTTAACTCGGTTTTCTTTTTTAGTTTCACGCTGTATATGTGTATACACATATACAACGGGGTTGGCATATATATATCATCTCAATTTCTACAGCTTCACGCTGTATCCCGCACACAGCAGAGTAGGCCGAGGGAACCTAGTGTTAAGACACTCCGTTCCCCACTTTCTGCCGAATTCTGGAGGCATTGCGTGTTGAGTAGCAGAACTCAAAAAAAAATATCAGTTTCTATTTTCTGAAACATCTTTTTATTAGATAACGTATTAAAATTTGAGGGAAACAGTATTTGAACACGTGATCACGCGAAGCTTTGTTTTATTTGTTATATATAAATTTTACAATCACTCAAGGTACAAAATATTAGAAATATTTTTAAAAAAACTTGAAATGTCTATTGCATAGTAGCAAATTCACTTCTTTTTCCCGCACTGCAGGATAGGCTGAAGGAATCTACGTGTTAATTTTTCAAGACGTTGCAAGTTGAGCGGCGCAACACAACACCACACTATATCTACCAGAGTAAATAAATCAAATAAAATCAAAAGTGGGGAACGGAGTGTCTTAACACTAGGTTCCCTCTGCCTACCCTGCTGTGTGCGGGATACAGCGTGAAGCTCTTAAACAATGCTAAATAAACACAAATGTACGGACCCACCAAATTAATAGGTAATTATGTATTATATTAATTTAATATTTTCGTTTCGTCACGCCAGCACCAAGACAAAACGCGGCGTTGAGTTCCGTTGACTAACAATAAAATATTAACATGAAATAATTACAACACAATATGGTTTTATAGCGTCATCCAAGTGAAAGTAGAGTGGAACCCTATCTTGGATTGGAATATTCATATATTCATATATGCTAATATAGACGACCTAGTGCTTAACTGGTCTTAGCTGCAACGTTGATTGATATCTGGAACGGCCACTGTGGAAGTAGTGGTTGAAAGTAGGACTAGATAGGCTTATAATACTAAAGATATCGTATTAACATAGTGCTTAGTTAGTAGTAAATAGAAGACAAAGCGCGGCGTTCAGTTCCAATCAACACGCGATATCTGGAAGTTTGGGAAACGGAGTGTTTCTTGTTGTATTCTGATATGAAATGAAGCTGTTCTTTTTTTTTAATTTTGAAGCATTTGTGCGTACAGGTACAGATATGTTATAGTAAACGACATTAGTTTTAGATTCATATTGATAAATTATCAATTCACCATCATTCTCTCATCTTTATTGGATTTATACTGTTAATTTAGGTTCAAAAATATTAATATTAAAAGTTTGACATTCCACCAGTGAGACAACATAGAGACCTCTGAATTATCAACTATCTCTACTATACTTCATAGTAATATTATAAATTTGAATGTACGTTTGTTTGTTACGCTTTCACGCCAAAACTGCTCAACCGATTATCATGAAACATTGTACACATATTCTGAGAGGTATTAGAAAAGACATAGGATACTTTTAATTAAAAAAAAATATGATCCTTTGGTTATAATATTAAGGTCAGCACTAGGTAATGAAATATCTATTTATATTGATATTTTAATTTTTTCGCTATGGTGTCGAGGCAAAGCGTGGCGCTGAGTTCCACCACTCAACACACAAATCTTTCCACGATTTGATGGAAAATGAGGAACGGAGTGTCTTATCATTAGGTCCCCTCTGCTTATCCTACTGTGTGCAGGATATAGCGTGAAGCTAATTTTTTTTTCTATAGCTATAATATAAAAAAAGTCTCTAGTATTTAATATAAAAATCCAAAATCCAACAATACTGTCTATCGGTTTTGAAAAAATCGTTTATCCCAGACTAGAGACCACTTTCGCTTGACCCGCTTTGAATTGTTCATTGTTCATACTCACGAACGGTACTATTGGTGGAACTTGGAAATTGAACCTTATACCACCTTATAATAGAGATTAGGTAAAACTTCAATCTAAGTTCTAAGTTCATATCGGCATTGCGTCAAAATTAGCCTTTTATCAAAGTGTAATAGGTAAAGACATTTAAAATTATTCTCTATCGTTTTTAGTATTTGGTAAAGATATCGCAAGTTCTGGTAATTACTAAAACATCGTATATTCTGAGGCCGTCGCGGCGCAGAGGCACAAGCGAGTGACTGAAAAGCGACGGTTTTGGGTTCGATTTTCACTATTAAACATTTCATTTCTTCGCTCTGGTACCATAGCAAAAACGTGGCGTTAAGTTATATCACTCAACACCCAATGCCTCCAGAATTGACGAATTCGGGGAACGAAAATGTCATAATGGGAACGAAACTGTTAAGACACTCACTAGTCTCCCAGGTTCCCTTTGCCTACCCTGCTACGTGCTACAAAAAAAGTATTAACCGTACTTTATATAGCTACCGAACCACTTAAAGACCCATATTCATTACATACATACATTTCATATAACTTTTTGCACTAAAACAACTTGAACTTGCATCATTTACAAAAAAACTAGCTATTGCAGCAACGAGCAAACCCACTCCCATACACCACGTCTGGTTTAACCAGCTGGTTGGCTTTGGAAAAATGTAATATAAAAAAATATTTGAATGTATTTATTTGGTCAATGATTGCAAAAACTTAAATTTAGTTGTCCACCTGTTTATCTTAGTGGTCTATCGTGGCGCAAGGACACAAGTGTGGGACTGGAAGCGCGACAGGTTAAAAGTTCGATTCGTAATACTACTTCGGAGAAATTAAATATTTAATAGTTTCATTTTCACGCATTACATTAACAGTTCGGCCTTGCGACCTTGCTACGTGCGGGATACAGCGTGAAGCTATAAATAAGAATTGACAGCGTAGCACTACGGCAGCGTACCAATAAAATAATAAAATTTAAATTCAATCAAAAAAACCGATTTCAAACAGTAACTATGCAAAGTTTAAGACTTATACGATTTCCTCATGGATGGCATTGTTAGAAATGGACCAAATTATTAAATAGGACAACACGGGAATCACCAGCTTTCAAATAAAAAAAGAATTATCATAATCGGTTCATCCAGTCAAAAGTTCTGAGGTAACAAACTTAAAAAATACATTCGAATCGAGACCTTTAACAGAATTCGGTTAAAAATAACAAAACATAACAACTGTGTGGTACAGTGGTCAGTGTCAGACATTCCTTTAACGCTATACATAGTTGCATAAACTAGTATTACTAAAAAAAAACCGTAATTCACCGGATGTCACGTTACTACCACTCGAATCCATAGGTCGTTGGTTCAATCCGGCTCGAAGGACCAGTGTTGGGGTTACTAGTGGTTTAAATTAGTGGACTGTATAATTTGACATAGGCGTTTAATAAAGAAAAATTAACAAAATAAAATTCGGTATGCTTGCGACGCCCGATTCAAATGCAGTGGTAGCTGTCAGTTGGTAACAACTTTGTCCGCGTATGCGCACAGCCAAACAGCGCCATCCCACGGCATCAGTTCAAAACAGAGAACCTCCTCCTTTTACAGAAGTCGGTTAAAAATACCAAAACACAACAACTGTACCACAAGTGTCAGACATTCCTTTAACTCCGTACATAATTACATAGACTAGTATTACTAAAAAAAACCGTAATTCACCGGATGTCACGTCACTACTATTAGAAAAAACCGTACTTGATCCTTTCCATACAAAGCTTTTAATTGACGATTTTAATTATTAAATACCGGTGTTGGTTGTTTGTGTGTTGTTTAAATGTCAAGTCGGTTGCTTTTAAAAGAATTATGTGCATATTCTAGCGAGTTTCATATAACTACATATATCTATATAAAAAGTCAGTAAGGTCGTGCGATTGTAAAAGCGACGGTTGTGGGTTCGATTCACAATCAAAGAAATAAAATATATATGCTCATTTGATAGGTCTAGGACAAGGCAAAGCGCGGCGTTGAGTTCGTCACTCAACACGCAATGCAACCAGAATTCGGCGGAAAGTGGGGAACGGCGTGTTTTAACACTACGTTTCCTCTGCCAGTACCCTGATGTGTGCGGGATACAGCGTGAAGCTGATTGATTATGCCGTCGAGACGCAGCGACAAAGCGTCTGATCATTATTTGAGCTCTTACTAGAGCAGGTTGAATCGTTTTTATTTTTACCTCTGAAAGAGAGGGACAAAGGTTTCCATTAAAACATTAAAACAATTGGGTTTCAAGCGGGCGAAGCCGCAAGTGGGCTTAGCGACCCTATTCAATAAATGTACCTAAAGGTAGCCCGTTGCAGTGGGACAGAGTCTGACTTCAGGTTCCCTCTACCTACGAGATATATCATGAAAAAACTTTTAATTTTTAATTATTATGCAAAAATATAAATAAGTAGGTGCGTGCATTGTCGTACGTATTTTATAAATGCGTCAGCGTGCAGCGTTGCGTTAGCTCAGCAGTGCGCGGATATTGCCAAATACCGGTATCTCATATCCAATTAGTTGTTGATATAAATAAATTATGTAAAAACGTGGTGTTGCCGTTCAAATCCACTTCATAGAGTATTTTATTTAGACGATTTTAAGGTTAAATTTACGATTTTGACCGAGTTAAATTTTCACTAGGGGAATATTTTTATTTTCTCGCTCTGGTATAAAGAAAGTGCGGCGTTGAGCTCCTCTGGTCAACCTGTGCAATGTCTCCAAAATTTGGGCTGTAAATACGGGACGGAAATGTGATACTGGGTTCCCTCTGGTTCATATGCGGAATACAGAGTGAACCTAAAATGAATATTAATTATTTCTGAATGTGGAAAGTTGAAATAAGAGTATTGTTTCATTAGGACTCTGATTAATATGTATTAAAATGCGGGAACATGTGAAGATAAAAAAACAGCACTTTTTATTTCAACATTTTTTAAAGTAATCGCAAAAAAATAATTAGAAACGTAGAATTTTCCAGGAAATGCTTGTTGAGTGGTGGAAATCAACGCCGTTCTACCATTGAGGAAATGAGAATATTTAACATTTCATTCTTTCGAGTGGAAATCGAACACCCAACCTTTACACGCTTGTGCTCCTGAGCCACGATGGTCACTTTTACATTGATAACCATACATCCACTTAATAAACGATAAAAATTTCGAAATTTCGAATAAATAATATAAGAAACGAAAGGAAGCCACATAATATAGCACACGCTGACGTAAGTGAGAAATAACAGTAGAAATGCTTCGCAAAGCAGGCAATATCTTAGATAACCATCATTTAGTTCAAATAAAGATTTGGATCTGATGAACTGGGTCGTTGAGGCCACCGGTACGATCAAGATCAATCTTTTGAATTTTACTAGATTTTTTTTTAGACTTTTCTCGTAAATTTGTATGTATTTTTTTTTAAATTTTAATGTAAATCCTCAAAAACAGAGCTATTGGTAGAAAATAAATAGGAGAAATCTTTCACAAGTTTATTGTGGCACAATATCTGACTTAAGACACGAGAGTTATTGGTTCGATTCCCATCCGGTTAAAGAAGTTATTTTTTTAATTTCTAACTCTACTAACATGAAAAAGCTTGGGGTAAAGGTCACTCAATGTAAATTATCTCGAAAACCAGACCACATTCTTTACTAGTCTTTACACTAGGTTCCCTCTTCCTACACTGCAATATGCGGGGTACAGCGTGAAACAGAAACAAACAATTTTAAAATAATATATAGATACCTTAAGGATAAAATGTAGGTCAGTTTGTCTCGAATCACCAAGCATTTGGGTGGTCTGTACCTACCTGAGTAAATCGATTACGAAGACTTCGGTCACAATGGTGAAGGACATCCAACCGTAGAGGAAATGTCGTTAAAGATTTTAAAATAAAAAATAAATCAGCTTCACGCTGTATTCCCCACACAGCAGAGTAGGCAGAGGGAACCTAGTGTCAAGACACTCCGTTCCCCACTTTCTGATGGAATTCTGGAGGCATTGTATGTTGAGTGCCGTCCATTGCCTCGACACCAGAGCAAAAAGAAGGAAATATACATTTTAAGCAAACATTTCATTACTTCGAGTGAGAATCGAACCCACGACCAGGCGCGTTTACAGTCGCACTTGATACCCCTGCGCCACGACTGGCCTCAATTTAGCTTGAATTAATAGTTTTGAGTGTTTAGACGGTTCGCGGATCAGTGGCTAAATTTGTTTTGAAAGTAAATTTTTCATTTTAAACATGAAATGGTTAATTGAAATCATCACTATTATTTGGGTTTAAATGCAAAACTAAATTATTTTTAGTAGAAAAGTGGGAAAAGTTTTCCTGAACTTTGGGATTATTTATTGGGTGATGTAGTATTTCATTTTATTTCTGGGGGAAATTGCATAATTTTAGCAAAGCTGAAATTTACTGCCTGGGGGCCTACCTACGTAATTTTGGCTAAGCTAAAATTTTTAGGATTATTAGTCTAATATGTTGTTAAGACTTACTAATTTGAAAGTGGAACCCTTACATAGGTAGCGCCTCTGAAAGAGCCCCACTTTCAAGGCTGGGGTGAGCTAGGTCTGGGGGCCCTAGTATCTCAATTTAAACGAAATAAAGATTGATTTTATTACTCTAAAAGATTAACAAACATAAAAAGAAATTTTCAACTGCAGCCAATAGCTTCTGAGATTAGCACATTCAACCATACAAAACATAAATATATGTTTTTTAAAAGAAATTACATCATCATATTAGTCATAACAGTAATACATTATTTACTTATATTTTATTTTTGTAATCGTGTCGGGTTGCGTTAGTTAAATGCTATAAATAAATTGATTAGATAATTAATATATGTTTATTAACAAAGTATTGAGTATTGAGGCCAGTCGTGGCGCAGGGGCGCAGAGTGTGACTGTAAAATCGACTGGTTGTGGTTTCGACTCCCACTCGAGGTGATAAAATATTTACTTACATTTATATTTTCATTTCTTCGCTCTAGTGTCGAAGCATAGTGCGGCGTTGAGTACCGCCACTCAACACGCAGTGCCTCCAGAACTCGGCGGAAAGTGGGGAACGGAGTGTCTTAACACTAGGTTCCCTCTGCCTGCTGTGTGCGGGATACAGATTTAAGCTGATTTAATAAAGTAACAGTATTAAAATAATTCAATTATTAGGATATGATTTTATGTGGTACATGAACCCATCTTATATATTAAAAATACATCTCTCAAAGTTAAATTATACTTTCTTAATTAGGTACACTCTCTCCTATTTTACAATTTGAAAATTAATAATTTATAGTACATAACCCAAGTTTTACTAACGTACATACAGTAATCTACGATAAACGCATAATAATATATAATAACATAGAAAGAAACTAAAATAGAGAGAAACACATAATAATATATAATAAAATAGATTATAAAGATAAATAACTAATACTCGAGAAAAACCAGGACCAGCAACTACCACATCAAGACCACATAACTAACAGCATTTTACTTTAAAACTGTAAAAACTGGCGAGCACCTGTAAAATCATTCTACCACGAGACAAGAGAAAAGTAAATCAGAATTGCGCAATATACAATTGCGTTAAATCGATTTTCATACTATTCCACTGTTATAATTCGATTCTAACCACATTTTGTATTAAATTAAAGAAATTTTGATCGATTTTATAGAATACCTTTTAATACCTTTTAATAATTTTATAGAATATAGTTAACGTCATATTTTTAATGAGCTTCACGCTGTATCAAGCATACAGAAGGGTAGGCGAAGGGAACCTAGTATTAAGACCCTCCGTTCCCCATTTTCCGCTGAATTTTAGTAGCATTGCGTGTTGAGTGGCGGAACTTAACGCCGCGCTTTGCCTCGACTCCAGAGCGACGCCACAACCAGTCACGTTAACAGTCAAACACTTGTACCCCTGCGCCACGACTGGCCTCAATTTTAAATGTAAAATAGAAATATATCATTATTTCATAATTTGGAGTTTTAGATATTTTTAAATCGATCGACCTTAAAAATCGATCAATAACCGATTAAGAGCGACCGCAAAAGGATGAATCATTTTGTTTCTATTGGTTTATTTATTTAGTTAAATTATTTCGTAGAACCTGTCTTTGTTATATTTAAAACAAAAAAAACTTCGAAGTCGTCGTGGTGCAGTGGTACAACGTCCGCCTGTAAAAGAGACGGTTGTGTATTCGATTACTACTAAGAGAATGAATTATTTAATATTTTAATTTTCTTGTTCTGTTAACGAAGCAAGCGCGGCGTGGAGTCTCGCCATTTAACACACACTGCCTCTTTAATTCTGCGGAAAGTGGAGGGTGAACTGTCTTAGCTCTAAGTTCCCAGGTTCCCTCTGCCTACCCTGTTACGTAAAGCGTGAAGTTAAAACAATCTATTCTATAGTTAAAAGCAAAGGCATTATGCATATTTAATATACTTACATTATAAATCTATATTACTTAGGAAGATAGTTAGAATCTCTTCAAAATGACTTCCGATATAATTTTTTTTTGTCACATAGGAACATTAATAACGTAACATCACAAGTTCCCCACTTCCGGCTTGAAAGCTCATTCTTTATCAACTTCCGTGCAGCGGGCGGGTGTTATTATACCAACTTTTTAGTTTATATTAAGATTTCCTGGGGGTGTGTGTTTTTTTTAATTATAAGAAATTGCTAATTTATGTTTTGTATTTTAATAGACATAAGGGATGGTTTTGGGGTTGGTGATAATTTTTTTAATTAAAATACTTTTAGATAAAATGGGGCGTAGGATTTGGGCGGAGAGTTGAGAATAGTGACTTTTCACTATTTTAATTTATCTGCCTTGTAGAATATAGAAGTGATATAAGCAATAATGCAGTATTAAAAGTATAGTGATTAATTGATTATGAATTGAAGAATAATTTGTAATCAAATTTTGAATTTAATCAGTTTGTGATAAAAAAATACGAAGGGCCAAAGCCTTTTCTTTTACATAAAGGGCAAGCTGAAGAAACCTACTGTTCCCTCCATTAGTTCATCGAATGGCAGGACTAAACGCCGCGCTTTGTCGTCTTACCAGAGCGAGAAAATGAAATGAAAATGAAAATAATTTCATTCCCCTGAGTGGACATCGAACCCACAACCGTCGTGCTAACAATCAGACGGGTTCATAACTCGTAGGAACTCTACAAAATCTTGAAATTATGTCTTCCCACGTTGAAAACGATGGGAAAAACCTAAGATTTCTTTTAAAAAAATATTAAGGCTATATCCGTATACTTCAGTCCGGTTTACGTAGGCGTCGACTGACTCACCGCTGACCTCACCGGTGGCCACAAAGGCTTTCGTGGACCGCCTTTAGTCATACAGATCTCCTTTAGAATCAAGTGTTATTGAAATTAGTACAGTTGACTTTGAATCATAAATGGAAATTAAAAAAAAAAAACCTTGAAAATAGTTTATTTTGAGTATAGACACTAAAAGTAAATTGCACAAATATATTATTAATATTATAAATGTACAAATGTGAGAGGATTAATGGATGTTTGGTTTTGTTTCATATAAAAACTACTAAACAGATTTAGATAGTACTTTACAGTACAATAGCTCATTTATCAGATTAATATATGTTATAATTTACGTAAATATTTTGTATATTCTGGTTATAATAATATATAAAAATAAAATTAAACCGACAAAGAAAGACATCAAAAGGTATCTACTGAGTTGTGACGTCATAATTTATGTACCCAATAACATCATCAAGCACGTACAAATCGCAGTAGCGTCACCTCTTAAACTGATATGAAGTATTTTTAATATTTTTTTAAAGTGCTCATGTGATCACACTTAGGAAAGAAAAATACTTAAAAACGTATAAAAAATTGAACGTAGCGGGACTAGAACCCGCGCCTCCTGGAAACCGATCAGGTGCTCAGACCACTAAGCCATACGTTCACTGGTCGCGTTCCAGGAGGCGCGGGTTCAAATCCCGCTACGTTAAAATTTTTATAGGTCTTCTAAATAAGTATTGATAAGAAGTAATTTTGCGTGGAAGAGATCACCTGTGGTGATAAGGCCGCCTTTACACCAATGCGTTTCTTTCTGATAATTTTTCTTCTCTTGTATTTAATAATAATGGTGTAAGTATTAAATAAATAAAATAAATAACTTTTATAATTAACATTGTAAAAAAACATCTTGAAAACGCAAAATTGACTACACACAATATATTATTATACATTTAAATTAAGCTAATAAGATAACTGTATCTAAGTGTGTCATTGGGTGCATCTAACCCGCATAATAAATCCAACGGCATTCTGTTATAAAAGGTAAATTGAAACACTCACTATTATATCTTAATATCCAAGCATAGACTCTAGCGTAGACAAAACTTAGTGAACAATCACTCTGCTTTAATTATTAGAAGCAGAGTGGTCTCTGTGACAGATCATTCTGCTTGTATTTCTAGATGAGACTATGTTATTTAGCTTCAAGCTGTATCCCGCGCAGAGCTCGAGAGGCAGAGGGCAAATGGGAACCTAGTAATAAGAATTGTGACATTTCCGTTTCCACCTTCCGCTCAATTTTGATGGCATTGCATGTTGAGTTGCGGAGCTCAACGCCGCGCTTCGCCACGTTACCAGAGCGAGTCTCTTCTCTCTTATTTTATACTTTATAATTTCCATTCCAACCAAGACAGCCAGGTAGGAATGCAGCATGGTCAGCTATCATCGGCTACGGCGACGATGTAACAAACAAACACTTTCACACAATACAATATAGTTTTGTAGTGGTTACTGTGAAATGATAAATACATCCATTTTTATAATAAATTATGTGATTATTATAGTTGTTGAGGCCAATCGTAACGCAGAGGCACAGACTGTGACTGTAAAATCGACTGGTTGTGGGTTCGATCCCCACTCGAGGCAATAAAATATTTATTTACATTTATATTTTCATTTCTTCGCTCTGGTGACGAGACAAAGTGAGGCGTTGAGTTCCGTCACTCAGCACGCAATGCCTTCAAAACCCGGCGGAAAGTGGGGAACGGAGTGTCTTAACACTAGGTTCCTTCTGCCTACCCTGCTGTATGCGGGATACTTAGTTTGAAATGAAACAAAACTATAAATGACTTAACAGTTAAAGTGATAAGAAAAAACGTATTACGGTAAATCCATCTATTATTATATGAATCATCTGTTGTTTAATTCTATACATTGTAGAAAACTAAAACTATTTATTGCATTCTATTTTGAATGAACGACGGAAATAGAAGCGGAAGCTCTCTTTATACCGAATGTGTTTATATGGGTTTTTTTTATTTGGGTATATAAAAAATTAGCTTCACGCTGTATCCCGCACACAGCAGGGTAGGCAGAGGGAACCTAGTGTTAAGACACTCCGTTCCCCACTTTCTGCCGAATTCTGGAGGCATTGCGTGTTGAGTGGCAGAACTCAACGCCGCGCTTAACCTCGACACCAGAGCGAAGAAATGGAAATATAAATTTAAGTAAATATTTCATCTCCTCGAGTGGGATTCGAACCCACAACCAGTCGATTTTGCAGTCACACCTCGTGCCGCTGCGCCACGACCGGCCTCAATATATATTTTTTATTTTAGACCCATTGTGCCGAACGACGGTTCTCAACGCCGCACTTTGTCTTACCAAAGCATAGCGTTTATAGTCAGACGCTATCCACTGAGCCACGATGGGCTCGGTATAATTTTTAAATTATTTTAAAAAAGATTATCAATATTAATTAAAAAATGAACAACAAAATCAATGCCTCCAGAACAGAACGGAAAGTTGGGAACGGTGTGTGTTAATACTAGGTTCCCTCTGTTTACCCTGCTATGTGCGGGATAAAACGTGAAGCTTTAGAATTTTATTATTTTCAACAAATTAAATATTAATAATGGATATCAATGTTAATTTTAATAAAATTTTTAAGTATTACTACTCTACTATAAAGACCATGTCAGTATTCTTAATATGTACGTATATAAAGAAAATGGAGATTATTTATCGGAACATTTGCTATTACATATCAATACATCATATAAATTTTATAATTTATGTAACCTTACTATAAATACTGTAGAAAAAAGGGGTTAAAATAGATAAACTAGAAAGAAACATCTTGTCTCTCCAGCCAGCTGTCAAAGGTGCGTAACTGACATTTGACAACATCTGTCACTTTTTAGACTATTATTCTATAGCGGGGAAGTAACGGGACCCTTGCAAATGCCACTGCTGTTGTTGATCTCGAAAAAATAATAATATAGGGCTGTGGCTTAGATATGGGTTTTTTTTCTATTTTTAACAATATTTAGTTAATGTTTATTTTTGAAGCCAGTCGTGGCGTAGGGGCACAAGCGTGTGACTTTAAACTCTACAGGTATGTGAAGATTCGATTCCTTAATAAATAGTTTTTTAATAATATTTTCATTATAATGGATCTTTTAATATTACGTCATCATTCATCATCATTTGTTCTGAGGCCAGTCGTGGCGCAGCGGCACGAAGTGTGACTATAAAACCGACTGGTTGTGGGTTCGATACCCACTCGAGGAAATGAAATATTTACTTAAATTTAAATTTCCATTTCTTCGCTCTGGTGTCGAGTTTAAGCGCGGCGTTGAGTTCTGTCTGGTCAATGTCTCCAGAATTCAGCAGAAAGTGGGGAACGGAGTGTCTTAACACTAGGTTCCTTCTGCCTACTCTGCTGTGTGCGGGATACAGCGTGAAGCTGATTTTTTAGTATTGAAGTTCATTGAACTTTTTCAGTTATAGTTGAGTTGAGTAAGACAAGTTTCTTTATAGTAAATAAATGCAATATGATACATATTTATATCAAGATGTTTGTAAATTGATACTTATTATTTAGACTCTGCTATATTATTTAAACAAAAATTATTTCTTTTGTCTTATATTGATTTGCGTGGGCTATTAAACCTTGTTTTTGTTTTTTTTTTACCGTAGGAATTTTGGTAAATCACGTCTTAGTGAATCCCCGTAGAAAATTCGGTAATTCCCCTTTACTCCCCCGAAGAACCAAAATACGTTTCAGCGTTCTGTGCCTAAACGACGCACATCCAAAACTTAACATTTTGGGCAAAGCAATGAAAATATTAAACATTTCATTACCTTACTTGGGAATCGAACCCACAACCTATCAGTCAACGCCACGAATCACCTCGTTAATATTTAAAACATTTTTTTTTATGTTTTGCGATAATTTCATCACAACGTGTGACGCCAAACCTTGCAATAGCTGAGACCACTTAATGATAAGAACACTTTTATCTTTATTGTATTTTACTTTTATATCAAACGATTTAGCCCACTTTATTTCTTAGAAAAATATATACAAATAGAAATATTTATTACTACACTAAAATGTAATAATGTATATTACATTTGACTGAACGCGACAATTGTAAGTTCGATTATCTTCGCTCTGGTGTCGAGGCAAAGCGCGGCGTTGAGTTCCGTCACTCAACACGCAATGCTTCCAGAACTCGGCGGACAGTGGGGAACGGAGTGA